>SJXO01000772.1:450775-529537 GCA_006408615.1 Connochaetes taurinus | reverse complement strand
TTCTCTCTCTTTTTTTTTTTTTCCCTGTTTTCACAGCTATTTGTAAGGCCTCCTCAGACAGCCATTTTGCTTTTTTGCATTTCTTGTTCTTGGGGATGGTCTTATTTTCTGTCTCCTGTACAGTGTCAGGAACCTCTGTCCATAGTTCATCAGGAGCTCTGTCTATCAGATGTACTCCCTTAAATCTATTTCTCACTTCTAGTTTTTAGTCATAAGGGATTTGATTTAGGTAATCCCTGAATGACCTAGTCGTTTTACACACTTTCTTTAATTTCAGTCTGAATTTGGCAATAAGGAGTTCATGATCTGAGCCACAGTCAGCTCCCGGTCTTGTTTTTGCTGACTGTATAGAGCTTCTCCATCTTTGTCTGCAAAGAACATAATCAATCTGATTTCAGTTCGACCATCTGGTGATGTTCATGTGTAGAGTGTTCTCTTTTGTTGTTGGAAGAGGATGTTTGCTATGACTAGTGCATTTCTTGGTAGAACTCTATTAGTCTTTGCCCACATTATGTAGCCCCAAATATTGGTGCTTTCTGTTGAAAATCAAAATGAATTAGGGACTTAGTGGCAAATCTCAATTTACTTCTAATATTTTTATTTTTAGTGATATAAATTAATATATAAAATAAAGTCTTAGTGATATAAAGGGAGTGCCCAATTTCCAAAAATTTTCCCCCAAGATTAAGCCATCCTGAAACAATTTTATCTGCTAACAAAACTTCCACCATAGAGATTCTTTCACTGAGTTACAGGAAGTTTGATATTTGAACGTTCAGGCAAATCTGGCTTTACCTCTGGGCACTCGGGATATTCAGACTTAAAATCTTACTTGGGGACATTTGATCATCCCATTTAAACTAATATCATCCCAGGCGGCTCAAGTGGTAAATAATCTGCCTGCCACTGCTGAAAATGTGAGTTGGATCTGTGGTAGAGAAGATCCCCTGGAGAAGGATAAAGCAACCCACTGCAGTGTTCTTGCCTGGAAAATGGACCAGAGGAGGCTGGAGAGCTACAGTCCATAGGTTCACAGACAGTCCAATTCCACTGAACAGGTTTGCACCTCCATTTAAACTAATTCCACCTCCAAAAAAAAAAAAAAAAAAGAATAAAGATTCTTCATCATTCAATTGTATCATTTAAACCCATTATTTTATGTTATCAAAATCAACATAACAAGAGAGACAAACCACACATTGTGGGCAGAGGATGCAGCTCAGATAAATGTGTCCTCAGTGGAAATATTCTACATATAATTTCTGCCTTTCCTCACTTAGCTATGACCTATCATCTGTGTCAGGTGTCAGCATTTCAATGTAATCACCTAGAGATTGATTAATCTTTTTTGTTTTACAGTAAAAAGGAAACATTTACTAACGGTAACAGAGAGCCTGGATGGTATTTTGGAACCTTGGCCTGTTGCTTGAGTTTAAGAAATGATGCTGTCATATTTCTGTAGGAGACGACATCTGGTATGTAAGTTAAAATGTTGTTTCTCTGATAGGTTCCAACCCCAAAGAACCAGCTGATTAGAAGCCAGTATGACAAGTTTAGGTGTTTGCTTGCCTCTGTGAAAATTAAATTGTCATTCTGCCAAGGGTATACATAGAATATCCATTAGTGATTGATGCTACTATGTTTGTAGAATTTGAATAGGCTCTTTATACAGATCAAAACTGGCTTTGAGGAAATAGAGATCAATTATACATTTGAAACCTACATTTAAAAAAATAAATATCAAGGAAAAAAGGGGATAAATTTTAGTTTGTATCTTGTTCCTCCCCTTAAGCTCTGATAAGGGTCACTTCTCTTTTCTTAAAAGAAGAATGATTATATTTTTTGCAGAGAGATCGTAAAAAAATAAATAAATAAATAAATAAGCCTGAGATTTTTATGTATGTAAAAGCTCTGAATTATTGAGTTGATGGCAATATTAGTCTAAATCTATAACACAGTAACAGTTTTGAAGAACTGATCACAACATGAGGTGGAATTCAATGCATTCTACACAAGATTTCTTGTTAGCACATGTCTTTAGAAATGCACATGTATATCTGGACCATGATATTTGTTAATTATCACTTCCAGTTTCCTATATTCACAATCATGACAAGCTGCTTTCACTTATTTCCTCTTTTGAGTCGGTTTACTGGAAGTAATATCTTTCCTGCTTTTGCAGTATGGGGATTGTAAAGACTGAAAACAGGGAGAATTTTTGTTAACATATCCAAAAGCTGGCTGGTGAAAAATAATGTGCCATAGATTGGAAAAGGTTTATATAAATTTGAAAAGAAATCTTCAGGAAGCTGATATTTTCTACTTGTATCTTTCATGTTAGTTGGAAGACTGGCATACTGTATTTTTTATTATTAGAGGAATAGAGAAAAGGATAAGGGTTTTGAAACCAACATCTTCCAGATAATAATTTGGCATATTTTTAGGACTAGATAAAAGTATTTTATTCAAATACTATGTGAATCAAAATGGAGAAGTTGAATACAATATAGGAAGGAATTTGAGGAAATTACACAGATGAATCTAAATGTTTTATTTACGGATTTCATTCAATAAAATATTTGAGTAACACGTTATTAATGAAGTTGTAATATTCAAACGTTAGACCTAGCATTTACTTCATTTCTTTTTTTAAGCAAACTTTTTGAAAAAATGACCATAAATTTGAAATATTTATTTCTGTATAAGCAAAAATAATGTATGTCTTAATTCCCTAATTCTTATTGTTTATCATCATGTTTCTTGGGTCTTAATTTTTGATTCTGTATTGCTGATCTTGTTCACACTGTCAATTGTCTTGCTGTATCACACTGTTCATACTGTTTGCTGACCCCATGGTAAGCAAGGCACGAGTTAAGAAGCTGGAAGAAAATTCAAAGAGCTGTAAGAACTTTAGACACACTTATTCTCTCTTGGGAGGCCCCAGCAGTCATAGAAGCAGATATAATACAGAATAACCACACGCAACCCTTCAGGGCATTTCCAGGTGAAACTTATATACACTTTCAGAACAAAAGCAGCCCGTGGTCTAGAGAGTACCTCCTGATGCACATGCACAGTGCCATAAGCAATCTCAGCTGTTACACAAAAGTGAAAAGTCATTGTTTACAGAATACGGGCCAAGATGGCATAAGAGCCTGGGGTGAGAGAGTCTGACTGGCGCCCTCTTGTTAATTTCCCCACAGGTGCTATCCCACAGTATTTACTGTATTATTTCATATTTTCAGATTTCCATTTAACGTTCCATCTATATATATATTTTTTCAAATATATTGGGAGAAAAAGCTTTAGCAAATAAAGTACAAACTTGCAGAAGTGCTTGACAACCATAATAAGCCAAAGGAAATATCTATGTTGATCCATTTTTGTATCTAAAGTTAAGAGTGGATGAGCAAAAATTATGACCCAAATAGAATAAAATTTAATTACATATTGTATATTATCAAGTAAATGTAAATATGAGATTACTAAAAATTTTATCATGATTTTTTATTTAAATTAAATTTTATAACATAATTGCATATTGGCTTAGTTATTACCAAAATAATATGAAATAATTTCATCATATTTGTGTTTCTCTCATGGCCTAATTGACTAGTATTCTTAACAAGTATTCTGTTATAACTAACAGATATAGTTACTATAAGTGACTGTGTAGAACAGCTGTCAATCTTCTGTTGGGGGATATCATTTAATAAGCCATTTATAAAAACAAAAAATGTTTAAGAATAAAAATATTTAATGGTATAATTTTTTATTTAAACATTAATTATTTTATTGGAAAAAATCTGTAGCTATGAAAAAGAAAAAGAAAACACATTTTATAGTTCTTTGTTTCAAGCATTTACACTTTTCTTGATTTTATCTTTAAGCCAAAATTTCTCAATCTTGCATTCAGTTTCAAGGTACAATATTTGCAAAGGTTAGTTAAATTCCATTAAGTCATTTTGTGTTATTTAAAGGTGAACTTTAAGAAATTGTTCAGACAGTTTTAAAACACTGGAAGATGAAAAGTAGTTTTGTTTTTAAAGTTCACACTTGGCACATATTTAGTGTGAAGAATTGTTGCCAGAATTTCTCAGGGCAAGTGGAGACATTTTAAGAGAAAGTTTGAAAATCTCTGTACCTTCTGTCTAGATCCTAAGCTAAAGGAGACTGACTGTAGCCATGTGGGACTGAGACAAAAGGATGTTTTATTTTCTGGTCTACTAATTCTTTACATCTTTCTATCTCTTTTCACATATTTACTCTTATATTCTTTGAATCTCCCTGAGTTGTTCTGATGACAGTCAGAAATTTGATAATGGAGGCAAAAATTTTCAAATGAAAGGAAACAATTTTTTAAAGACAAACTTATTTATCTCTTGATATGCTTTAAATTCCCAAGGTTTCATTTATTTTTACTTCCTATTTACTCATATCATAATCTATCCAGCAGGGAGCCTTATAAAAAAAAATTGAGTGAAAGAATTGACTTAACTAAAAAGACAAGAGACTGGACTTCTCTGGTGGTTCAGTGGTTAAGATAACTCTGTGGGGGACAAAAATATCTCTTGGATAGTGATAAGTTGATCAAAATCACAGTATATAGGATCAACAAAATATTGATGAAAATTATATATACTAAGAACAAACACATCAAAACTAAAATCAAAACGATTATTATCCACAGTTTCTTCAAAGAAAATTAAATATTTTAGTATAATTTTAACAAAATATGTACAGGATCTGTATCCTGAAAATTATAAAATGTTTTGAAAAAGATCAATAAAGACCTAGATTAAGTAACAATATTTTCATGGGTTGAAAAATATGCTAAAGATTTTAATTTTCCCAAATGGATCTACATATTTAAAGCAATGCTTATGAAAATTTTATCTTCTTCTTCTTCTTTTTTTTTTGTAGAATTAGATAAGCTCATTTGAAAATGTATATTGAAAAGCAAAAAAAAAACAAAAAATAAAAAAACTAAAATAGTTAAGACTACCTGCCAAGGAGTGGGGGGAAGATAAAAGTGGAATGAATTGTTCTACTCAATATTAAGGCTTAAAATTAAGTAGTGTGGTAATGAGAGAAGGATAGGTACTTATAAATGTGGAAAAGAATAAAAGTCACAGATATAGACCCACAAAAAAATATACTCAAATGTCTTTTTACCAAAGTGCAAAAACAATTAAATGGAGAAATGATAGTCTTTTCAATGACTGATGCTGGAGGAATTGAACATAGGTAAAAAAAACTGATGGAAGAGGCTGTACAAAATGATCAACAAGCACATGAAAAGAAGTTCAACATCATTAACAACAGGAATAAAATAAAAGCCACAATAAGGTACCAGTGCATATCTATAAAAATGGGTACACACTTTTAAAATACAGAAAACTAAATACAAAGATGCAGAGTCAGGAAGATCCCCTGGAGAAGGGATAGGCTACCTACTCCAGCATTCTTGGGCTTCCCTTGTGGCTCAGCTGGTAAAGAATCTGCCTGCAATGCAGGAGACCTGGGTTTGGTCCCTGGGTTGGGAAGGTCGCCTGGAGAAAGGAAAGGCTACCCAGTCCAATATTCTGGGTTGGAGAATCCTATGGACTCCATGGGGCTGCAGAGTCAGACATGACTGACTTTCACTTCACAACATTAGAGAAAACAGTGTGAAAGGGTATTTGGAATATCTATTTACAGTGTCTTACCGAAAAATGTTAAGTCTAAAATACTCTCAGATTAAAATCTTAAATGAAAAATAGAGTGTAGCACCTACTAACTACCTATGTTTAAAAACTGTTAGACTTTGCCCTGCTTTATATTTTACTACAAGACCAAACTTGCCTGTTACTCCAGGTATCTTTTGACTTTCTCCTTTTGCATTCCATTTCTCAACGGTTTGCCTTGGAAAGGAAAAGAGATCATTCTGTCAAGTACTGCACTTTGGATTCTTTTTATGATTATGAGGGCTACTCCATTTCTTCTCAGGGGTCTTGCCCTCAGTAGTAGATATAACGGTCATCTGAATTAAATTCACCCATTACAGTCCATTTTAGTTCACTGATTCCTAAAATGTCAATATTCACTCATGCCATTTCCTGTTTGACCACTTGCAATTTACATTTGAATGCAGAGTTAATTAAAAAAAAAAATGCTTGAAGAGATAAAGAAGCCTTTCTCAGCGATCAATGCAAAGAAATGGAGGAAAACAACAGAATGGGAAAGACTAGAGTTAACTTCAAGAAAATTAGAGACACCAAGGGAACATTTCAGATAAAGATGGGCTCGAAAAGGACAGAAACGGTATGGACCTAACGGAAGCAGAAGATATTAAGAAGAGGTGGCAAGAATACACAGAGGAACTGTACAAAGAAGACCTTCACGACCAAGATAATCACAATGGTGTGATCATTCACCTAGGGCCAGACATCCTGGAATGTGAAGTCAAGTGGGCCCTCAGTTCAGTTCAGTCGCTCAGTCATATCCCACTCTTTGCAATCCCGTGAATAGCAGCATGCCAGGCCCCCCTGTCCATCACCACCTCCCGAAGTTCACTCGGACTCACGTCCATCGAGTCAGTGAAGCCATCCAGCCATCTCATCCTAGGTCGTCCCCTTCTCCTCCTGCCCTCAATCCCTTCCAGCATCAGAGTCTTTTCCAATGAGTCAACTGATTGCATGAGGTGGCCAAAGTCCTGGAGCTTCAGCTTTAGCATCATTCCTTCCAAAGAAATCCCAGGGCTGATCTTCTTCAGAATGGACTGGTTGGATCTCCTTGCAGTCCAAGGGATTCTCAAGAGTCTTCTCCAACACAACAGTTCAAAAACATCAATTCTTCGGTGCTCAGCCTTCTTCACAGTCCAACTCTAACATCCAGACATGACCACTGGAAAAACCATAGCCTTGACTAGACGGACCTTAGTTGTCAAAGTAGTGTCTCTGCTTTTGAATATACTATCTAGGTTGGTCATAACTTTTCTTCCAAGCAGTAAGCGTCTTTTAATTTCATGGCTGCAGTCACCATCTGCACTGATTTTGGAGCCACCCCCCCCCCAAAGAAATAAAGTCTGACACTGTTTCCACTGTTTTCTTGTCTATTTCCCATGAAGCGATGGGACCAGATGCCATGATCTTTGTTTTCTGAATGTTGAGCTTTAAGCCAACTTCTTCACTCTTCTCTTTCACTTTCATCAAGAGGCTTTTTAGCTCCTCTTCACTTTCTGCCATAAGGGTGGTGTCGTCTGCATATCTGAGGTTATTGATATTTCTCCCGGCAATCTTGGTTCCAGCTTGTGTTTCTTCCAGTCCAGCATTTTTCATGATGTACGCTGCATATAAGTTAAATAAGCAGGGTGACAATATACAGCCTTGACGTACTCCTTTTCCTACTTGGAACCAGTCTGTTGTTCCTTGTCCAGGTCTAACTGTTGCTTCCTGACCTGCATACAGATTTCTCAAGAGGCAGGTTAGATGGTCTGGTATTCCCATCTCTCTCAGAATTTTCCACAGTTTACTGTGATCCACACAGTCAAAGGCTTCTTCATAGACAATAAAGCAGAAGTAGATGTTTTTCTGGAACTCTCTTGCTATTTTGATGATCCAGCGGATGTTGGCAATTTGATCTCTAGTTCCTCTGCCTTTTCTAAAACCAGCTTGAACATCAGGGAGTTCACGGTTCACGTATTGCTGAAGCCTGGCTTGGAGAATTTTGAGCATTACTTTACTAGCATGTGAGATGAGTGCAATTGTGTGGTAGTTTGAGCATTCTTTGGCATTGCCTTTCTTTGGAATTCAATGAAAACTGACCTTCTCTAGTCCTGTGGCCACTGCTGAGTTTTCCAAATTTTCTGGCATATTGAGTGCAGCACTTTCACAGCATCATCTTTCAGGATTTGAAACAGTTCAACAGGAATTCCATCACCTCCACTAGCTTTGTTCGTAGTGATGCTTTGTAAGGCCCACTTGACTTCACATTCCAAGATGTCTGGCTCTAGATTAGTGATCACATCATCATGATTATCTGGGTCGTGAAGATCTTTTTTGTACAGCTCTTCTGTGTATTCTTGCCACCTGTTCTTACTACCTTCTGCTTCTCTTAGGTCCATACAATTTCTGTCCTTTATTGAGCCTATCTTTGCATGAAATGTTCCCTTGAGATCTCTAATTTTCTTTAAGAGATCTCTCGTCTTTCCCATTCTGTTCTTTTACTCTATTTCTTTGCATTGATCACTGAAGAAGGCTTTATTATGTCTTCTTGCTATTCTTTGGAACTCTGCATTCACATGCTTATAGCTTTCCTTTTCTCCTTGGCTTTTCACTTATCTTCTTTTCACAGCTATTTGTAAGGCCTCCCCAGACAGCCATTTTGCTTTCTTGCATTTCTTTTCCATGGGGATGGTCTTGATCCCAGTCTCCTGTACAATGTCACGAACCTCATTCCATAGTTCATCACGCACTCTATCTATCAGATCTAGGCCCTTAAATCTATTTCTCACTTCCACTGTATAATCATAAGGTATTTGATTGAGGTCATACCTGAATGGTCTAGCGGTTTTCCCTACGTTCTTCAATTTGAATCTGAATTTGGTAATAATGATTTCATGATCTGAGCCACAGTCAGCTCCTGGTCTTGTTTTGTTGACTGTATAGAGCTTCTCCATCTTTGACTGTGAAGAATATAATCAATCTGATTTTGGTGTTGACCATCTGATGATATCCATGTGTAGAGTCTTCACTTGTGTTGTTGGAAGAGGGTGTTTGCTATTACCAGTGCATTTTCTTGGCAAAACTCTGTTAGTCTTTGCCCTGCTTCATTATGCATTCCAAGTGGGCCTTAGAAAGAATCAAAATGAACAAAGCTAGTGGAGGTTATCAAATGCGAGTTGAACTTTTTCAAATCCTGAAAGATGATTCTGTGAACGTGCTGCACTCAATATGCCAGCCAATTTGGAAAACTCAGCAGTGGTGAACGTGCTGCACTCAATATGCCAGCCAATTTGGAAAACTCAGCAGTGGCCACAGGACTGGAAAAGGTCCGTTTTCATTCCAGTCCCAAAGAAAGGCAATGCCAAAGAATGCTCAAACTACTGCACAATTGCACCCATCTCACACGCTACCAAAGAAATTTCAGGGCTGATCTCCCTCAGAACGGACTGATTGGTTCTCCTTGCAGTCCAAGGGACTCTCAAGAGCCTTCTCCAACACAACAGTTCAAAAGGATCAATTCTTTGGCATTTTGCTTTCTTCACAGTCGAACTCTCACACCCATACATAACCACTGGAAAAACATAACCTTGACTAGACAGACCTTTGTTAACAAAGTAATGTCTCTGCTTTTAAATACGTTATCTAGGTTGGTCATAATTTTTCTTCCAAGGAGTAAGTGTCTTTTAGTTTCATGGCTGCAGTCACTATCTGCAGTGATTTTGGAGCACAAAAAAATAAAGTCTGATACTCTTTCCACTGTTTCCCCATCTATTTCCTATGAATTGATGGGGCCAGATGCCATGGTCTTCGTTTTCTGAATGTTGAGCTTTAAGCCAACTTTTTCACTCTTCTCTTTCACTTTCTTCAGGAGGCTTTTTAGTTCCTCTTCACTTTCTGCCATATGGGTAGTGTCATCTGCATATCTGAGGTGTTTGATATTTCTCCCGGCAATCTTGATTCCAGTTTATTCTTCTTCCAGCTCAGCATTTCTCATGATGTACTCTGCATATAAGTTAAATAAGCAGGGTGACAATAAACAGCCTTGATGTACTCCTTTTCCTATTTGGAACCAGTCTGTTGTTCCTTGTCCAGTTCTAACTGTTTCTTCTGGCCTGCATATAGGTTTCTCAAGAGGCAGGTCAGGTGGTCTAGTATTCCCATCTCCTTCAGAATTTTCCACAGTTTATTGATATCCACACAGTCAAAGGCTTTTTCATAGTCAGTAAAGCAGAAATACATGTTTTTCTGGAACTCTCTTGCTTTTTCCATGATCCAGAGGATGTTGCCAATTTCATCTCTGGTTCCTCTGCCTTTTCTAAAACCAGCTTGAACATCTGGCATTTCACAGTTCACATATTGCTGAAATCTGGCTTGGAAAATTTTGAGTGCAGGTCAGGAAGCAACAGTTATAATAGGACATGGAGCAACAGACTGGTTCAAAATTGGAAAACGATTACATCAAAGCTGTATATTGTCACCCTTCTCATTTAACTTCTATGCAGAGAGCATCATGAGAAATGCTGGACTGGAGGAAGCACAAGCTGGAAACAAGATTGCGGGGAGAAATATCAATAACTTCAGATATACGAATGACACCACACTTATAGCAGAAAGTGGAGAAGAACTAAAAAGCCTCCTGATGAAATTGAAAGAGTTGAGTGAAAAAGTTCACTTAAAGATCAACATTCAGAAAACGAAGATCATGGCATCTGGTTCCATCACTTCATGGGAAAGAGATGGGGAAGCAGTTGAAACCGTGTCAGACTTTATGTTTTGGGGCTCCAAAATCACCGCAGATGGTAATTGCAGTCATGAAATTAAAAGACGCTTACTCCTTGGAAGGAAAGTTATGACCAACTTAGATAGCATATTCAAAGGCAGAGACATTACTTTGCCAACAAAAGTCCATTTATTCAAGGCTATGGTTTTTCCAGTTGTCATGGATGGATGTGAGAGTTTGACAGTGAAGAAAGCTGAGCACCGAAAAATTGATCCTTTTGAACTGTGGTGTTGGAGAAGGCTCTTGAGAGTCCCTTGGACTGTAAGGAGATTCAACCAGTCCATTCTAAAGGAGATCAGTCCTGGGTGTTCTTTGGAAGGAATAATGCTAAAGCTGAAACTCCAGTACTTTGTCCACCTCACGTGAAGAGTTGACTCATTGGAAAAGACTCTGATGCTGGAAGGGATTGAGGGCAGGAGCAGAAGCAGACGATCGAGGATGAGATGGCTGGATGTCATCACCACTCAATGGTCGGGAGCTTGAGTGATCTCCAGGAGTTGTTTTTGGACAGGGAGGCCTTGCGTGCTGCGATTCATGGCATCGCAAAGTCATTCACGACTGAGCGGCTGAACTGAACTGAATTGAACTGATGCAATATTGTTCTTTACAGCATCAAACTTTACTTCCATCACCAGTCACCTCCACAGCTGGGAGTTCTTTTTGCTTTGGCTTCATCATTTCATTGTTTCTGAAGTTATTTCTCCACTTTTCTCCAGTAACATGTTGGGCTCCTACTGAAACGGGGAGTTCATCTTTTAGTGTCATTTCTTTTTGCCTTTTCGTACTATTCATGTGGTTCTCAACACAAGAATATCAAAGTGGTTTTTCATTGCCTTCTCCATCAGTATGGTTAGTTTTCTGTGACTGTGATTTTCATTCTGTCTGCCATCTGATAAACAATGATAAGAAATTTATGAAAGATTCCTGATGGGAGCAACTGAGTGAGGGGGAAGCTGGGTCTTATTTTGATGCTCAGTAAACTGTTAATCCAATTTTCTGTTGACGGGTGGGGCTGTGTTCCCTCCCTGTTGTTTGGCCAAACTGTCAACCCACTGGAGACTCCTGAACACTAACAGGCAAGTCTGGCTCAGTCTCCCACTTGCCTTCAAAGTCAAATAAACTGGGGGTTCTCAGTCCCTTTATGAGATCATCAGGTTGGAAAATCTGTTGTGGGTCCTAGAGCTCTCTTAACCATTCAAGAATTTCTTTGGTATACTTGTCCTCCCATTTGTGGTCATCTGCTCGGTGCTCTGTGGTGGGGATAATGGCAACCTCCTCAAAGAGGGTTTATATCACATACTGCATGGTCCAGGTCTGTTGCAGACAGAGCCCCTGTCCCCATGGTAGACCACTGCTGACATGAGCCTCTGTAGGTGACACTAAAACACTCAAAGGCAGGTCTTGCTTTCTCTCTGTGGGACCTCTGGGTCTCGGTACACAGAAGGTTTTGCTTGAGCCCTCCAAGCATCTCTGGTGAGCATGGGGTTTGCCCCTGATACCAGCTTGTTAGGGTTTCTCCTTTGCCCTTGAATATAGGGTATTCTTTTTGGTGGGATCCAACATTCTCCTCTCAAATTGACAAATGAGGGACGGATTTTCAGCAATGAGTTGCACTTTTGGAGTTCTCACAGGAGAAGATGCGTGCACATCGCTATACTCCACCATCATGTTTTCAGATTGATTATATTCTTTCCAGCTGAAGATTTATAAGCTCTACACAGTCAGAAAAAAACAAGACTGGGTGTTGCCTGTGGCTCAAATCATGAAGTACTTATTGCAAAATTCAGACTTAAATTGAAGAAAGTAGGGAAAACCACTAGACCATTCAGATATGACCTAAAACAAATCCCTTACAGTTATACAGTGGAAATGACAAATAGATTCAAGGCATTAGATCTGATAGAGTGCAGGAAAAAAAAAAAAAAAAAAACTTTATAAAGAGGTTCATGATGTTGTACAGGAAGCAGTGATCAAGACCATCCCCAAGCAAAATAAATGAAGAAAAAAAAAATTGTTGTCAGAGGAGACCTTACAAATAGCTGAGGAAAGAAGATATGCTAAAGGCAAAGGAGAAAAGGAAAGATATACCCACTTGAATGCAGAGTTTCAAAGAATAGTAAGGAGAGATAAGAAAGCTTTATTCAATGATCAATGCAAAGAAATAGAGGAAAACAATAGAATGGGAAAGACTGGAGATCTCTTCAAGAAAATTAGAGATACCAAGGGAACATTTCATTCAAAGATGAGCACAATAAAGGACAGAAACAGAAGGAAACTAACAGAATCAGAAGATATTAAGAACAGGTGGCTAGAACACACAGAAGAACTATACAACAAAAATCTGTATGACCCAGATAGCCAAAATGGTGTAATCACTCACATAAAGCCTGACATCATGAAATGTGAGGTCAAGTGGGCCTTAGAAAACATCACTATAAACAAAGCTAGTGGAAGTGATGGAAATCCAGCTGAACTATTTCAAATCCTAAAAGATGATGCTGTTAAAGTGTCACACTCAATATGGCAGCAAATTTGAAAAACTCAATAGAGGCCACAGGACTGAAAAAGGTCAGTTTTCATTCCAATCCCAAAGAAAGGCAATGCAAAAAATGTTCAAACTACTGAACAGTTGAACTCATCTTACATGCTAACAAAGTAATGCTCAAAATTCCCCAAACCATGCTTCAACAGTACGTAAACCAGGAACTTCCAGATGTTCCAGCTGGACTTAGAAAAGTCAGAGGAACTATAGATCAAATTGTCAACTTATGCTGATTTACAGAAAAAGCAAGTGAGCTCCAAAAACGCATCTACACCTAAACCTTTGACTGTGTAAATCACAAAAAGCTGTAAAATTATTCAAGAGATTGGAATATCAGATGACCTTACCTGCCTCCTGAGAAATCTGTATTCAGCTCAAGAAGCAACAGTTAGAATTGGACATGGAACAATAGACTGGTTCCAAATTGGGAAATTATATGCAGAATAAATCAAGCAAAATGGTGGGCTGGATGAAGCACAAGCTGAAATCAAGATTGTGAAGAGAAATATCAATACCCTGAGATATGCAGATGACACCAGCATTATGGCAGAAAGCAAAGAGAAACTAAAAGCCTCTTGATCAAGGTGAAAGGGGAGAGTGAAAAAGCTGGTTTTAAGCTCAACTTTAATAAAACTAAGCTCATGGCATTTGTCCCCATCACTTCATGGCAAATAGATGGGGAAACAATGGTAACAGTGACAGTCTTTATTTTCTTCATCTCCAAAATCACTGTAGATGGTGACTGCAGCCACGAAATTTAAAGATGCTTGCTCTTTGGAAGAAAAAGTTATGAAAAACCTAGAAAAAATATTTTAAAAAAGAAACATTATGTTGCCAACAAAGGTCCATATAGTCAAAGTTGTTTTTCCAGTAGTCATATATGGATGTGAGAGTTGGACCATAAAGAAAGCTGAGCACTGAAGAATTCATGCATTTGAACTGTGGTGTTGGAGAAGACTTTTGAGAGTCCCGTGGACTGCAAGGAGATCAAAGCTAAAGGAAATCAATTCAAAATATTCATTAGAACGACTGATACTGAAGCTGAAATTCCAATACTTTGGCCACTTAATGTAAAGAACTGACTCTTTGGAAAAGACCCTGATGCTAGGAAAGACTGAAGGCAGGAGGAGAAGGGGATGACAGAGTATGAGATGGTTAGATGGCCTCACCAACTGGATGGACATGGGTTTGAGTAAGCTCCAGGTGTTGGTGATGGACAGGGAACCCTGGCATACTACAGTCCATGGAGTTGCAAATAGTTGGATACAACTAAGAGAGTAAAATTAACTGAATTGAGCTTGTAAAGAACTGACTCTTTGGAAAAGACCCTGATGCTAGGAAAGACTGAAGGCAGGAGGAGAAGGGGATGACAGAGTATGAGATGGTTAGATGGCCTCACCAACTGGATGGACATGGGTTTGAGTAAGCTCCAGGTGTTGGTGATGGACAGGGAACCCTGGCATACTACAGTCCATGGAGTTGCAAATAGTTGGATACAACTAAGAGAGTAAAATTAACTGAATTGAGCTACCTATGTTTAATGGTGTAAGAAATGTGAATTCTCTTTGATTTCAGTGTTTAGAAATACAGAAGCCAAAAAAAAAAAAAAAAATTAGTGACTAGTCTAAGAGAAAATTATTTCCATTGTCTCATTTCCAGTGGTCTACTACCCAGATATGAAGATATCTGGGTAGAAGAAAGAGTAAATATGCACAGATATCAATTGATATTTATGAAACAAATATCTAAAATGTTGAAGACATAACTTCTGTTTCTAGGTGCTTCACAATATAACCTAGATTTGTATTAGATACCTAGAATACATTCTGTATGCCTCTTCTTGTGCATATCATAGAAGGCTGGCATCATATGACAGAGGAGAGAAAGCTAGGGTTTGTATTTCAGTTGTTAGAGATTGGAATTTTCAGAATGCTCATACTGGAATTAATTTAAACAAGTTAAATTACAAGATCCAGATGTGAGGTCAAATGAAATCATTAAAATTCTGGTACAGATGCAAAATATGCTAGTATAAGCCTGAATTCTATATCCTAGCAAATGATTTACCTGCTTTGTCCAAAATGCATGATGCAACCTTCCAGTACAGTATTGTTCTCTACTTTTGGAAAAATGTACTGGATTCATCTCATGAGCAAAACTATTATAAGTTTCTACTGAAGATCTTCTTTGATTTATATTAGTCTAAGTCCATATTTGCTGATCTTTCATAGAAAGAAAATTATAGTAGACAGCCATCATCAAAGACTGGAAATATATCTTCTTCTTGTTTTCTTTTATAATCTGAAATAAATATACTCCAGTATTTATCATCAAATAAATAAGTCTCAGATATATTAATTTCATTATACTATTTTACAAGTGTAAACTGAGAAAATAAAAAAAAATGTTGTTTAGTTGTATGGCAATTTCTGTATGTGAATTTGAAAATTGCAGTAAACACAGGGTTGCTTTCAGTCAAATTCTTTCAATCATGCTACTTATTGAACAAATATAGATTGAGTTCATTTTTAGGTTCAGTTCAGTTCAGTTCAGTCGCTCAGTCATGTCCGACTCTTTGTGACCCCATGAATCACAGCAGGCCAGGCCTCCCTGTCTATCACCAACTCCCGGAGTTCACTCAGACTCGCATCCATCGAGTCAGTGAAGCCATCCAGCCATCTCATCCTCAGTCGTCCGCTTCTGCTCCTGCCCCCAATCCCTCCCAGCATCAGAGTCTTTTCCAATGAGTCAACTGTTCACATGAGGTGGCCAAAGTACTGGAGTTTCAGCTTCAGCATCATTCCTTCCAAAGAAATACCAGGGTTGATCTCCTTCAGAATGGACTGGTTGGATATCCTTGCAGTCCAAAGGACTCTCAAGAGTCTTCTCCAACACCACAGTTCAAAAGCATCAATTCTTCGGCGCTCAGCCTTCTTCACAGTCCAACTCTCACATCCATACATGACCACTGGAAAAACCATAGCCTTGACTAGACGGACCTTAGCCGGCAAAGTAATGTCTCTGCTTTTGAATATGCTATCTAGGTTGGTCATAACTTTTCTTCCAAGGAGTAAGCATCTTTTAATTTCATGGCTGAAGTCACCATCTGCAGTGATTTTGGAGCCCCAAAAAATAAAGTCTGACACTGTTTCCACTGTTTCTCCATCTATTTCCCATGGAGTGATGGGACTGAATGGCATGATCTTCGTTTTCTGAATGTTGAGCTTTAAGCCAACTTCAGGAAATATTTGACATTCTTTCATATTTTTTAACAGATAGAAATTCCAGTTTCTTCATGAACAAACTAATAAAGTGTGCCAGGAACTCTGCTAAGTTATGCGGGTGCTCAGCCGAAAAATCATGACTTCCTGAAATTCATAATTTAGAGGTGCAATACAAATGAAAATCAATCTCAGTGACTACTTCAAACTTCTCTATTACTCTTAGAAGAGGAAAGACCAAAGAGGACTTGGAGATAATGAAATTTTCTTTCAAATGCCAGATTTCAAAATCCAGTTTCCCCAAATTTCCTCTCCATATTCTTATACAGAGAAACATGCCAATTAATGCTCCCTCCTTCAGGGCCAGGTTTTACTGATTTTGGGGTAGTTCAAAGAGATGTTTCTCTTGCTGATATTTGCCATCTCATAAATGGAATCATCTTCCTTCTGCATTGCTTATGGCTATACATGGACTCATTTTTGGTCTTTTTTTTTTTTTTTAATCAGACCCCCAAATCATTCAACCCTATTAAATCTACCATCAAAACATTCTGGATACAATATCTCATGCAATCCATTAGCATCACAAGGTAACAAAATTTTTTATTGGATTATTTCACTACCTTTCTAATTCATCCCTGTGTCCACACTTTTGCAATTCTGTGATCTAGTCTACATATAATAGCCAGTGATAATACTACATAGCAGGGTAGTGATACCACTTCCTTGGTCCTCAATAATCTAGTAGTTTCTTCTAAAACATGGAACACATGCTCAAGAGTTACTGGACTTTACATAATGCCACCCTCCCTCTCTTTTCCTGCATTTCTTTGTTGGCTTCCTTGTTTCTTCTCAAATACAGCAGTGACTGTCCTTTTCAGGGAATTTACACATGCTAGCAAAGAAATCGGAGAAGGCAATGGCACCCCACTCCAGTACTCTTGCCTGGAAAATCCTATGGAAGGAGGAGCCTGGTAGGCTGCAGTCCATGGGGTTGCTAAGACTCCAATACAACTGAGAGACTTCACTTTCACGTTTCACTTTCATGCACTGGAGAAGGAAATAGCAACCCATTCCAGTGTTCTTGCCTGGAAAATCCCAGGGACAGGGGACCCCGGTGGGCTGCCGTCTATGGGGTCACACAGAGTTAGACACGATTGAGGTGACTTAGCAGCAGCAGGAAAAAAAAAAATGCTCAAAATTATCCAAATGAGGCTTCAACAGTACGGGAACCAATAACTTCCAGATGTTCAAACTGTATTTAGAAAAGGAAGAGGAACCAGAGATCAAATTGCAACATCTAATGGATCATAGAAAAAGCAAGAGAATTTCAGAAAAAAAAAACTACTTCTGCTTCATTGACTATGCTAAAATCTTTGTGTGGATTACAACAAACTGTGGAAGATTCTTAAAGGATGGGAATACCAGACCACTTTACCTATCTCCTGAGATATCTGTATGCAGGTCAAGAAACAACAGTTAGAACCATATATGGAAAAACAGACTGGTTCCAAATTGGGAAAAGAGGACGTCAAGGCTATATTTCCATTACCCTGCTTATTTAACTTTTATGCAGAGTACATTATGCGAAAAGACAGGCTGGATTAAGCACAAGCAGGAATCAAAATTGCTGGGAGAAATATTAATCATTTCAGATATGCATATGACACCAACTTTATGGCAAGAGTCTCTCTCCTTTTTTGTGTGTGTGCTACTTTATTTATTTTTTTTAATTGAAGAATAATTGTTTTACAGAATATTGCTGTTTTCAGGAAAATATCAACAAGAATCAGCCATAGGTACACCCATGTCCCCTCCCTCCCAAAACTCCCTCCTATCTGCCTCCCTATCTCAACCTTTTAGATTGTCACAGAGCCCCTGTTTGAGTTCCCTGGGTCATATAACAAATTCACATTGGCTATCTATTTTTCAGTACTAAGTGCAGGTGGCTGCCACAGGCACACTAAGCACGGGCGAGAGGAGCTACACCACGTCCGAGGTCAGGGGCAGAAGCTGGGAGTACCCCATGCCTGAAGGGTGGCGGCCAAGAGGAGTTACCCCGCGTCTGAGGTCAAGGACGGCAGCTGGGAGGAGCCAACCCATGTCCAAGGTCAAGGGCGATGGCCGAGAGAAGCCAACCCATGCCCAAGGCCAGGGGCGGTGGCCGGAAAGAGCAACCCCACGTCCAAGGAGCAGTGGCTGGGTGGGCGCAGGAAGGTCTAGAGGAGCCATCATCCCACGTTGAAGGTCAGGAAGAGCAGCGGTTAGGAGATACACCTCATCCAAGGTAAGGAGCAGTGGCTATGCTTTGCTGGAGCAGCTGTGAAGAGATACCCCACTCCCAAGGTAAGAGAAACCCAGGTAAGATGGTAGGTGTTGCAAGAGGGCATCAGAGGGCAGACACACTGAAACCGTACTCACAAGAACTAGTCAATCTAATCACACTAGGACCACAGCTTTGTCTAACTCAATGAAACTAAGCCATGCCCACGGGGCAACCCAAGACAGGCTGGTCATGGTGGAGAGGTCTGATAGAATGTGGTCCACTGGAGAATGGAATGGCAAACCACTTCAGTATTCTTGCCTTGAAAACCCCATGAACAGTATGAAAAGGCAAAATGATAGGATATTGAAAGAGGAACTCTCCAGGTCAGTAGGTGCCCAATATACTACTGGAGATCAGTGGAGAAATAGCTCCAGAAAGGTTGGAGCCAAAGCAAAAACAATACACAGCTGTGAATGCGACTGGTGATAAAAGCAAGGTCTGATGCTCTAAAGAGGAATATTGCATAGGAACCTGGAATGTCAGGTCCATGAATCAAGGCAAAATATAAGTGGTAAAACAAGAGATGGTAAGAGTGGATGTCAACATTCTAGGAATCAACGAACTAAAATGGACTAGAATTTAACTCAGATAACCATTATATCTACTACTGCGGGCAGGAATTTCTCAGAAGAAGTGGAATAGCAATCATGGTCAACAAAAGAGTCCAAAATGCAGTACTTTGATGCAATCTCAAAAAAGACAGAATGATCACTGTTCATCTCCAAGGCAAACTGTTCAATATCACAGTAATCCAAGTCTATGCCCCAACCAGTAACACTGAAGAAGCTGAAATTGAATGGTTTTATGAAGACGTACAAGACCTTTTAGAACTAACACCCCAAAACGATGTCCTTTACATTCTAGGGGACTGGAATGCAAAAGTAGGAAGTCAAGAAAAACCTGGAGTAACAGGCAAATTGGGCTTTGGAATGCAGAATGAAGCAGGGCAAAGACTAATAGAGTTTTGCCAAGAAAATGCACTGGTCATAGCAAACACCCTCTTCCAACAACACAAGAGAAGACTCTACACATGGACATCACCAGATGGTCAACACCGAAATCAGATTGATTCTATTCCTTGCAGCCAAAAATGGAGAATCTCTATACAGTCAACAAAAACAAGATCAGGAGCTGACTGTGGCTCAGATCATGAACTCTTTATTACCAAATTTAGATTCAAATTGAAGAAAGTAAGGAAAACCACTAGACCATTCAGGTATGACCTCAATCAAATACCTAATGATTATACAGTGGAAGTGAGAAATAGATTTAAGGGCCTAGATCTGATAAATACAGTGCCTGATGAACTATGGAATGAGGTTCGTGACATTGTACAGGAGACAGGAATCAGGACCATCCCCACGGAAAAGAAATGCAAAAAAGCAAAATGGCTGTCTGGGGAGGCCTTACAATTAGCTGTGAAAAGCCAAGGAGAAAAGGAAAGCTATAAGCATGTGAATGCAGAGTTCCAAAGAATAGCAAGAAGAGATAAGAAAGCCTTTCTTATGCATCAGCGCAAAAAAATACAGGAAAAGAACAGAATGGGAAAGACTAGAGATCTTTTCATGAAAATTAGAGATACAAAGGGAATATTTCATGCAAAAATGGTCTTGATAAAGGACAGAAATGGTATGGACTTAACAGAAGCAGAAGATATTAAGAAGAGGTGGCAAGAATACACAAAAGAACTATACAAAAAAGATCTTCACGACCCAGATAATAACGATGGTGTGATCACTCATCAAGAGCCAGACAACCTGGAATGTGAAGTCAAGTGGGCCTTAGAAAACATCACTATGAAGAAAGCTAGTGGAGGTGACGGGATTACAGTTGAGCTGTTTAAAATCCTGAAAGTTAATGCTGTGAAAATGCTGCACTGAATATGCCAGCAAATTTGGAAAACTCAGCAATGGCCACAGGACTGGAAAAGGTCAGTTTTCATTCCAATCTCAAAGAAAGGAAATGGCAAAGAATCCTCAAAATACTTCACAATTGCACTCATCTCATGTCCTAGTAAAGAAATGTTCAAAATTCTCCAAGCCAGGCTTTAGCAATACATGAATCATGAACTTCCTGATGTTCAAGCTGCTTTTAGAAAAGGCAGAGGAATAAGAGATCAAATTGCCAAGATCCACTGGATCATGGAAAAAGCAAGAGAGTTCCAGAAAAATATCTATTTCTGCTTTATTGACTATGCCAAAGCCTTTGACTGTGTGGATCACAATAAACTGTGGAAAATTCTGAAAGAGATGGGAATACCAGACCACCTGACCTGCCTCTTGAGAAATCTGTATGCAGGTCAGGAATCAACAATTAGAACTGGACATGGAACAACAGACTGGTTCCAAATAGGAACAGGAGTACATCAAGGCTGTATATTGTCACCCTGCTTATTTAACTTATATGCAGAGTACATCATGAGAAACACTGGACTGGAAGAAGCACAAGCTGGAATCAAGTTTGCCAGGAGA
The DNA here is from genome assembly GCA_006408615.1 of Connochaetes taurinus. Taxonomy (NCBI): domain Eukaryota; kingdom Metazoa; phylum Chordata; class Mammalia; order Artiodactyla; family Bovidae; genus Connochaetes; species Connochaetes taurinus. Next base: position 508,492 of record SJXO01000772.1, on the reverse strand, counting down.
AATATCAAACACCTCAGATATGCAGATGACACCACCCTTATGGCAGAAAGTGAAGAGGAACTTAAAATCCTCTTGATGAAAGTGAAAGAGGAGAGTGAAAATGTTGGCTTAAAGCTCAACATTCAGAAAATGAAGATCATGACATCTGGTCCCATCACTTCATGGGAAATAGATGGAGAAACAGTGGAAACAGTGTCAGACTTTATATTTTTGGGCTCCAAAATCACTGCAGATGGTGACTGCAGCCATGAAATTAAAAGACGCTTACTCCTTGGAAGAAAAGTTATGACCAACCTAGATAGCATATTTAAAAGCAGAGACATTACTTTGCCAATAAATGTCCATCTAGTCAAGGCTATGGTTTTTCCAGTAGTCATGTATGGTTGTGAGCGTTGGACTGTGAAGAAGGCTGAGCACCGAAGAATTAATGCTTTTGAACTGTTGTGTAGGAAGAGATTCTTGAGTCCCTTGGACTGCAAGGAGATTCAACCAGTCCATTCTAAAGTAGATCAACCCTGGAATTTCTTTGGAAGAAATGACGCTAAAGCTGAAACTCCAATACTTTGGCCACCTCATGCGAAGAGTTGACTCATTGGAAAAGATTTGATGCTGAGAAGGATTGAGGGTAGGAGGAGAAGGTGACAACAGAGGATGAGATGGCTGGATGGCTTCACTGACTCGATGGTCGTAAATCTGAGTGAACCCCGGGAGTTGATGATGGACAGGGAGGCCTGGAGTGCTGCAATTCATGGGGTTGCAAAGAATCGAACACAACTGAGTGACTGAACTGAAGTCTTTTTTCCATGTTACTTTCTCTCTATGTCTCACCGCTTCCCTCCTGCCCGCCCTCCATTTCCTTAGGTCTGTTCTCTATGTCTGTTTCTCCATTGCTGCCCTGCAAATAAATTCATCAATACCATCTTTCTAAATTCCATATACATACACCAATATATAATATTTATATTTCTCTTTCTGGCTTACTTCACTCTCTAAAATGGGCTCTAGGTTCATCCATCTCATTAGAAGTGACTGAGATGTGTTCCTTTTTATGGCTAAGTAGTAGTCCTTATACATATGTACCAAAGTTTCTTTATCCATTCAATTTTTGATGGACATCTAGGTTGCTTCCATGTTCTAGCTATTATAAATAGTGCTGCAATGAATATTGAAGTGCATGTGTCGTTTTCAATTTTAGTTTCCTCAGTGTATATGCCTAGTAGTGGGATTGCTGGGTCATATGGCCATTTTAATCTTAGTTTCTTTAAGGAATCTCCATACCATCTTACGTGTGGCTGTATAAATTTACCTTCCCACCAGCAATGCAAGAGGGTTTCCTTTTCTCCACACCCTCTCCAGCATTTATTGTTTCTATAACTTTTTGATGACAGCCATTCTGACTAGAGTGAGGTGATATCTCATTGTGGTTTTGATTTGTGTTTCTCTAATACTGAGCAAGTTTGAATATCTTTTCATGTGATTGTTAGCTAACTGTATGTCTTCTTTGGAGAAATGTCTGTTTAAAACTTTTTCCCAGTTTTTGATTGGGCTGTTTGTTTTTCTGATATTGAGTTGTATGTGTTGCTTATATGTAGATAGATAAGTAAGCGTAGTCATTCAGTTATGTCTGACTTTTTGTGAATACATGGACTGTAGCCCACCATGCTCCTTTGTCCATGGGATTTCCCAGGCAATAATACTGAAATGGGTTGCCATTTCCTTCTCAAGAGGATCTTCTTTATCCAGGGATTGAACTTGGGTCTCCTGAAGATTGAGTTGTATGTGTTGCTTGTATATTTTGGAAATTAATCCTTTATCAGTTGCCTTGTTTGTAGTTTCCTTTGATGTGTAAAAGCTTTTAAGCTTAATTAGTCCCCTCTTGTTAATTTTTATTTCCATTACTGTAGGAGGTGGGTCAAAGAAGATTTTGCTTTGATTTATATCATCAAATGTTCTGTCTATGAATTCCTCAACAGTTTTACAGTTTCTGGTCTTACATTTAAGTCTTTAATCCATTTGGAGTTTATCTTTGTGTATAGTGTTAGGACATGTTCTAATTTCATTATTTTCATGTGACTGTCCAGGTTTCCCAGCACCACTTATTGAAGCAGCTATTATCTTTTTCCATTGTATATGAAAGAACCTCTTGATGAACATGAAAGAAGAGAGTGAAAAAACCAGCTTAAAACTCAACATTCAGTAAATGAGGATCATGGCATCTGGTCCCATGGATGAGACATGGATGAGAAAAAACTTTGAAAACAGTGACAGACTATTTTCTTGGGCTCAAAAATCACTGCAGATGGTAACTGCAGCTATGAAATTAAAACACATTTGCTCTTTGGAAGAAAAGCTATGAGCAACCTAGACAGCATATTAAAAAGCAGAGACATTACTTTGCCAACAGGTCCATCTAGTCAAAGTTATGGTTTTTCCAGTAGTCATGTACAGATGCAAGTGTTGGACCATAAAGAAAGCTGATCATCAAAGAATTGATCCTTTTGAACACTGGTGTTGAAAAGACTCTTGAGAGTCCCTTGGACTGCAGGGAGATTAAACCAGTTAATCCTGAACATACATTGGAAAGACTGATGCTGAAGCTGAAGTGTCAATAATTTGCTCACTTGGTGTGAAGAGCTGACTAATTAGAAAATACCCTAATGCTGGGAAAGACTGAAGGCAGGAGGAGAGTGGGACAACAGAGTATGAGATGATTGGATGGCATCACCAATTCAATGGACGTGAGTTTGAGGATGTTCTGGGAGACGGTGAAGGACAGGGAGGCCTGGCATGCTGCAGTCCATTAGGTCACAAACGGTCAAACATGACTGAGCAAGTGAACAACAACAACACATATTGTTCCTTCTGTTTGGGTTATTCTTCTATAAATATTTGCATATAGTCCCTCACTTCATTTAAGAAGCCCACCACTTCATTTCTGTTCAGATGAAACATCTCCTCAAAGAGTCTTCTGAGATCCTTCTTAAATAGAAACTTCTTGTTCTATGACTGCATTAAGACTGGCAGATAAAAGAATATGCCTAGTTTAATTAAAATGCAATAAACAATGAATTTTTGTGAAAGTATGCCTAAAATGTTTTATAATGGATTTGTATGGCATTGATTCTGTTTATAAAAAAAAAAAAAAAAAAAATCATGGCTTCTTCTGAAGTTCAAATTTAACTGATTGTCCTGTATCATTATTGACTAAATCTATCATCTCTATTAAACTTTTTTCATCATAAAATTTCATTCTACAGGACATTGTCTGATGCACTTGTTTGTTTGCTTCATATCTGCTTCTCTCACTAGATTGTAAGAGCAATCAGAGGAGACAATGAGTTTTCTGTGGTCAAAACTAAATGATTAGAGCCTAGAGCAGGAGCTTTGCATAGGAGATGCTCAGTCAATGTTTGTTCAGTTAAGAGAGAAATAATTATGTTCTATTTGTATATATATATGAGGATGGCATGAAAATCCATTTCAGTATTCTTGCCTGGAGAATTCCCATGGACAGAGGCACCTAACGGGCTACATCCATGGGTTCCCAAAGAGTCAGACACAATTGAGTGACTAAGTATAGCAGAGGACAGCACATATATAAAAATAACAAAATACATGTGAATGATCAATATTCTCAATAAAGGAACATCTAGAAGATCAAAACAGAAAGTACAGACTGTGGGTGTTCAGTCATATCCAACTCTGTGACCCTTTGAACTGTAGCCCAAGAGGTTCCTCTGTCCATGGAGTTTTCCAAGTAAGAACATGGAAGCAGTTCATCATTTCTTACTCTAGGCGATCTTCCCAAACCAGGTATTGAAATAGAACCCAAGTCTCTTGTAACTCCTGCATTGGCAGGTGAATTATTTACCACTGCATCACCTGGGAAGACAGTTTCAAAAGTAATTTACAGAGCCTCTGGTGATTCAAGCATGAGAATATTTAATTATAAAATACATTAAAAATCATGCCAGTTAGGGCAAGTTAGAAAACACTTTTAAGTTTTGTTCTACATATAATGATCTGCTCTAGCAAATGATGATATTGAAGCAGTGTCAGCCATGACTAAAGGTGATTAAGAAAGCTAATGCTAAAAAATCTGGCTTCATTAAGAAGTAACCGTTTCATAGCATTATAAGCTTATCTCAAGAAACAAGAGAAAAATCAAACAAATAACCTAACTTTACACCTAAAGCAACTAGTAAAAGAAGAAATGAAGAACCCTATGGCTAGTAGAGGGAAAGAAATCATAAAAAAAATTGGCAGAAATAAATGAAAAAGAAAAAAAAGGACTGTAGCAAAAATGAACAAAACGAAAAGCTGGTTCTTTCAGAAGATAAATACAATAGACAAACCATTAGCCAGACTCATCTAGAAAAAAAAGGGCGAGGAATCAATTCAACAAAATTAGAAATGAAAATGGAGAAATCACAACAGACAACACAGAAATACAAAGGATCATAAGAGACTACCAGCAGCAACTATATGCCAATAAAACGGACAACTTGGAAGAAATGGATGAATTCTTAGAGAAATATAACCTTCCAAAACTGAACCAGAAATAGAAAATCCTAACAGACCCATCACAAGCACAGAAATGGAAACTATTAAAAAAAAAAAAAATTCCAAGAAACAAAAAGCCAGGACCAGCTGGCTTCACAGCTGAATTCTACCAAAAATTTAGAGAAGAGCTAACACCTATCCTACTCAAACTCTTCCAGAAAATTGCAGAGGAAGATAAACTGGCAAACTCATTCTATGAGGCCACCATCATCCTTATACTGAAACCAGACAAAGATTCCACAAAAAAAAAAAAAGAAAGAAAACTACAGACCAATATAACTAATGAACATAGACGCAAAAGTCCTTAACAGAATTTTAGCAAAAAGAATCCAATAATGTATTATTGAACTACTACATTGGATTAACTGGATTATTAGATTATTGAATTAATGTATTATTGGATTAATGTATTATTAAATCATGACCAAGTGGGTTTTATCCCAGGGATGTAAGGATTCTTCAATATACAAAAAAAAAAAAAAAAAGAAAGAAAACTACAGACCAATATAACTAATGAACATAGACGCAAAAGTCCTTAACAGAATTTTAGCAAAAAGAATCCAATAATGTATTATTGAACTACTACATTGGATTAACTGGATTATTAGATTATTGAATTAATGTATTATTGGATTAATGTATTATTAAATCATGACCAAGTGGGTTTTATCCCAGGGATGTAAGGATTCTTCAATATTTTCAAATCAATCAATTTTATACACCACATTAACAAATTTAAAGATAAAAACCATATGATTATCTCAATAGATGAAGAGAGAGCCTTTGACAAAATTCAACATCCATTTAAGATAAAAACCCTCCAGAAAGAAGGCATAGAAGAAATATACCTCAACATAATAAAAGCCATGTATGATAAACCCACCACAAACATACTTAATAGTGAAAAATTGAAAGCATTTCCCCTAACGTAAGGAATAAGACAAGGGTGCCCACTCTCACCACTACTATTCAACATAGATTTGGAAGTTTTAGCCACAGCAATCAGAGAAGAAAAATAAATAAAAGGAATCCAGATTGGAAAAGAAGTAAAATTTCACTGTTTGCAGATGGCATTATCCTCTACTTAGAAAACCCTAAAGACACCACCAGAAAATTGCTAGAGCTAATCAACGAATATAGTAAAATTGTAGGATATAAAATTAACACACAAAAATCCCTTGCATTCCTATATACTAACAATGAGTAAACAGAAGAGAAATTGAGGAAACAATATCATTCACATTTGCAATGAAAAGAATAAATATTCAGGAATAAATCTATCTAAAGAAACAAAAGTACTGTATATCAGTTCAGTTCAGTCACTCAGTCATGTCCGACTCTTTGTGACCCAAGAATCGTAGCATGTCAGACCTCCCTGTCAATCATCAACTTCAGGAGTTCACTCAGACTCACGTCCATCGAGTCAGTGATGCCATCCAGCCATCTCGTCCTCGTCGTCCCCTTCTCCTCAAGCTCCCAATCCCTCCCAGAATCACAGTCTTTTCCAATCAGTCAACTCTTCACATGAGGTGGCCAAAGACTGCAGTTTCAACTTTCCCATCATTCCCTCCAAAGAAATCCCAGGGCTGATTTTCAGAATGAATTGGTTGGATCTCCTTGGAGTTCAAGGGACTCTCAAGTCTTCTACAACACCACAGTTCAAAACCATCAATTCTTCGGTGCTCAGCCTTCTTCACAGTCCAAATCTCACATGCATACATGACCACAGGAAAAACCATAGCCTTGACTAGACGAACCTTTCTTGGCAAAGTAATGTCTCTGCTTTTGAATATGCTATTTAGGTTGGTCATAACTTTCCTTCCAAGGAATAAGTGTCATTTAATTTCATGGCTGTAATCACCATCTGCAGAGATTTTGGAGCCCCAAAATATAAAGTCTGACACTGATTCCACTGTTTCCCCATCTATTTCCCATGAAGTAATGGGACCAGATGCCATGACCTTCATTTTCTGAATGTTGAGCTTTAAGCCAACATTTTCACTCTCCTCTTTCACTTTCATCAACAGGCTTTTTAGTTCCTCTTCACTTTCTGCCATAAGTGTGGTGTCATCTGTATATCTAAGGTGTTTGATATTTCTCCCGGCAATCTTGATTCCAGCTTGTGGTTCTTCCAGCCCAATGTTTCCCATGATGTACTCTACATATAAGTTAAATAATCAGGGTGACATTAAACAGACTTGATGTACTCCTTTTTCCATTTGGAACCAGTCTGTTGTTCCATGTCCAGTTCTAACTGTTGCTTCCTGACCTGTAGATAGGTTTCTCAAGAGGCAGCTCAGGTGGTCTGGTAGTCCCATCTCTTTCAGAATTTTCCACAGTTTATTGTGATCCACACAGTCAAAGGCTTTGGCATAGTCAATAAAGCAGAAATAGATGTTTTTCTGGAACTCTCTTACTTTTTTGATAATCCAGCAGATGTTAGCAATTTGATCTCTGTTTCCTCTGTCTTTTCTAAAACCAGCTTGAACATCTGGGAGTTCACAGTTCACGTTTTGCTGAAGCTTGCCTTGGAGAATTTTGAGCATTACTTTACTAGCATGTGAGATGACTGTAATTGTGTGGTATTTTGAGCATTATGACATTGCTTCTTTTTGGGATTGGAATGAAAACTGACCTTTTCCAGTCCTGTGGCCACTGCTGAGTTTTCCAAATTTGCTGGCATATTGAGTACAGCACTGTCACAGCATCATCTTTCAGGATTTAAAATAGCTCAACTGGAATCCCATCACCTCAACTAGCTTTGTTTGTAGTGATGCTTTCTAAGGCCCACTTGACTTCACATTCCAGAATGTCTGGTTCTAGGTGAATGATCATACCATCGTGATTATCTTGGTCCTGAAGATTTTTTTGTATAGTTCTTCTGTGTATTCTTGCCACTTCTTCTTAATATCTTCTGCTTCTGTTAGGTCCATACCATTTCTGTCCTTTATCGAGCCCATCTTTGTGTGTAATGTTCCCTTGGTATCTCTAATTTTCTTGAAGAGATCTCTAGTCTTTCACATTCTGTTGTTTTCCTCTATTTCTTTGCATTGATGCCTGAGGAAGGCTTTCTTATCTCTTCTTGCTATTCTTTGGAACTTTGCATTCAGATGCTTATATCTTTCCTTTTCTCCTTGGCTTTTCACAGCTATTTGTAAGGCCTCCTCAGACAGCTATTTTGCTTTTTTTTTGCATTTATTTTCCATGGGGATGGTCTTGATCCCTGTCTCCTGTACAATGTCACAAACCTCCATCCATAGTTCATCAGGCACTCTATCAGATCTAGTCCCTTAAATCTATTTCTCACTTCCATTGTATAATAAAGGATTTGATTTAGGTCATACCTAAATGGTCTAATGGTTTCCCTACTTTCTTCAATTTAAGTCTGAATTTGGCAATACTATAAAACACTTATGAAAGAAATCAAAGATGACACAAATAGATGGAGAAGGAGTTTTGCAAGTAAAACATTATAGACATTGAAAATAAATAAATTAGGGAACAAGGAAAAAGCTTTAGAGGACATCCTCAGTCAATGACATTTTTTTTAAAGAAGGTTCCAAACTGTGACAACAGACATTTGAACACATTTTTTTTCTTAAAGGTTTGTGGCTTCTAAGACATTTGTTCTAAAGACTCAAAGCTTCAAAGTAATTGCTAATTATAAAAACATGAGCACTACACTTACTTAATGGTAGACTATTTGTATTTATTCTCTTAGAATGTTTAATATTTAATTTCTAAAGCTTTGTGAAAGTTGAATTAAATAAATACATCAAAGTGCTTACTTGTTCTTACAGTCATAGTATTGAAAAAGTTATCATGCAGGTCACTACTCTCCTTCACTTCCTGATGTTTTAGTAAATAAAATAATTCAAATCATTGATTTTCTTTCTAACTCCTGGCATTTTCACAGACACTATTACAAATTATTTGATGATACAGTACATTCTTTTAAACATATTTTTAATTTTATTCATCAAAGTAATTTTTCAATGAGCAAACTTGATTTTCACAAGTTAAATGAAAAAATAAATGAACTCAGAGATTAAAATTGAAAATACATTAGAGAAATAATATAAAGTATAAGTAGTACAAGGAAGAAATGGATGATTGATACAAGAACAAACAGATAAAATAGATACTTAAATTATTCATGCAAATTTTATTACCATAAGACATGGTTTTGTAAATTTTTCATTAGAAAACAGTGAAATTCAGTTAAAACCAACACCAAGTTAATACAAAGTTTAGTTACTTGAAATATTATTATTATAACTGTGTACATAAATGAACACTTGCTTACTAAAACACTAACCTCATATATCTAGGACAATTGAATACTTTTAACATTTGATGATTAGCAAATTCTATATTCAGCTTATTTGTGAATTGATATAACAGTTTTCATCATTAATTTTCAATGTTAGCAGAATTAGTTTAAAAAAATTACAAAATATTTTATTTCCTTATTAAGTATATTGGAAGTGTAAAACATTATCTGTGTTTCACTACCAGTTTTTTAAGAAAGCTTTTATTTTATTTTTTTTTAATTTGGCCCCATTTCCTTTTGACTTATGATTGGCATAGCAATAGAAAAATATATTTAAATGATTTGTATTTTGTTGCCTGGAGAATCCCATGGAGAGAGGAGCCTGGTAGGCTACCGTCCATGGGGTTGCAGAGTCAGACACGACTGAGCGACTTCACTTTCATTTTCATAGTAATTTTATTCATAAAGTCATTTACAGAACCAGAGGTCACTAACAATGTTATAAACCTTCATAACTGAGATTATTTCATATACATTATTTTCCAATACCATATCTTAAAGATTAATAGTTCACTTTATTCTATAATATTTAGATGCTGATTTCATTAAAACACCAAATCACCAGAGCTGTGTGGGTTTTATCTGAATTTTCCTTTACTTTCATACTAGTCTATCTATCTATTCATAAACTAAGAGTTTAATTTATTGAGGCTTTATACCCTTTTTAAATATCAGATACAGCTTATGGTTACACTCAGTCCTAATTACTAAGAATTTTGTCTTTTTTTTTTTTTTCTTTCTGCCTGTTTTTCGTATGAACATGAGAATGTATCTGTTTAGAAAAATATTTCAACGTTTTGCTGGGAATATACTATATTTGTAAATTAACAAGGAAAAGTAACATTTTTAAGCTATTGAATCTCTGATAGAAGAATAGTTTGAATTTTCATTTGTGCGCTTCTATTTCTGTGTCCTTCAGGAAGTTTCTAGTTGGTGTCAGTTGGTAACATTTCCATTTGTTCCATTTATTTTTCAGAATGTCTGTTACTATTGTAGACTTTTTTATACCTATATATTTCAGAGACTTTAATAGTCTATTTTATTATCTAAACCTTACAGTATGTTTAACTTTCAAATTGTACTCATATAAATAATTCCTATTATATCTTTAATGTTAAGCCGAATCTGATTTGCAAGTGTGATATTCCTGAGAATCCTATATAACTTTATTTGAGTGCTTTTTCCTCTATGATGAATTTTCTTTCTTTTCTACATAGAATTATTACTTCTATAAGGATAATTTTAAGACATATGAATGGCTAACAAACACATGAAAAGATGCTCAATATCACTCATTATCAGACAAATGCACATCAAAACCACAATGAGGTACCATTTCATGCCAGTCAGAATGGCTGCGATCCAAATGTCTACAAGCAATAAATGCTGGAGAGGGTGTGGAGAAAAGCAAACCCTCTTACACTGTTGGTGGGAATGCAAACTAGTACAGCCACTATGGAGAACAGTGTGGAGATTCCTTAAAAAACTGGATATAGAACTGCCTTATGACCCAGCAATCCCACTGCTGGGCATACACACCTAGGAAACCAGAATTGAAAGAGACACGTGTACCTCAGTGTTCATCGCAGCACTGTTTATAATAGCCAGGAGATGGAAGCAACCTAGATGTCCATCAGCAGATGAATGGATAAGAAAGCTGTTGTACATATACACAATGGAGTATTACTCAGCCATTAAAAGAATACATTTGAATCAGTTCTAATGAGGTGGATGAAACTGGAGCCTGTTATACAGAGTGAAGTAAGCCAGAAAGAAAAACACCAATACAGTATACTAACGAATATATATGGAATCTAGAAAGATGCTAATGATAACCCTGTATGCGAGACAGCAAAAGAGACACAGATGTGTAGAACAGTCTTTTGGACTCTGTGGGAGAGGGAGAGGATGGGATGACTTGGGAGAATGGCATTGAAACATATATAATATCATATAAGAAAAGAATCGCCAGGCTAGGTTTGATGCAGGGTGCAGGATGCTTAGGGCTGGTGTACTGGAATGACCAGGAGGGATGGTGTAGGGGGGAGGTGAGAGGGGGGTTCGGGATTGGGAACACGTGTACACCCATGGCGGATTCATGTTGATGTGTGGCAAAATGAATACAATATTGTAAAGTAATAATAATAATTAAAAAATAAAATAAATTATAGTTTCTATGTCATGGGAGTATGGTGAATCTATATTCATTACTTCTTTACTTACAAATTGTCAGATGATTTATTTTTTCATTCAGATCTCAGGGAGAGATATAAAAATTTCCTCCTCTTCTACTATATGTATGAGGATAATTGTTTCTCTGAAGTTAACTAATGTTGCAACATTTCAAGGCATTTAGTTATTGCAAAGGTCAAATTTTCAGTGCTAAACTGTTATATAAATTCTTGTTCCTGTTTGTACATCAAAACATAGAATATTTGACATTAATTAGAAAAGCAAGTGAATAATAGTTATATACAATTATATATGTAATGATATAAACATTCATATAACTAATTCAATTACTTCATTAATTAGAAGTAATCCATATTAATACACCATTACCAACCTCTCATCAGCTCATACTCTCATAGTTACAGCTACAATTTTCATACGTTTTTAAAAAATTATCTATTGTGTAAACTCTAAGTCTTAGAATTATTTTCAGGAATCCACAGATTTTCTACACAAAGAAGTATTCCCAACTACAATATGCTTCCTTTCCTTTTAACTTTGCTCTCATTACTTTAGTGTATATCTGCCTTCAGTACCTTTTCCAGCCAATAAAGGCACAGGAAACACTTGCCACAACAAGCCCATACATGGCGACCATGACTGGAAACCCCGGGCCTGGCTTCTCACTGACACCAGCAGAATGAAGTCACTATTGTTGCTGGAAGCAGATGACTATGGACCACTTAAGGCAAAACTTCATCATGTTGCCCTTGTGTACGTACCTGCACATATGTGTGACTCTTCTTTGTGCAAAATAAATCTTTATTTGTGTCTGTCTTCCACAATGTAGTTGAAAACTCAAACATCCCCATGCTACACAATTATTCTAGTCTCACAGACATGTTTAGTGTTATACTGTAGCTCCCCTACTGCCCTTAAACTTGGGTTTAGAAGAACCCATACAAGGGCTATGCTCCTCCCCAGTTATTAGATTTTACCTGTAGTTTTTCATCTTTGTAACAATTTAGACATTATTATACTGAATTGGACACTTCCTGTTTAATAGAAAGTTTCTCTTTGTTCTGGGTGTGTTGGTTGGGGCAGTTCACTGGACCATGCCTGACTCTCAATACTGAGCCTCTCTTAAGCTAGATCTGGTAAACACACTGCTTCAGAGCACATGTATTCATTTTGTAGTGTAATATTGCACATGTATTCATTTTGTAGTGTAATATTAGTCTAGATATCTAAATTTTCATTCTAAATTAAAAATATATTTACTTTATCTGCTTGGTTATGCTTTATCATAAACTGGAATTTAGTTATTTAGTCGAAGAAAAGCAAATTATATTTTAAAAAATGATTTCAATAAAAGTTAATTCTCAGTTGTTTCCATGTCCTGGCTATTATGTCCATCAGCAGATGAATGGATAAGAAAGCTGTGGTACATATACACAATGGATTATTACTCAGCCATTAAAAAGAATACATTTAAATCAGTTCTAATGAGATGGATGAAACTGGAGCCGATTATACAGAGTGAAGTAAGCCAGAAAGAAAAACACTAATACAGTATACTAACATATATATATGGAATTTTGCAAGATGGTAATGATGACTCTGTATGCGAGACAGCAAAAGAGACACAGATGTGTAGAGCGGACTTTTGGACTTTGAGGGAGAGGGAGAGGGTGAGGGTGGGGTAATTTGGGAGAATGGCATTGAAACATGTATACTATCATGTAAGAAATGAATCGCCAGTCTATGTTTGATGCAGGATACAAGATGCTTGGGGCTGGTGCACGGTTGTGATACATTCATTTTCATATTATATTAGCATCAATCAATTGTTAAATCTCTAGTTTCATATTATATTAAAAAAATCAGTTGTTAAATTTCTTCTAATCTGTTTAAACACATAGTATAAAAATAATATTTTAATGATTTGCATGTTATATTTATAATAGCCAAGACATGGAGACAGCCTAAATATCCATTGACAGATGACTGGATAAAGAAAATGTAGTACATATATACAATGGAGTATTTTTCAGTCACAAAAAAAGAGTGAGATAATGATATTTACAGGAACATAGATTGACCTAGAGATTATCATACTATGTGAAGCAAGTCAGAAAGAGAAAGACAAATGCGATATGATATGTATTCAGTACAGTTCAGTCACTCAGTTGTTTCCAACTCTTTGCGACCCCATGAACTGCAGCACACCAGGCCTCCCTATCCATCTCCAACTCCCGGAGTCCACACAAACCCATGGCCATTGAGTCAGTGATGCCATCCAGCTATCTCATCTTCTGTCATCCCATTCTCCTCCTGCCCTCAATCTTTCCCTGCATCAGGGTCTTTTCAAATAAGTCAGCCCTTAGCATCAGGTGGCCAAATTATTGGAGTTTCAGCTTCAACATCAGTCTTTCCAATGAACACCTAAGACTGATCTCCTTTAGTCTGGATTGGTTTGATCTCCTTGCAGTCCAAGGGACTTTCAAGAGTCTTCTCCAATACAACAATTCAAAAGCATCAATTTTCCAATGCTCAGATTTCTTTATAGTCCAACTCTCACCTGCATACATGACTACTGGAAAAACCATAGCCTTGATTAGATGAACCTTTGTTGACAAAGTAATGTCTCTGCTTTTTAACATGCTGTCTAGGTAGGTCATAACTTTCCTTCCAAGGAGTCAGCATTTTTTACTCTCATGGCTGCAATCACCATCTGCAGTGACTTTGGAGCCCAGAAAAATAAAGTCTGACACTGTTTCCACTGTTTCCCATCTGGATGGGGCCATGCCATGATCTTAGTTTTCTGAATGTTCAGATTTAAGCCAACTTTTTCACTCTCCTCTTTCACCTTCATCAAAAGGCTCTTTAGTTCTTCTTTACTTTCTGCCATAAGGATGATGTCATCTGCATATCTTAGGTTATTGATATTTCTCCTAGCAATCTTGATTCCAGCTTGTGCTTCTTCCAGCCTAGCATTTCTCATGATGTACTCTGCACATAAGTTAAATAATAAAGAAAGAAAATGAAGTTGCTCAGTCATGTCAGACTTTTTGTGACCCCATGGACTGTAGCCTACCAGGCTCCTCAGTCCATGGAATTTCCAAGCAAGAGTAATGGAGTGGGTCGCCATTTCTTTCTCCAGGGGATATGCCCATCTCAGATATCGACCCCATGTCTCCAGCACTAGAGGCAGATGCTTTACCATCTGAGCCACCAGGGAAGGCCATCAGGGAAGTTAAATAAGCAAGGTAACAATATACAGCCTTGACATGCACCTTTCCTATTTGAAACCAGTCTGTTGTTCCATATCCAGTTCTAACTGTTGTTTCCTGACCTGCATACTGGTTTCTCAAGAGGCAGGTCAGGCGGTCTGGTATTCCCATTTCTTTCAGAATTTTCCACAGTTTATTGTGATCCACACAGTCAAAGGCTTTGGCATAGTCAATAAAGCAGAAATAGATGTTTTTCTGGAACTCTCTTGCTTTTTCCATGATCCAGCAGATGTTGGCAATTTGATCTCTGGTTCCTCTGCCTTTTCTAAAACAAGCTTGAACATCTGGAAGTTTATGGTTCACATATTGCTGAAGAACAGTGGCTAGGACAGATGGCACAGAAGGGCAGCTGAGAGGAGTTATCCCACATCCAAGGTCAAGGGGCAGTGGCCGAGAGGAGCTATTTCACGTCTAAGATAAAAAGCTGCATTTGTGCTTTGGTGGAGCAGCCATGAAGAGATACCCAATATCCAAGGTAAGAGAAACCCAAGTAAGACGGTAGGCACTGAGAGAGGACATCAGAGGGCAGACAGACTGAAACCACAATCACAGACAACTAGCCAATCTGATCACATGGACTACAGCCTTGTCTAACTCAGTGAAACTAAGCCATGCTATGTGGGGCCACCCAAGATGGACGGATCATGGTGGAGCAGTCTGACCGAATGTGGTCCACTGGAGAAGGGAATGGCAAAGCACTTCAGTATTCTTGCTTTGAGAACCTCATGAACAGCATGATAGGACACTGAACGATGAACTACCCAGGTTGGTAGGTGCCCAGTATACTACTGGTGATCAGTGGAAAGAATGAATGAAAGAATGAAGGGATGCAGCCAAAGCAAAATCAACACCCAGTTGTGGATGGGACTGGTGATAGAAGCAAGGTCCTATGCTGTAAAGAGCAATATTTCATAGGAACCTGGAATGTTAGGTCGAGGAATCAAGACAAATTGGAAGTGGTCAAACAGGAGATGGCAAGAGTGAATATCGACATTCTAGGAATCAGCAAACTAAGATGGACTGGAATGGGTGAATTTAACTCCGATGATACATATAAGTGGAATCTAAAATATGGCATAAATAAACGTATCTATGAAACAGAAACAGACGGACATAGAGAACAGACCTGTGGTTGCTGAAGGGGAAGGTGGTGGGTTAATCCAATATTGGGAGTTTGGGATTAGCAAATGCAAACTAGTATGTATAGGATCAATAAACAAGATCCTATAAAGGACTTATATTTAAAGGAACTATATTTAAAATCCTGAGATAAACTATAATGAAAAAAAATATGAAGAGTATATGTGTATAACTGAGTCATTTTGCTGTAACAGTTAAATTAACACAGCATTATAAATTAAGTACATTTCAATACTTTCTAAAGAAGCAAATAATAATGTGTGTTAGAAATATAAATTAATTAAATGTAAAATGATTTCAGTGTCTAACTGGTTATGCATTTTCTACTGTGTATGACATATTTTTATAGAAGATTTGATCTAAAAATAGAATGTAGCTGATTTTGAGCATATATATTAAAATAGTTCAAGTAAGAATGTATTAAGAATACAATCAATTGTTTCTATAATATATGAAATAACTGATCACATGAAACGTAACTTTTCAAACTAATAACTTATACAACAAAATCTGTATAATTTAATATTAAGTTCAAAGAACTCAGAAAAATTAATACAATTTCAACTTTATGATCCAAAATTTTAATATTTCCATTACTATGTTTGCTAAGGGAAAATTAAAATGGTTAAAATGGAAATATTAAATTGCTCTATATTAAAGTAAAACATAAATGGAGAATAAGAAAATAAATTAATAATATTGGTTATTTTGAATAAGTACATATTATAATGGAAAATATAGAAATGGAATCTAAATAATTTTAATTTATAAATAGTTGATATCAACTTGAATTATTTTTCTGTTTCATTCATAAGATAAATATGATGATTTCATTGGAATAAAGTTAAACTCCAAGATACGGTTGGATGATGTGCTTAAAATATGTTTTCAGGAGAAGCTACATCATTACACCTTTTGTCACATTTGAAATTTCTATGAAAATAATGCGTGTGATCAGCTCAGTTCAGTCATCCAGTGTTACAAGTCAGTGTTTTTATTTTAGGGTATTCAGTTCAGTCACTCAGTCATGTCTGACTCTGCAACCCCATGGACTGCAGCATGTCAGGATTCACTGTCGATCATCAACTCCAGGAGTTTGCTCAGACTCATGTCCATCGAATCGCTGAAGCCGTCCAACCATCTCATCTTCTGTCGTCCCCTTCTCCTCTCGTTTTCAGTTTTTTTCCAGAATCAGGGTCTTTTTCAATGAGTCAATTCTTTGCATCAGGTAGCCAAAGTATGGGAGCTTCAGCATCAGTCTTTCCAGTGAATATTCAAGACTGATTTTCTTTAGCATCACAGTTCAAAACGATCAGTTCTTTGGCATCCAGCCTTCTGTCACATGTGTTCCAACATTCACATCCGTATGTAACTATTGGAAAAACCATAGCTTTGACTATATGGACCTTTGTTGTCAATGCAATGTCTCTGCTTTTTGCTGTGCTGTCTAGATTCCTCAGAGTTTTACTTCCATAGAGCAATCAGCTTTTAATTTTATTGTTGCAGTCACTGTCCACAGTGATTTTGAAGCCTAAGGAAATAAAATCCATCACTGTTTCATTGTTTCCCCAACTATTTACCATGAAATGATGAGTCAAATCCTGAAAGATGATGTTGTTAAAGTGCTGCACTCAATATGCCAGCAAATTTGGAAAACTCAGCAGTGGCCAAAGGACTGGAAAAGGTCAGTTTTCATTCCAATCCCAAAGAAAGGCAATGCCAAAGAATGCTCTGATTACTGCACAATTGCACTCATCTCACACGTTAGTAAAATAATGCTCAAAATTCTCCAAGCCAGGCTTCAGCAATATGTGAAGCATGAATTTCCTGGTGTTCAAGCTGGTTTTAGAAATGGCAGAGGAACCAGAGATCAAATTGTCAACATCCGCTGGATCATGGAAAAAGCAAGAGAGTTCCAGAAAACATCTATTTCTGCTTTATTGACTATGCCAAAGCCTTTGACTGTGTGGATCACAATAAACTGTGGAAAATTCTGAAAAAGATGGGAATAGCAGACCACCTGACCTGCCACTCTAGAAAGCTATATGCAGGTGAGGAAGCAACAATTAGAATTGAACATGGAACAGACTGGTTCCAAATAGGAAAAGGAGTACGTCAAGGCTGTATATTGTCACCCTGCTTATTTAACTTCTATGCAGAGTACATCATGAAAAATGCTGGACTGGAAGAAGCACAAGCTGGAATCAAGGTTGCTGGGAGAAATATCAAACACCTCAGATATGCAGATGACATTACCCTTACGGCAGAAAGTGAAGAGGAACTAAAAAGCCTCTTGATGAAAGTGAAAGAGGAGAGTGAAAAAGTTGGCTTAAAAATCAACATTCAGAAAACGAAGATCATGGCATCTGGTCCCTTCACTTCATGGAAAATAGATGGGGAAACAGTGGAAACAGTGTCAGACTTTTTTTTGGGGGGGGCTCCAAAATCACTGCAGATGGTGACTGCAGCTACGAAAGTAATAGACGCTGATTCCTTGAAAGAAAAGTTATGACCAACCTAAATAGCATATTCAAAACCAGAGACATTGCCAACAAAGGTCCATCTAGTCAAAGCTCTGGTTTTTCTAGTTGTTATGTATAGATGTGAGAGTTGTACTGTGAAGAAAGCTGAGGTCCAAAGAATTGATGTTTTTGAACTGTGGTGTTGGAGAAGACTCTTGAGAGTTCCTTGGACTGCAAGGAGATCCAAACAGTCCATGCTAAAGGAGATCATCCCTGAGTATTCTTTGGAAGGAATGATGCTAAAGCTGAAACTCCAGTACTTTGGCCACCTCATGATAAGAGTTGACTCATTGGAAAAGACTCTGATGCTGGAAGGGATTTGGGGCAGTAGGAAAAGGGGACAACAGAGGATGAGATAGCTGGATGGCATCACCAATTCGATGGACAGGGAGGCCTGGCGTGCTGCGATTCATGGGGTCACAATGAGTGTGACACGACTGATCGACTGAACTGAACTGAACTGAACTGATGAGTCTGGATGCCATGATCTTATTGTTTTGAATGTTGAGTTTTAAGCCATATTTTTCACTCTCCTCTTTCACCTTAATCAAGAGGCTCTTTAGTTCCCAGCTTGTGTGTCATTCAGCCCGACATTTTGTGTGACGTACCCTGCACGTAAGTTAAATAAGCAGGGTCACTGTATACAGCCTTGAAGTACTCTTTTCCCAATTTTGTACCAGTTCCTTCTTCCATGTCCAGTTCAAATTGTTACTTCTTAACCAACATGCAGGTTTCTCAGGAAGCAGGTATTCCCTCTCTTTAAGAGTTTTCCACAGTTTTTTGTGATACACATAGTCAATGGCTTTAAGGTAATCAATGAAGCAAAAGTTTATGTTGTTCTGGAATTCCCTTGCTTTTTCTATGATCCAGCAGATGCTAGCAATTTGATCTCTTATCCCTCTGCCTTTTACATACCCAGCTTATACATCTGGATGTTCTTGATTCATGTACTGTTGAATCCTAGCTTGAAGAATTTTCAGCATTACATTGCTAGCATGTAAGATGAGTGCAATTTTGCAGTAATTTGCACATTCTTTGGCATTGTCCTTCTTTGTGATTGCAGTGAGAAGTGATTTTTTTTTTTTTTTCTCCCAGTTCTGGGGCCACTGCTAATTTTTCCAAATTTGCTGGTATATTGAGTGCTGTACTTTCACATCATCATCTTTAAAGACTTGAAAGAGCTCAGCTGGAATTCCATCAATTTCAATAGGTTTGTTCATAGTAATGCTTCCTAAGGCCCGCTTGCCTGCATACTCTAGGATGTCTTGCTCTAGGTGAGTGACCACTCTATACTGATTGTCCAGGTCATTAAGACCATTTTTTAGTACAGCTATTGTGCATATTCTTGCCACCTCTTTTTAATATTGTTTCCTATTAAGAGTCCTTTATTTTATGTCGCTTGTTGTGCCCATCTTTGCATGAAATGTTCCCTGAATATCTCTAATTTCCTTGAAGAGATCTCTAGTCCTTCCCATTCTATTGTTTTTCTCTATCTCTTTGCATTGTTCACTTAAGACGACTTTCTTATGTCTCCTTGCTAGTCTTTGGAACTTTGAATTCAGATGGATATATCTTTTCTTTTCTTCTTTGTTTTTTACCTCTCTTCTTTTCTCAGCTATTTGTAAGGTCTTTTCAGACAACCATTTTGCCTTATTGCATTTCTTTCTCTTGGGAACGGTTTTGATCATCACCTCCGGATGTTAAGAACCTCCATCCATAGTTCTTCAGGCTCTACCAGATCTAGTCCCCTGAGTTTATTTGTCACTTCTGCTATATAATCATAAGTGATTTGATTTAGGTCATATCTGAATGGCCTAGTGTTTTCCCTAATTGTAATTTAAGTCTGAATTTTGCAATAAGGAGTTCATGATCTGAGCTACAGTCAGCTCCAAGTCTTGTATTTGCTGACTTTATAATGCATCTCCATTTGGCTACAAATAATATAATCAGTCTGGTGATGTCCATGTGTAGAGTCATCTGTTATGTTGTTTGAAGTTTTTTGCTGCAACTAGGGTGTTCTCATGGCAAAACTCTATTAGCCGTTGCCCTGCTTCATTTTGTACTCAAAGACCAAACTTGCCTTTTACTCTCGATATCTCTTGACTATCAGTTTTCTCATTCCAGTCCCCTATGATGAAAAGGACATCTTTTTTTCTTTTCTTTTTTGGTGTTCATTTTAAAAGGTCTTGTATGTCTTCATAGCACTGTTCAAATTCTTCTCTAACATTAGTGTTTGGGGCATAGATTGGGTTACTCTGATGCTAAATGTTTTGTCTTGGAAACTAACCAAAATTATTCTGTTGTTTTCCAGATTGCACTCAAGTACTGCATTTCTAAGCTTATATATATATATTTGCTTTTACTAACAGTTTGGGGCCATCTCTTATGTTTTACAGGTGATGTTTTTACAACAATTTTTCTATATATAAATCCATCAAAACTTGGTTTATTCAATCATAAGAATTGTTTAATAACTTTACTTATTCTCAAATAGCTTGAGTCCTAAAATCAATTTATTTAATTTTTATGTAGTAGAAATACAATAATGGCCCCTTCACACTTTTATCTCTGGGCTGAGTTGAACCATGTACTTGGGGAAAATCCACCTTTTATTGGTGAGGGACTTAAATGATGGACAGCCTACATGGCCTCAATAAAATTTAAAGTTTTATGAAACTTGAAAAAGAACTGGAAAGCTCCCAAATACTTATTTTGATTACTCTTGGGAGCACTGATGGGTATTAAGTTTACAACAAACAGAAAATAAAAACAAAAATCTAGTTTAAAGGAATGGTCCTTAAAATGAAGGCTTTCAAAAAGCATTTTTGGAAAACAAATTTGGCTTATAGAAAGTAATAAACTGTAGCTGATACAAGAGAAAAATGGAGGAAAGCTGCTAAGGACAGGTCTAAGGATGTGTATACTTTGGTAAGATAAAGAAGTTGAAATATTGAGTCACAAATTCTAACTAAAATCAAGGGTATTTTGTTTGTTTTGTTATAATTACATTCTTTTGCATTTAAGATTTCTAAACTTTAAATGATCACTTTGTCATTACTTTGGTGTGTTTGTTTTCACATGCAAGCCAACAGTTTTTAAAAATAAATGCAAATTTACTATCATTTTTCCCTATATATACATGCATATTTGTAAATCCAATTCTTAGTGCAGCTTGACATCACCTTCTAACAGAAGACTTTTTTTTACTTATATGTAGAATCTAAAAATAAGAAAAAAAAAACGATACAAATTAACTTATTTACAAAACAGGGATAGACTCACTGACATAGAAAACAAGCTATGGTTACCAAAGGAGTGATAATTTAGGAGTTTGGGATTAAAATATACACAGAATTTAAAAAAAAAAAAAAGACTTCAAGGAAAATTTCCTCCTTGATTCATTTTGGAAATCATCAAAACTGATAGTAGATAATCTGGTGTTCTTATAGTCACTGGAATTAGGATTTTAAGAGCTGAGAATGTTTAAAGGATATTTTTAAGATCCAACACTGATATGTTTGCAAAAAACTATCTCCAAAAATGTTATCAATAAAATGACACTTAAAACTTCACCAATCGTGTGTCATGTGTTGTTTCTCAGTTATATCCAACTCTTTGCAATCCCATGGGTTGTAGCCTGCCAGGCTCCTTTGTCCATAGGAGTCTCTAGGAAAGAATATTGGAGTGGGTTGCCATTCCCTTCTCCAGAGAATCTTCCTGACCCAGGGATCAAACCCAAGTCTCTCATATTGCAAGAAGATATTTTGCTTTCTGAGCCACCTGAGAAGCCAATTAATTTATGCTATATGTTTTTAACCATCTGACTTCCAAATTTATCACAATTCTTAAATATATAATATATAAAATATGAAAATGTGTATTAGTTTAGCAAATGCTTCTTTTTGAATATTTGCTTTGCTGATATATAAATAACTTTATATATTTAGTATGGCCTAACAATTAAATTAACAATTAAATGATTTAGTGTTAATTCTGCTTACAAGGGTAAATTTGGAACTCAGAACAGCTATTTATTAAAAAGAGTACACTTGGTAGTGAAAGAAAAATGTTTGAAGCTGGTTCATCCCTCAAAGTACATTTGTCTCAATGATGAAAAAAAAAAAAGATTGATATATTTCTCCTTTTAGCAAAGGTTATTATTCTTGTGCTGTCAGATAAAACACAGAATGACCAATTAAAATTTAATTAATTTATTATTTTTAGTTTTTCATTAGAAAAGCCATAATTTATTACTTTAGTTTTCAAAAAGTATTTAAATATAGCTGATTTACAATTTTATATTAGTTTAAGGTGCACTCAAAGTGAATCAGTTACATATATACATATAGACACATTTTTAGATTATTTTCCCATGTAGATCATTACAGAGTAAGGAGTAGAGTTCCTTGTGCTATATAATAGGTCCTTATTAGTTATCTCATATATATATATTTATATTAACAGTAGTGTGTATATATCAATCCCAGTCTCCCAATTTACCCTCTCCTTCCTCCCACACAACCATTAATTCGTTTTCTACATTTGTGAGTCTGTTTCTGTTTTGTAAATAAGTTCATTTGTACCATTATTTTCAATTCTACATATAAGCAGCATCATATGATATTTGTCTTTCTCCGTCTGACTTACTTCACTCAGTATGACAATCTCTAGGTCCATCCGTGTTGCTGCGAATGGCATCATTTCATTCTTTTTGTGACTGAGTGATAGTTTGTTGTATATATTTACCACATTTCCTTTATTTATTTGGTGATGGATATTTATATTGCTTCTATGCCCTGACTATTGTGAATAGTGCTGCAATGAACATTAGATACATGTATATTTTCAAACTATGACTTTCTCCAGATCTATATGCAAGTGGGATTGATGGGTCACAGAGTAGCTCTAGTTTTAATATTTTAAGGAACCTCTATACTCTTTTCCGTAGTGGCTATACCAATTTTCATTCCCACCAACAGTGTAGGTTTCTCTTTTCTAAATGTCTCTCCAGCATTTATTGTCTGTGGATTTTTGATGATACCCATTCTGGTTGGCATGAGGTGTTATCTCATTGCAGTTTTGATTTGCATTTCTTTAATAATTATTAACATTGAACATATGTTCATGTGCTTTTTATCAACCATGTGTACATCTTCTTTAGAGAAATACTTATTTAGAACTTCCACCATTTAATTTTTTTCTTTAATATTGAGCTGTGTGAGCTTTATTTTATATTTTGGAGATTAACCCCTTGTCAGATGTTTCGTTTCCAAATGCTTTCATCCTTTCCAAAGGATTGTCTTTTCATATTGTTTATGGTTTCACTTCCCATGTAAAGCTTTTAAATTACCAGAAAACTAATAGAGCTTATCAATGAATTTGGTAAAGTTGCAGGATACAAAATTAATACATAGAAATCTCTTGCATTCTTATACACAAAAAATGAAGGATCAGAAAGAGAAATTATGGAAATGATCCCATTTACTGTAGCATAAAAAAAATAAGATACTTAGGAATAAACCTACATAAAGAGGAGAAATTCTGTACTCAAAATACTATAAGACACTGAAGAAAAAAATAAAAAAATGACACAAACAGGTAAAGAGATAGACCATGTTCTTAGACTGAAAGAATCAATATGGTAAAAATAACTGTACTATCCAAATAATCTACACATTCAGTGCACAATCCCTATCAAATTAACAATGGCATGTTTCACAGACTTAGAATAAAAAAAAAACAACTTTGCAATTTGTGTGGAAACATAACAGACACCATATAACCAAAGCAGTCTTGAGATACAAAAATGGAACTAGAGAAAGCAGGGTCTGCTGAAGTCAGGGGACTTCAGACTATATTGCAAGGCTGCAATAATCAACATGACATTTTACTTGCACAAAAAAACAGAAATTTAGATCAAGAGAACAGAATAGAAAGCCAAGATATAAACCCAAGCATCTATGACCACTCAATCTATGGCAAAGGAGGCAAAAATACACAATGGAGAAAAGATAGTCTTTCCTATAAGTAATGCTGGGAAAACTGATTAGATGCATGTAAATCAGTAAAATTAGAACACTCCCTAACACTATTCACAAAAATAAACTCAAAATGGGTTAAAGATTTAAATGTAAGGCCAGGTATTGTAAAACTCTTAGAGGAAAACATAGACAGACATTCTTTGCCATAAATTGCAGCGAGATCTTTTTTGATCCATCTCCTGCTATTGTTCAGTAATTAAATCATGTCTAACTCTTTGATACCCCACGGACTGCAGCACAACAGGTTTTCCTGTCCTTCAATATCTCCCAGAGTTTGCTCAAACTCTATTAGGATGCACATCTTACAGTAATGAAAATAAAAACAAAAACTAAAAAGATGTGTCCTAAGTTTTAATTTTAAAAACAATAAGTACTTTTTTTCTTAGTGTATATATGTCTGAAATAGTATGTGATCATATTTATACTGTATTTTATTTTTTAAATCTGACAACCCTGTATTAACCAATCCCATCTTTGTCATGGAAGTGAAAGTGTTAGTCACTCAATCATGTCTGACTCTTTGTATCCTTATGGACTATAGCCCACCAGGCTCCTCTGTCCATAGAATTATTCCAGCAAGAATGCTATAATGGGATCTACTTGACTCAGCGATCAAACCAGCATCTCCTGTGGCTCCAGCATTGGCAGGTGGATTCTTTACCACTGAGCCACCTGGGAAACCAGCCATAAACACACACATTTAATAATATTACTTATTTCGTCAACATTTATTACTGTGGTCAACAGATAGCACACATTTCTATTTGATATTCTATTGAATGTGTAAGCCATACAGGGTATAACAAGGACTTTTCTATTGCACTGCTATATTGAAATGAAACAACTGGATGGTTAAACTCTGATCTAAATAGGTCCACTGGTGCTGTTACCCATTTTAGAATCAAAATACATGTTATGAAGTGGTAAATCTTATATGTCAGGTTATTTTCTTAAAGCAAAAATAATGTTCAACCTTCAAGGCTTTTATAGAGAGAATATCCTACATAATATATTCTCATATGTAAAAAACTGTTCCACTTCTTGATGAAGAGAATATGGGCTCCCAGCCCCACCCCTCTGGGCCAATGATATCTCCTCCTCTTGTTCTCATAGAAGTATAAGAAGCTTTTCTAGAAGTTTCCATAAAGATCTATATAGGATATCTTTTCATACCAAAAAAGGCTGAGCATTACCTGACAGGATTCCTTATGAATTAACCCTTTCCCCAAGTATATGTGTTGCACATACATAAAAGTATCTCTCTTGCTAACTTTTTGCATGCTCCTGAGAAAATCCTCATCCAGACTGACTTATTTTTTCCTACCCCAACCTCATCTAAATCAAAAATTCTTCCTCAAAGCCTAAATTTCTAAGGTGTCACTTTTCTGCCTTTTCTAAGCATACATTTTCCATAGCATTTGGTTAACTATAGTCTTTTGATTTGTCATTTTGCTGACTCCCCAAACTAATGAATGCTATAATAGCAAGAATATCAACATTATTTGAAACAATATTTGACACATAGTAGGTTTTCAATAAATAGTTGATAATTAATGATAATTTCATGTTTACAGCAGAAGGATAGATGCATCCCAAAGAACTTTTAAAAGTGAGAACAAAATTTTCTAGTGAAAGTTTCAGTTAAGAAAAAAAAAAAAAAACAAAACTGTAAATCAATATCCTACAGAGCAATGTAGTGATTTAGAGAATGTAAAAAATCATATTTGGAACAGTCCTTAGGTTTATTAATTTAATACTGTTTCTTTTTTAATATAAATTTATTTATTTTAATTGGAGGTTAATCACTTTACAATATTGTATTGGTTTTGCCATACATCAACAGGAATTCGCCACAGATATTATAAGTAATCAGTTCATCATCCTTTCCAAAAGCATGGAGTTTTTTTTTTCTCTCTCTCTCTCTTTGTAATATATCAAGACTTTTACACATGTAATCTTCATTAACTTTTAAATTAATTTAGCAATTTAATGGAAATTTAAATAATTATGTTAACTAAAATTTGGTTCAACAGGGGATAAGCAGAGTACAGTAATCCAAAATATCCAAGAGGTTCATATTATGCAAGGGTTTATTAACAAAGAACCCATAGTTGTGAGATTACAGAGTGAAATCAAGGTCACTACAACACAAAATATTCACTAATAAGCTGAAAATTTATAAATATGTCCCTACTAAAAATCCTTCTTCTCTTAACCCTCACCTCCATAATTGAGTAATCTCATCTCAGTGGGGAAAGTAACCTAAAAGTGATATTGTTCTCCAGCAACTATTGGTTTTAACTGTGGTGCATTAAATTACCCTCATCATCCCTGCTCAACAAGTTATAGAATTTGCATAGCTTCTTGGTCAATTTAATTAGGAAAAATCTAGACTGTACAGTTGGGTTGAAATCTCTTGTCCTGTGTTTCCATGTCTCCTCCTGGCATCAGCTGTTTGGAGACTTCTCTGGGAAAATGGGAGGAAGATGAGATAAATCTTGAGTCTCTTGCTTACTGCAGTAGTGATAGAATCTCATACCTGATTTCTCTCTATTTTTCTTGGATCCATTTATGAATAATGTCATCTACCAAAATGTGTCCCTACTTAGAAGGTCTAGCACTGTTTTCTAGGGGTCTGGTGTTGAGTTTTTCCGTAGCCCCTGTTTAGAGCCTTCTCAGAAAAACTCAGTTGCATCCCTTTAATCCCAGACATGGCTCATTACCTCAACCCTTCTTCTAGAAGAAGTAATTCCACATGTGGAAAATATGTGGGCCTTTCTCTTGTTCCTGTCTTATTAGACAATCACTGTGGTCCCTTATATGGGCACAGGGAAATAGTCAGGTAGTCTTCTGAATGTTTCAAGTGTTCGAGGGCACGGGGTGGCCTAGCCTTCTTTCCAGGCCCACTATTACAGTGCCTTCTTTTTTCATTAGTTGTTCAGTTCAGTTCAGTTCAGTTCAGTTCATTCACTCAGTCATGTCTGACTCTTTGCTACCCCATGAATCACAGCATGCCAGGCTTCACTGTCCATCACCAACTCCCGGAGTTCACTCAGATTCATGTCCATCGAGTCCATGATGCCATCCAGCCATCTTATCCTCTGTCGTCCCCTTCTCCTCCTGCCCCCAATCCCTCCCAGCATCAGAGTCTTTTCCAATGAGTCAACTCTTCACATGAGGTGGCCAAAGTACTGGAGTTTCAGCTTTAGCATCATTCCTTCCAAAGAAACCCCAGGGCTGATCTCCTTCAGAATGGACTGGTTGAATCTCCTTGCAGTAAAAGGGACTCTCAAGAGTCTTCTCCGACACCACACTTCAAAAGCATCAATTCTTTGGCGCTCAGCCTTCTTCACAGTCCAACTCTCACATCCATACATGACTACTGGAAAAACCATAGCCTTGACTAGATGGACCTTAGTCGGCAAAGTAATGTCTCTGCTTTAGAATATGCTATCTATGTTGAGCATAGCTTTCCTTCCAAGGAGTAATTGTCTTTTAATTTCATGGCTGCAGTCACCATCTGCAGTGATTTTGGAGCCCCAGAAAATAAAGTCTGACACTGTTTCCACTGTTTCCCCATCTATTTCCCATGAAGTGATGGGACCCCATGCCGTTAGTTATTAATTACTCTCAAAAGCCTTCCCACTTCAAGAAACTCTATTTAAGAGGCCAATACACCTCTTCATGTGTAGGTTCTCAACTTCAAAGAACTTGTCAATTTCTTCAACAACTTTGTTATGATGATTGGCTTCACTTGAATGGCAGCACCAAGGCAGACCGGAAGAATATATACTTAAGGACAATCTAAGAGGGTAACAAAACATCCTTTATTCCAATAGGTATTCTACCTGTGAGTTTCTTGAATCTCTCCATCCCAACTTTGAGAAAAGGCTTTCTTTCACCTCAAACATCACAGTTCCAAAACCACTGTTTCATCCATTTTGTTGAGGCCTAATATTTTCTTATAGCTAAGGCAGAAAGATAAAAACTAAATATATTAGAATAGGCAGTTCTATTGAGTGGTAATCCTGAAAAATCCATTTAGTCTTCTGCCGGGAGCCGCCATGGGAGATCCCACCCATGACAAAGTCATGTGGAAGAGAACTGTTAAGCAAGGCTTCAGAACTCAAGGGGCTCCCTAGGCTTTCTCGAGCATCTACCCCAAAACCAGAATCTGTCTGTTTTACTGTTTCATGACTTTCACCAACTCCTCTGACATTAACAGGGGGCTAACCCTGACTACTTTTCTCTGGATAAAATCAACTTAGGGCTATAGGTAATAAGTCTCCTGGACATGAGAGGAATATTTCAAATCAAACCCCCTCTATTAGCACTCTAGCTTGCTCGGCAGGTATATCCAGATCCTTACCACTATGCGTGTGATTAGTTACAGCCTCCCAACTGTGAGAGGCATGGAAAGCCTAAAACATAGAGTCTTTGAAAGAGTTAAAAAGTTATTAGAGTAGTGCTAGTGCTGATGTAGGATTTCATTATTGGGCCAATGCTTGTTGCTAAGTTCTCATATCTCTTATCCACTGTGCACCTGGGAATGCATTAGTTAACATAGTGAGAATGCTAAATAAACAAGTGTGGCCTTGAATTTAACCATATCAAACTTTTGAGCTAATTGGTTCTTTCTTGTAACTCATTGCACCTTTGCTCTGTGAAAAACGTAACTCTGTTTGGCATTTTCTGAGGCTGACATAGATTTAAAATATAAAGAAAAACACTTTGAGGGAAAACAAGTTTTCTGGTTGAGCAGCCTTTATCAAAAGAGGGTCATAAAATGTTCACAGGCCTCCAAGGCCAAAAGATACTGTACACAACATCTTTTGTGGAAAAGGTATGCAGAAAAATCATGGTTTCGATAAAGGCAATACTGCTGGAATGTTGTGCTGACTCTGTATGACCTTGCATCTTTCATTTCCTCTATGTACAAAAAAGGTATATAAGTACCATTTAAAAATAAAGCTATGGATCTCGCTCATCAAAGCAGCTTGATCTTCTCGCATCAATCATTTTCCTCCTCTTACTCTCTCTTTCAGGCTAGTTCCCATCTGGAGTACAGAGATCCACTGTGTCTACTTATTTGCCTAGGTTTCTAAGACCTGAACAGGAAGGCGCCCTGCGCTTTCACTCCCCCGGGGGGACCGGGAGGGCACCTGTGGCCTCACGTAGACGGTGCAAGTCTCTTGTCTTGAGACTTTATTGATTTTCTGTATAAACCAAGGAACACCAGCCTCTTTTCTTCTCTCCTCTAGTTTCTCATCTACAACATTCTTATCTCTCTCTCTCTCTCAATCAATCACCGACGCCGTTTCTCCTTCAGGTTTCCCTGGATCCTACGGGGGCTGGACCCCGGCCATCTTCACATTGTCTGCTTCCTATAAAAGATAGGAAGATATTACTTCTCTTTATTCTGTGAGCATGACCTCATTTTCATATCCACAGTATTCCCTTACAACAATCAGTCATGTATCTATTTCTGTCTATCTTCTCAAATTTTGAATCTCTAGTTTATTTACAGAAATAATTATGTAACATGCAATATATATCAGTGTCAAAGTCAAATAGAGTTACAAAGTTTTAGAAGTGGTGTCAGAAAATTGATCAAAATCCTGTGTAAATCTGTTGACATATTTCAAAAGGAAAACTATACAAAATAGTGTTTATATTATACTTGTTTATAAAGAGTATACACAAATTAATAATAGTTAAACATTCTATTCTGTATTCTAAGATTTGTTGCATAAATGGTATAATTAACCTCCTTTTTAGCTCATTTGCAAGGTAATACAAATACTTCATTTCTTAAAATATCCTAGTCATGCAAAGATCACTTGAGCACCTGGTTTCAATGAATCAGTCATTAGATCTCCAAGGTTATTTATATTGTTCTATTTATTAATTAAATATAATCATTAGATACCTTCTTAAAATATAACTGGGAAATAGAGGTTTTTCCATAAAAAATAGTTGAACATTTCGAAAAGCGTGCTTATAGTAAAGAAAATAAAATTTATGACTGGTTAACCGAAGTGCTGATTAGAAAGCTATGCGTGATAAGAGAAAAACACTGAAGGGAATATTTCATGCAAGGATGGGCATAATAAAAGAGAGAAATGGTAAGGACCTAACAGAAGCATAAGAGATTAAGAAGAGATGGCAAGAATACACAGAAGACTATACAAAAAAGATGTTAATGACCCAGATAACCATGATGGTGTAAGCACTCACATCAAGTCAGACATCCTGGAGTATGAAGACAACTGGACCTTTGGAAGCATTACTACAAACAAAGTTAGCAGAAGTAATGGAATTCCAGCTGAGCTATTTCAAATTCTAAAAGATGATGCTGTTAAAATGCTACACTCAGTATGTCAGCAAGTTTGGAAATTCAGCAGTGGGCACAGGACTGGAAAAGGACAGTTTTCATTCCAATTCCAAAGAAGGGCAATGCCAAAGAATGTTCAAACTACCATACAATTGTCCTTATTTAACAGGCTAGTAAGATTTTGGTCAAAATCCTCCAAGCTAGGCTTCACAGTACGTGAACCAAAAATTTCCAGACTTTAAAACTGGATTTAGAAAAGGCAGAAGAACCAGAGATCAAATTGCCAATATTCATTGGATCATAGAGAAAGCAAGGGAATTCCAGAAAAACATCTGCTTCATTGACAATGCAAAAGATTTTGATTGTGTGTATGACAACAAACTGTGGAGAATTCTGAAAGAGATAGAAAACCAGACCACCTTACCTGTCTCCTGAGAAACCTGTATGTAGGTCCAGAAGCAACAATTACAGCCAGACATGAAACAACAGACTTGTTTCAAATTAGGAAAGAAGTAAGTCAAGGCTGTATACTGTCACCTTGCTTATTTAACGGACTTGCAGAGTACATCATGTGAAATGCCAGGCTGGATGAATGATAGGCTGGAGTCAAGGTGCAGATGATACAACTCTAACTGCAGAAGAGAAAGCAAACAACCTCTTGATGAAGGTGAAATAAGAGAGTAAAAAAGCTGGCTTAAAACTCAACATTCAAAAACTAAGATCATGGAAACCAGTCCCATCACTTCATGGCTATTAGAAAGGGAAAAAGTGGAAGCCCTGACAGGTTTTATATCGTGGGCTCCAGAGTCAGTAGCCATGATGACTATAGCCGTAAAATTCAAAGACACTCTCCTTGAAAGGAAAACTAGACAAACCGAGACAGTGTATTAAAAACTAGAGACATCAATTTGCCAACAAAATTCAGGTTAGTTAAAGCTGTGGTTTTTCCGGTAGTCATGTATGGATGTGAGAATTGCACCATTAAAGAGGGCTGAGCTCTAAGAATTAATGATTTCAAATTTTGGTGCTGGAGAAGACTCTTGAGAGTCCCTTGGACACCAAGGAGATCAAACAAGTCAATCCCAAAAGAAACCAACCCTGAATACCCATTGAAAGGGCTGATGCTGAATCTGAAATGCCAATACTTTGCCCACCTGATGTGAAGAGCTGACTTGTTGGAAAACACCCTGATGCGGGAAAATTTGAAGGAAAAATGAAAACAGGGCAACAGAGGATAAGACGGCTAGACAGCATTACCTCACCAAGTCAAAGGACATGAATTTGAGCAAACTCCAGGAGATAGTGAAGGATAGGGGATCCTGGCATGCTGTAGTCCATGAGATCACAAAAAATAAGATATGATTTAGCGACTGAACATCAATAACCGAAAAACAAGCAAACAAACAAATACACAGTAGGAGAAAAATAGGACAGTTAAATTGCTTGTGCTCTTATTTGGCAAATCTCCTGTTACCCATTATCCAAGACTTTTTCAGATGACTAGTGAGAGAATGGTAATAGAATATCTCAATACTTGATCTCTTATTTAGCAAATCCAGAGGCTTGGATCTTTAAAGACTTAGCAAAAGTATGGTTGCTTTTATAACAATTTCTTGTAGATATGTTCCTGTCAGTGCCCTTCCAATCAGAGTATATAGAGTACTGTTTAGTCCTTCTATGTAGAAGATATCTGTAGTCAAAATTATTCTGACAGTTACTGAATTAAATCACCTAACTCTCACACTCTATTAAGAATGATTTAATATAATAATAGTAATACTTTTATGAAATAGTTAATAGCATAAAAGTATTCAACTATACCATAAAAAGGGAAAGATTTGTTATTAAATAACATTCAAGTGTTAAAATCATAAGATGAGGAAGGGGTTCTTTGAGTGATTATTTATAAATGGGTCAATTTCCTTCAGGTTCAATGCTTAGAAATGAATAAAACTGAATTAATATGGTATTACTCAATGAAACATCTTAGATTTTATAAGTTCATAGTGGACTGCTAATGAGACAGGAATTGCTATTATATCATCTAATGCAATTTTCTCAGTCTTGGCACTATTGCCATTTAGGGCCAGATGGTTACATGTTTTAAAGTTACATCTAGTCAAAACTATGGTTTTTCCAGTAGTCATATGTGGATGTGAGATTTGGACTATAAAGAAAGCTGAGTGTCAAAGAATTGATATTTTTGAACTGTTGGTGTTGGACAAGACTCTTAAGAGTCCCTTGGACTGCAAAGAGATCCAACCAGTCAATCCTAAAGGAAATAAATACAGAATACTCATTGGAAGTACTGATGCTGAAGCTGAAACTCCAATAATTTGGCCACCTGATGCAAAGAACTGACTTCTTGGAAGAGCCCCCTGATGCTGGGAAAGATTGAAGGTGGGAGGAGAAGGGAACAACAGAGGATGAGATGGTTGGATGGAATCACTGACACGATGGACATGACTTTGAGCAAGCTCTGGGAGTTGGTGATGGAGGGGAAGCCTGGCATGCTTCAGTCCATGGGGTCATAAAGAGTTGGACATGAATGAGCTACTGACCTGAACTGGCTACATGTTGGAGGCGGATATCACAGTGCACTGTGGAATATTTAGCAGCACCCTGACGTCCATCTACCACAAACTAGTAGCAACTTCCTCCCTCAGTTGTGACAACAAAAATGCCCTCAATCTGTAACAAATATCCCCTGTAGGGAAAGATCAATCCCAATTTAGATCCAGTGACCTGATATACTTTAGAAGGCTCAAGGTACAGAGGCAAAGAAATTGGTTTTCTAAAGCAGGACTATCTGAATAGGCATTGAAAAATACAAGCCAGCAATGATGCATTTTATAAATAACATAATCTTTGGGTTTCAGAACTAAGGATATGCATGCTCCAGTTTTTATGCATATACTTGTGACCCTTCTTAGTAACTTAAGTAGTTATTATAAATTTAGAAAATGAGAAATCATGGCTGCACTATATTTTATTTGCATCTGGTCATTCAAAGGACATGTTCTCTCTTAAGCTAGAATGAAAATATCTACAAAAATATGGGCCTTGATGGACAACAAAGATTTGTGGATTTAATATTATCTTTTCCCTATCTCTGGCATGAGTCATTCTGCTAGCACACAATTGTCCTTATTGACTACACATCATTTCCCTGACATAAAAACAGTGTTATAATTTAAATCACAAGAAAAAATATATATATACCTTTGCCTGACATGTTTTTCTGGACATGCTCAATAAAAATTTATGTTTTATATGACTGTTTGTCAGTCTATATTCCTGTAAAAAATTCTAATTTACAGTTTCTCCTATTTTGCTGAGAAAAATTGTGTCATGGGAGCAATATTTTGATAGTGTGTTTGTAATAATATCTGATTACATTAAAAAAATTAAATGTCTGTAATTCCACACATAGTGAATCCCAAAGGAAAAAGTGAGGATGATGTAAATTTACAAAGATGTAAGACATTAAGATGAAGACATGTCTTATTACACAACTTATCAAATTCAGTAGTTCTTAACACTGGTAGCATATTAGAACCATCTGGGAGACTTAACAAGTACTGAGATCCAGATCGTTCTGTGAACTAATTAGATCAGCGTCTCTGAAGAACTGGTTTGAGCATCTCTATCTTTTCAAGGCTTCCTATTGATGCTCATGGCAGTAAGTTTTAGGCACTAATTATCCTCATTCTTACAGTTGGTCCAGGAATCCCCTGCACCTTGCATTGTTACATAGGTCAAAACTAACTTTACTCTAATATTGATATTTTATTTTACAGTTTTAGTCATTAATTTTCATTATTGGGTGAATTTTTTCAGAAATTAAATCACATACCATATCACAAGGAATTGGACACAAAAGCAGGTTAAAAACAACAACAACAACTACCAAGACTGTCACTATATTTATAAGAATGAAAAATATTGACCCTCCTCTCACTGAGTTTTAGCTTTAAAAAAAGTTATTTTTAATAAATACATATCATTTATGTGATATATAATGGACTTATTGCTTCTATTTGTAAATGAATTAATTTGTCAGTATGTAAGGTTTCTTAGTTTTAATTTCCATTTTGATAAACATTGATGGGTATCAGTTGAGTTCAGTCGCTCAGTCGTGTCCGACTCTTTGTGACCCCATGAACTGCAGCACGCCAGGCCTCCCTGTCCATCACCAACTCCTGAAGTTCACTAAAACTCACGTGCATCTAGTCAGTGATGCCATCCAACAATCTCATCCTCTGTCATTCCCTTCTCCTCCCTTCCCTCTGAGGATTGGTGAAATTCCTTCCTTTGGTGCTATTGTTCATCAAATGGTGATTAGCCTTCCTATGTAAAAATAACAGCCTTTTAAGAAAATGACCTGCTGTAGCATATGGCAACTTGGTAAGATAGTATAGTTCTTCATAGTTTTATCTAAATAGACTATGGATAAATGTAGTAAACTTATGTGTGTGCGTGTTCAGTCAGAGTAATCTCTGACTCTTTGAGACCCCAAGCCTTCCAGTCTCCTCCGTCGATGAGATTTTTCAAGGAAATTTTTACTGGAGCAGGTTGCCATTTCCTCCTTCATGGGATTATCCCAACCCAGGGACTGAACCCACAACTCCTGCATTTCCTGCATTGGTAAGCAGATTCTTTATCACTGAGCCATTTGGGAAGTCCATAATAAGCCTGCTTTTGTGTAATGCATATACACTATAACATAAATATTAAAAATTCCTAAAGTTGATAAAAATGAGGTGAAATTTTGCATGATTTATATGCCATAGATATGGAACCCAACTATAATTAAGAACGAAAAGAGGAACTTAGCCTTTTATCTTAGAATTTAAAATTTGAGCTTATAATTTATTAATTTAATGCCACATATTTTGAACACTAGCCTTCTCATTTGGTATAGCCAGTATGATGTTTTTCTTGAGTATTATTGTGCTGAATATTAATTGAAATAATATCATAATTGAAACAATGTTACAGAACACAGAAAATATTTTTATGAAAGCAAACTCTGTGAAAGTAATTATCTCTATCTACTTGAATTATACATTTTGTTCAATCATATCACTTCATTTCTGAGTTAATATTAGTTGAAAACTATTCATTATGAAGTATTAATAGTTCTTTTTCACTTTATAAATAATGCTGTTTTAACTATGAATGTTACTGAAACAGATTATTTGCCATAATTCCCAATTTCAAGAGCATGTTTGCTGCTCCTTTCTATGTCTTCTTTGAGCCTTAGGAAATATTTTTAATTTTTAAATGTGATTGTTCTATGCTGCTTTATAATATTGTGTAGTATAAACTGAATTCAAAGAAGACTGGATTCTGAGTTTTAAAGTTCTAATTAATAACTTCACAGCTGGGAGCAAACCAAATTTTGAGGCACTGACATAATAAGAAAATGAATTGAGTATCATTGTTAATAAACTCAGCCCCACTGGAACAAATAGTGAAGAAATCCCATTCACATCACAAGGTCTTGGAGCAATACAAATAATGCATAATGAGATTGGTGCCTAACATTGAAATAAAAAGCTTTCAATAAATTTATATTGAACAATCTATGTGTTTTCTGCTATACACTAAACATTGCTGCTGCTGCTATGTCACTTCAAAAGATTCTTAAACAAATAAAATGCTCTTTTTACTCTTAACTTACTTTCTGTGTGATGATATATTATCTAATCATAAAAATACAATTATAGTTCTTCTAGTTTTCAAGGAAGTTTAAAATCTTGAATAAGGCAGTGACTTTAATGTTTTATCCAATGTAGATATTGTAGCTCATACAAAAGGAGAATCAATGTATTTGCTTCTCTCTTGATCTTTCCTTTTTCTGAGAAAAATAATCATCATCAATTGATATTTGCCAACAAATGGTATGTCCAAACATTTTTGCTTATTTTTAACAATTTTTAAAGGAGTTTAAAAAGTCAAGAAACTACACAACTGTTAGATTACTTCTAAAGGTATACTAGTTATTTTAATTAAAGAGGTTGTAGAATAATGCGAAAGGGGAAAACTACTATTTAGTTACCTTGCAGCTTTGCACAGGTAGCAAGAGAACTAGCAAAGAGAGTTGCTTAAGAACTGAGGAGGACAGTTTTGCATAATTTGAGTTTTCTAAGCAGGAGTATAACTCTACAATAAACAGCCTTAGTACACAGAGAGGAGAAAAATTCTAAAAGATGGATGCTGATATGAGAAAAAAAGGAGTAAATGTAGGACAGACAGAAATTTCAGAGGTGCCCTTTACAAGGCAACAGAATCGCTCATAATTTATTCCATTTTTCCATGTTTATTATTCCCTTTCATTGATATTAATACATCACATACATCCATGTTTCATTTATTTAAATTAAAATGAAGTCTACCTGTATTCTCCTATCTCTCATCTCCTTTCTCTGTTCTCTTTCCTCTTCCCAAATCCTTCATACCCATAACTCAGAACTCTACCTTATATGTCAAACTTCAGTTCGAGTTACTATTTCCTCTATGAAACTTCCCCCAAATCTCCAACTGAGTTGCCCATCTCCCCGAGTTTCCTAATCTTAGTCAGAATTGATCCTCTGCCCTCTTATTATTTTTTAAAGGGTATGTTTCTCCCAGTCTACATCCTCCATTTTATATGTTAAGAATTTTGATTTTTAATTTCATCTCAAATGTTTTTCAGAGACTGGGATGGTAGTGAACAAATGTATGAGCTATAGCAATCAATTCAGTTCAGTTCAGTCTCTCAGTCATGTCCAACTCTTTGTGACCCCATTAATTGCAGCACGCCAGGCCTCCCTGTTCATCACTAACTCCCGGAGTTCACTCAAACTCATGTCCATCTACTTGGTGATGCCATTCAGCCATCTAATCCTCTGTTATCCATTTTTCCTCCTGCCTCCAACCCTGCCCAGCATCACAGTTTTTCCAATGAGTCTTCTCTTCACATGAGGTGGCCAAAGTATTGGAGTTTCAGCTTTAGCATCATTATTTCCAAAGAACATCCAGGGCTGATCTCCTTTAGAATGGACTGGTTGGATCCGCTTGCAGTCGAAGGGACTCTCAAGAGTCTTCTCCAACACCACACTTCAAAAGCATCAATTCTTTGGCGCTCAGCTTTCTTCACAGTCCAACTCTCACATCCATACATGACTACTGGAAAAACCATAGCCTTGACTAGATGGACCTTTGTTGGCAAAGTAATGTCTCTGCTTTTCAATATGCTATCTAGGTTGGTCATAACTTTCCTTCCAAGGAATAAGCGTCTTTTAATTTCATGGCTTCAATCAGCATCTGCAGTGATTTTGGAGTCCTCCAAAATAAAGTCTGTCACTGTTTCCACTGTTTCTCCATCTATTTCCCATGAAGTGATAGGACCATGATCTTAGTTTTCTGAATGTTGATCTGTAAGCCAACTTTTTCACTCTCCTCTTTCACTTTCATCAATAATCAGGTGAAAACCCCTAAATATAAACATCTTATGGCTCTCCATGGTGGGCAGGGATCACTGGTGAAACCAAGCAGGAATCTGTGAGGCTTCTGGGCATGAGGGCCTTTCTGTGTCCCATGTTTCTTGACTTTCCCTTAGTTCTAAAGGGTATGGTTAAACAAGTGCTAGTCAGGGAAGAGAGGGGATGAAGAGATAAAGGAGGATCAGTCAAGTGATAACTTGATTTGCAGACTTGGAATAAGGTCCTGGTTCCACCTAAGCAGTACACAAAACAGTATCTTTGAGGTCTTTTGAAGAACTAAAGCCCCCAACAAATGGAAGATGTTAACTACTTGATGAAGCATTCTTCAGAGAGAAGGTCACAGTTTGATAACCTTGAGGCCCACAGAAGCTCCTTAAGAAAATATCTACTGCTGCTAAATCATGTCAGTCATGTCTGACTCTGTGCAACCCCATAGATGGTAGCCTACCAGGCTCCCCCATCCCTGGGATTCTCCAGGCAAGAACATTGGAGTGGGTTGCCATTTCCTTCTCCAATGCATGAAAGTGAAAGTGAAGTCACTTAGTTGTATCCAACCCTCAGCGATCCCATGGACTGCAGCCTTCCAGGCTCCTCCATCCATGAGATTTTCCAGGCAAGAGTACTGGAGTGGGGTGCCATTTCCTTCTCCAGAGAAATTATCTAAGGCCAGATTAAAGGAATGCAGACCCTGCACACACCCTGATCTTTATCAGCAACTCTGTTCTTGAACCATTGCTATAAAATTCGTCACCAAATCTACTCCTCTGCCCCAGGTTTTGTATTCCCCTTTGCCAGATGAAGCAATAAAGCTATTATTTTCTACTTCACCCAAAACTCTGTCTCTGAGATTCAATTCAGCACTAGTGCACAGAGGTCAAGTTTTGACATCACTGGGAAAAGATGGCAGGGGTTAAATGGAGATAAGCAGCAGTCATGCAAGCATGATCGGTGACTTGTGAATCTAACACAGTGGATGGTTGGATCACAACTCAGGAAATAGAATATAGATAGACTGTCTATTGTGGTGATGGATTCGATCAACATTCTCTTTAAGGAGTTGAAGAAACACTTTTTCCTTCGGGAGGCTTGAACAGGCAGAATTTCCAAAACTGATTTTTGCCAATGTGACTGAATATTATGTAAAAAGATGCGTCTGGTCAACAAAGTTGGGAAACTTATGTGTAAACATAGTTAAGAAAGCCTTTTACTGTGGATCTTGTCCTAGCTATGCTATACATTGTGAATCTCTAAAATGGTGTAATGACAGGCACAATTTTTCAGGCATTTTGATTACAGAATCTCCCCCAAACCTACTAATATCACACAACTGAGATTATTTCAGTTTTGCGTGTACATGCTAAGTCACTTCTGTTATGTCCAACTCCTTTTGACCCTATGGATTTTAGACCACCAGGCTCCTCTGTTCATAGGGTTCTCCAGGCAAGAATACTGGAGTGGGTTGCCATTCACTTCTCCAGGGGATATTCTTGACCCAGGGGTTGAACCTGCATTTCTTCTTTTTCCTACATTGCCAGGTGGGTTCTTTACTACTAGTGCAACTTGGGAAGCTCCCTTCAGTACTACTGTGGTTGAATGACAGCAGGTTAGAGTCAAATGAATCTGAAATCAGAACTTAGAACTGTTATTTCAAATCAATGTATTAAGTGAGTGCATTCTTTCCCTCCTTTTGCTCTCCTCACAACAAAGATTTGAAGCAATGAACCAGAGCTACAGCTCAGTTTCAGCTCAAAATTTTATTAAGCAGACAGCAGATAGGACACTCCAAGAGATGAGGGCAGGGCAACCTTGGAAGAGTCTTGCCAACTCATCTTGGCTTCCCCTTTTCATATTTCCCCCCTCCCCTGAAGCCTGCCTTATGCAAATTAGGGCTTGTACTCACCATCAGCCAGGAAGGGGACATGTGTATTTTTTATCCCACTAGAGGTTCCCACTCTGGTCCTTAAATTTTAACTTTGTTCTCTTGCATAGGTTTTATCTGTTGTCTTCCTTTTAGGTGCTGCTTTTCAAACGACGTTTTGGGACTATTTTCTCCATTCTCAGTTCAGTTCAGTTCAGTTCAGTTCAATCCCTCAGTCTCGTCCGACTCTTTGTGACCCCATGAATCGCAACACGCCAGGCCTCCCTGTTCATCACCATCTGCTGGAGTTCAGTCAGACTCACATCCATCGAGTCCGTGATGTTATCCAGTCATCTCATCCTCGGTGGTCCCCTTCTCCTCCTGCCTCCAATCCCTCCCAGCATCAGAGATTTTTCCAATGAGTCAACTCTTCTCATGAGGAGGCCAAAGTACTGGAGTTTCAGCTTTAGCATCATTCCTTCCAAAGAAGTTCCACGGCTGATCTCCTTCAGAATGGACTGATTGGATTGCCTTACAGTCCAAGGGACTCTCAAGAGTCTTCTCCAACACCACAGTTCAATAGCATCAGTTCTTCAGCTCTTAGCCTTCTTCACAGTCCAACTCTCACATCCATACATGACTACTGGAAAAACCATAGCCTTGACTAGACAGACCATAAGTCAGCAAAGTAATGTCTCTGCTTTTGAATATACTATCTAGGTTGGTCATAACTTTTCTTCCAAGGAGTAAGCGTCTTTTAATTTCATGGCTGCAATCACCATGTGCAGTGATTTTGGAGCCCCCCAAAATAAAGTCTGACACTGTTTCCACTGTTTCCCCATCTATTTCCCATGAAGCGATCGGACCAGATGCCATGATCGTTTTCTGAATGTTGAGCTTTAAGCCAACTTTTTCACTCTCCTCTTTCACTTTCATCAAGAGGCTTTTTAGCTCCTCTTCACTTTCTGCCATAAGGGTGGTGTCACCTGCATATCTGAAGTTATTGATATTTCTCCCAGCAATCTTGATTCCAGCTTGTGTTTCCACATCATCTAAATATATGGGTTCCTTATTACACCCCTCACAATCACTCCCCATAATTTAATATTCATAACTTCATTATTCCCCCCCAGAAATAGCTTTTCTTATTATTATCTTTCTCTTCATATACGTAAGCTATCAAAACTGCAGCCTAAAATAATGACAAGCATGTAGATAAAAATAGCAAATAACTTTAAAAAAAATCACTTTTCTTAGAAACAAAAGAGGAATTGACCTTCAAATCACTCTAAAACAATGACAATATATATTGATGATTTTGTTGGGTGAGTGTGTAATTTCCTTGGTTCTGTCTCGCTGCAGAAAAGATTTGAAATGGTGGACCAATGTTATAGCTCGGTTACAATTCAAAGTTTTATGAGGCAAGCAAAAGATAGTACATTCTTGAGATGTGAGGGCAGACTGACCCCAAAGGAGAGAGGCTCAGTCTTGGTTCATTTTTTAATGTTTTATCTCCTCCCCAAGAAGAAAATTTGCCCTATGTAAATTTGGCTAGCCAGTAGGATGGTTTGTTTCACCTGATGTTCTTATTTCAGTCCTCAGATTTTCTTTTGTTCCATTTTTGCGGGTTTTTTCCTTTCTTTGTCTTTTAGCCACTGTCATTTTGGACTCCTTTTTCCTTTTCTACCTAACATTCCTTACTAAAAAGATGGGAGGCCCGATTCTTTGGGAATAGGGGCGTCAAGGTCTCTCTGGCTACTTCCTGCTGAGCTGAGATGGAAAGGGACATTGGGCTTCTACCTCTTGCTAGTCTAAAGCCTCAAAGTCCTTGTAGTGGTGTCCATCTAAGGGTGAGTGATAATTTCCATGGTTGGGTGTAGTTTTATATATTCCTGTTGAACTTGTACTTCATGTTGTATCTTGTTGATGTGGGCAGAGACAAAGCAGGTTAGACAATTGAAAATACATTGAGGAATCATAAGCAGCATCAATATGGTGATAACAGGGATTAGTAGGGGCATTAGCTAACTCCTAATGTCCCCTCATCAGGAGAAGGATCCTCCAAAGATAGACTGTAGGCACTTTAAGAACTCTACAGCTCATTCTTTGAGATCCTGTAGCATTTGAATGTTTTTCTTGAGGACTGTAAGACTTTCTTTAACTTAGTTGGAGGTATTTACCCAGAAACAACATGTCTCATTCAAGATGATTCAAGTGCCTCCTTGTTCAGGGATCAAGAGATCTATCTCCTGTCTATTTTGGACTACAACCCCTGCCAAGTTGTATTGGCTCTTTTTAGAGCTATTCTGAGAAAT
This sequence comes from Connochaetes taurinus, assembly GCA_006408615.1. Classification (NCBI taxonomy): domain Eukaryota; kingdom Metazoa; phylum Chordata; class Mammalia; order Artiodactyla; family Bovidae; genus Connochaetes; species Connochaetes taurinus. The sequence continues at coordinate 466,431 of SJXO01000772.1, read as the reverse complement.
CCGATCTCCAGAATCTTAATTTTGGGGATATTCACTAGAATGGTCTCCCAGGGGCTCAAAGGTGTATTGAGTGTCCTCTTTTGTTTTCTTCCACGACTTGACTCGTGAGTAGTGAATCCAGGAGAGGTGCCCTGGTACCTTGGCTGCCATGGGGATATAAAATATTAGAGGGTAGGGGCCCTTCCATGTGGACTGGAGTTGAGTCTCTGGAGACCCATGTTTCCAGATTTTAATTAGGACTTGAGTCCATGAAGAATAGAGTGGTGGCTCTTTAGAACCTTTTGGGTCCTGGTTCGCACGCAACAAATGTATATCTTGTTGGAATTGCTCAATGTCCATAGTATAAGACCAGAGGATCTGAGCCTCTGCATCTAGGAAGAGATCCTTGACATAAACAAATGGTTTCCCATATAATTTCTCATAAGGACTAAGACCAGCCTGTTTGATAGGGCCAATACGGATGTGGAGGAGAGCTATTGGTAAAGCCTCCATCCATCCAAGGGAGGTTTCCTGGGTTATCTTTTTATCACTGATTTTAAAAATTGGTTGGCTATTTCTACTTTTCCTGAAGACTGAGGACTCCAGGCATAATGGAGGTAATAAGTAATGACCAATGCTTTAGAGACCCCTTGGGTAACCTTAGAAGTAAACGGTGTCCCATTGTCACTTTGTAATGACCTGGGCAGACCAAATCATGGAATGATTTCATGGACAGTTTTTTTGTTTGTTTATTTGTTTTTGTTTCTTTGTTTGTTTTTATAAACACCTCCTCAGCCTTCTCAGTCTGGGTGGGAAACTTTCAATCCATCCTGTGAATGTATCTATCATGACTTGTAGGTATTTATACCTTTGAGAAACTGGCATCTGTGTGAAGTCCATCTTCCAATCCTCTCCTGGGTAGGTCCCACACTGTTGGATGGGCTGTGCCAGCTGGGGTCTTTGAACTCTTTGGAGATTGTTTAATTGGCAAGTGGGACAAGAGAGACCACTTACCTTATAGTCGTTTAGAGGCCTGTTCCTCTGAAGGACCTTTCTAGTAATTTGTGGAAGGCCTTCTTCCCTAAATGAGTAGTGGCATGCAAGGAGTTAACAAACTTGCACTGGAGGTTCCCAGGCAGAAAAAAGGAGTCCTTGTTTTTGAAATTATCCCATATGATCTTCTTGAAAGCTCTCACCCTTATCTTTAAAGTCTCACCTTCAGTATATGAAGTAGTTTCTGGCTAATTAGCCTGTGGAACTTAGGTGGCAACCTCAGCTAACCATGATAGTGTGACCACTCACTTAGAGCCAGAAATCTTGGAGTGCAAAATCGAGTGGGCCTTAGGAAGCAACACTACAAGCAAAGAGATTGGAGGTGAACAAATTGCAGCTGAGCTATTTTAAATCCTAAAAGGTGATGTTTTGAAAGTGCTACACTGAATATGCCAGCAAGTTTGGAAAACTCAACAATGGTTAGAGTACTGAAAAAGATCAGTTTTTATTCCAATCCCAAAGCACTGCAATGCCAAAACATGTTCAAACTAATGCACAACTTCATTCATCTCACATACAAGCAAAGAAAATCTCAAAGTTCTCCAAGCTAGCCTTCAACAATATGTAAACCAATAACTTACAGATGTTCGAGCTGGATTTAGAAAAAGCAGAGGAAACAGAGATCAAATAGCCATCATCCATTGGGTCATAGAAAAAGCAAGAAAATTCCAGAACAACATCTACTTCTGCTTCATTGACTATGTTAAATCCTTTGACTATGTTAAATCCTTTGACTGTGTGTATCACAACAAACTGGAAAATTCTTAGAGATGGGAATACCAGATGGCCTTACCTCCCTCCTAAGACATCTGTATGCAGATCAGGAAGCAACAGTTAGAACTGAACATGAAACAATGGGCTCGTTCAAAAATTGAGAAAGGAGTATGTCAAGGCTGTATAGTGTCATCCTACTTACTTATTTAACTTATATGCAGAGTACATCATATGAAATGCCAGGCTGGATGAAGCACAAGCTGGAATCAAGATTGCCAGGAGAAATATCAAGAACCTCAGATATGGCAGAGGGACTAAAGAGCTTCCTGATGAAAGTGAAAGAAGAGAGTGAAAAAGCTGCCTTAAAACCCAGCATTCAAAAAATTAAGATCATAGCATTCAGTCCCATCATTTCATGGCAACTAGATAGGGGAACAATGGAAACAGTGACACACTTTACTTTCTTGGGCTCCAAAATCACTGCAGATGGTAACTGCAGCCATGAAATTAAAATATTATTGCTCCTTGGAAGAAAAACTATGACTAACCTAGACAGAACAATTAAAAAGCAGAGGTATTACTTTGCCACCATTTGCCCATCTAGTAAAAGCTGTGGTCTTTCTAGCAGTCATGTATGGATGTGATTGTTATACCACAAAGAAAGCTGAGCATTGAAAAACTGATGCTTTTGAAATGTGGTGCTGAAGGAGACTCTTGAGAGTCCCTTGGACTGAAAGGAGATAAAACCAGTCAATCCTAAAGGAAATATTCATTGAAAGAATTGATGCTGAAGCTAAAGCTCCAAAACTTTGGCAACCTGTTGTGAAGAGCTGACTCATTAAAAAAGACCCTGATGCTGGGAAAGATTGAAGGCAAGAGGAGAAGGGGATGACAGAGGATGAGATTTTCAGATGGTATCACTGACTTGATGGACATGAGTTTGAATGAGCTCCAGGTTTTGGTGATGGACAGGAAAGCCTGGCGTGCACAGATCATAGTGTCACAAAGAGCCTGAAATGTCTGAGCGACTGAACTGAACTGACTCTCACAGATTGGGTTATTTTAGTGTAAACTAGATTTACTACCCTACATCCCACTCCTGAAAAATAAGAAAACATAATAAGAATAAAAAAAAATTCTAAATTCACAGATATACTTTCAATCTATCAAGTTCACAGAAAACTCATATATCAGTGTGGCTGTGTGTATGACATTTTCTCAGTGTCTACATGAATACACATAAGTAAATCTAGGTTTCGCTTATAAAGATATTGAATAAATAAAATGTACTTCAGTGAATAAACTATTCTGCAACAGTTCTATGACAGACATAATTCTTATTTTAATCTAATTCAAAGATACCTGTGTGCTGGCTATAAAACAGGTTAACACTTGACTATAGGCTCATGCTTCTGCAACAGATACTTTTATTCTAAGACAATCTCTAACCATGAGGTGGAGAAATCCCATAGTGCTGAGAACTACTCTGATGTTAATTCTATGAAGAGAGAGGAAAAAAAAAAAAACCTCTAAGAAGAAGCTGGCTAAAAGTAAATTTATCTTTATATGTTTGTAAATGTTTTGTGAATTAAATGCATAAAATATTTTATATCATAAAATGAATTTAGTATGGTTTACCATAAAAATCAAAGATGTGGTGGGGAGAGAGATAGAGAGTGACTTATTTCTGGTCATATTTACTGTTGAATAGTGAGCACGAAATTGGAAAGTTACAGAAACTGTAGTGTGCTCAATTGTACTTAACTGATCCACTGCATTTAACTGATAGTCTTGCAGACCCAAAATGATGTTTTTGTTTTTATTTTTTTAATGAATGGGAAAGGGTCCTTAACTGAAAGCATGTTGAAATTAAAGAGGACTTATGGAAGACCAACTCCCTTTTAAGAGTGTTAATAGCGTCAGTAGACAGGCCAGAAATCCCCAAGTGTGGCAGGAGGAAATAAACTGAAAGTGGTTGACACTTCTTTCTTTCTTTCTGTTTTCTTTTCCTCTTCTAATCCTGTGTTGTCATGGCACCACTTTGTTCCACTTGAACTTAACTTTATCCCAAACCTGGAGCTAAACAATATTTTTCTTGTTTAAGGAAATATTTTCTTGAATTATATCAATGGACTATGCATTTGCTTGGAAATATGCCTTTCTTCAAGATTCATATCAATTGTTTTATGACCCAGAATGACTCACCTTCTACCATTGCTCTCTCAAATGCATGTTGTGGGTAAAGGGCCTGGCGCAACTCTCTCTCAGTTTTGAGGTGCTTCCTTTCTCTAATTAGCAGCTTGCTAATAGGTATATAACTCCTTGCTAAAAACTAGCACTGGGGCACTTTCTCTGTCACCTTCTGATGTCTATGTCTGAAGTTTTTGCTATCTCTTTTAGACTTTAATAAAACTTTGCTACACAAAAAGCTCTAAGTGATCAAGCCTGTCACTGGCCCTGGATCAGACTCCTCTCCTCCACAGGTCATGAATCCTAGCATTGTTCACAGCTCTTAGCAGCAAGCTTTCAGCTTTGGGTCTCATCCAGTATTCTTTAGGAGAAGGTAAAGATGCTCAGAGGTCTATTTCTTTTGTTGTCTTAGTAAACAAGTTTTCTGCTTTACTTTATTAACTTTGTCTTCTCTTCCCTAGTGGCTCAGAGGGTAAAGTGTCTGCCTACTATGTGGGAGGCCCAGGTTCAATCCCTGGGTCGGGAAGATCTCCTCGAGAAGGAAATGGTAATCCACTCGGGTATTCTTGCCTAAAAATTCCCTTGGACAGAGGAACCTGGTAGGGTACAATCCATGAGGTTGCAAAGAGTTACACACGGCTGAACAGCTTCACTTTCTTTCTTTCCTTTTTCTTTTATTAATTCTACAGTGTGCCTGTGTGAGTGATAGATTGAAAGTTTGAAAAGTGTGAAGCAAGTGTTGTGGCATTTTCTGTGGTTCCATGACGACTTCATACAGCTTATAGCAGAAACCCTGTCAAAGGATTATACAGACCTGCTAATGTCAAAAGGCACCCAATGTCTGCTCCAGGGGAGCAACAAGAGATCAACAAAGCTTTTGGACCAAACTCTCCTTTCTTGGTCAAACTTTCCACTCTCTTTGACAATTTCATAACTGCCTGGGGAATTAGAATCACTAACCTAATCTGTCCAATTATTAACTTTCAAGGTAGTTAGAATCCATGCTGTTAGTATGTACTTTTACTGAGACCCAAAGTTTGGAAGTGTCTAGCCTTTCTAGGAGCCAAAATTTACAAAAGCACATTCAGGAGTGAGTGGAGCTCTAGCTATAGGAACGTCTCTCAGGCTAGAGGTTGCTCTCTTGCCTGCCTGCCTCATGGATCAGCTACCTGAAAGTGATGATTTGTCATGGCTGTGCCTTCAATCTATGTGGATAGAAGCACTGCTGGTGACCAGGAGGTTTTTGAGGATGTAGATTGATAATTCCAGGTTCTAGTCAGATTGGAAGTGCAACAGGCTTCTTCCCCTGGTAACCCTAGCTCTTAGCGAGCCAGCAGAGTCTCTCTGGTGATTTTTGTCTCAACTCTTTGGATATTCTTTCTGTGGAATCTATGGGAATGAACTTGAAGTATTGGCCCTAATAGCTAAAGGCAAAAATTACTTTTCCCTTGCTGGTGGGACCTTCTTCACCTCTTTTCTATTACATATACTGATGTGGTGATACTCAGAAATGAAACCTTTGTTGTTGTTCATCCCTTTATGACTTACCATTTTTACTGTGGTCAGACCTGTATTCAGAATGTACCCAGGCATATGGAAGACAGATGCTTCCCCAATAGTCTTAGCGTGGGAGGCAGTGCAGAAGGCTACTCTCCTTCATTCCAGGTGATACCAGAGGAGGAGCAAAAATCAAGCCAAGGTCGTAATGGTGAGGAATTAGACATCACTCTGGGATGCCATCAGGTCTACCCCTGGTGCATCTCCACCCCATCTCAGTAGGTGGTAGAACAGGGAGGGACGAGTAGGGTGCCTTTGTTGTTAAGGGACAGACTAAGACTGACCAGGGAAGAAAAGAGTCAGTTGAAAATCTGTCTCCACCTCCATTTAGAGCAGGGAGGGCCACTTATGCTAGAAAAGGGCACTGGACACCACTGTTTTGTTTCTTAAAGTTGAGAGTTTAAGCAGTTCCAGAACCACCTCTTTAAAATGCATTTTGAGAAACTTGGATAAATTCAATCCCCAGAGCTTAACCTTATTTAGAGAGATATGTAATGTATTCTATGACAGCCACTAACTCCTGACTCAAAAACTCAAGTTTTGAGGAAAAAATTTCCCTATAGATATGAATGGCTTGGTAATGAATTGGTAGAAAAGGGGGAGGGCAAGATAGCCTCCTTCCCTACTGGGAATCAGACAGTCCTTGCAGCAGAGTCAGGCTGGGACTATAACATGGCTAAAGGAAGACAGGATCAGAGTCACTTTGTCAGAATTCAAGCGGGTACATGACAAGACTTTAAAATATGCCAAGTTGACAAACATAAAATAGGGAAAGAAGGAAGCTCATGGTAAATTCTAGATAGACTGTGAGAAGCCCTTCACAAGTTCACTGAGACTGATCCTGAAAGTGCAGAGGGAGGGATGTTATTGAAATATAGATTTATCATTCAGTCACTTTTAGATATCTGCCATAAGCTACTAAAACAGGTGTTTGGACCAAATCAGTCTAGAAAACCTGTTGTAAATGGCTCAGCCAGTTTATTACGGCAGAGGGAGGAGAAGAGGCAGAAAAATGCCAGGAAAGACTGAAGCCCCAGTCATGGCTTTCAGGTCCGCTCTGAAATAGCTGGAGAAAAAATGCCCAGAGTGACACAGGTGAAAAATGGCAGACTTGCTATTACCATGCAAAGTGGGGACACCTCAAGCAGGGTTGTTCTCAGGCATCTAAGCTGCCCCTGGCTCCATGTCCAGTCTGCAAAGGACCACACTGGAGAAGATGCTGCCCTCTGTGGTATAAGCCCTAGCGGTCAGACTCTAAAGACAATCAGGACTAAAATGCCTGAGGGTCCACACAAAAGCTCTGTCCTAATCACACCTGAGGAACTCCAGGTATTGACAACTCTGGGGGCTAATCAGTTGATTTGCTGGTAGACACCAGGGAAACTTATTCTGTACTTACTGAAGGTCCTGGCCCACTTTTACCCCCATCCACTTCCAAGATGGAACTGCCTGGATGAAACAAACACTATTATTTCAGTTGTCCTCTAAGTTGCAACTGGGAGTCTACTGTTTTCATATGAGTTTCTGATTTTGCCAGAGTCTCCCTCAACCCATTTGGGAAGGATATACTGAACAAGGTCCATGTTTGTTTTCATGAATATGGAACCCTCTCTTTGTCTCCATTAAATGAACAAAATGTAATTCCTAGAATGTGGCTAATGGAAAAACTGTGGGTCAAACACAGAATGTCATTCCTGTTGTTATCAGGCTCAGAGACCCACATCTATTTCCACATCCAAAGCAGTATCCACTGAAACCCAAGGTTAAGAAAGGGTAAAAACCCGCCACTAATAATTTAAAAGAGCAGAGGCTATTAATTCCCTATAACAGTCCATACAACACTCTTACTTTGGGTGTGAAAAAGTCAAATAATAAATAGAGACTAGTTCAAGTTTTATGAATAATAAATGAGACTGTGGCTCCTTTACACCCCATGGTGCCTAATCCTTATGCTTTATTGTCTGAAATTCCTGAATGAGCCAACTTGAATTTGAAAGATGATTTGAAAGATGGTTTCTTTTCTAGAAGGGATGAGGGCCATAGGCCCCAAGAGAATTAAGCCTAAACTAAATCATCACCTACTTATGACTTTAAGACAATGAGAGGATTTTGGCATCACAGGCTACTCCCACATTTGGATTTAGTGTTATGGGGAACTTGCCAAGCCTCTATATAAACTTATAACTAAAACTTAATAAGCCCAAACTGTCAAGCTGGTTTGGCCTCCAGAGAATTAAGACTTTTAACGCTCTTCAAACTGTTCCCCTGCAAGCTCCCACTATGAGCTTTTCCACAGGATCAGAGTTGAATATATTTGTTACTAAAAAAAAGCCATGGCCTTGGGAGTTATGACATATATTGACTCAAGTTGGGCCATATTGCTTAAGGGTAATTGCTACTATTATTTTGCTAGTGTCTGAAGCTCTTAAGTTTACTAGTGGGCTTACTGTACTGACTTCTCATGATGTGAGTGCAATCATAGACTGTAAGGTTAATATTTGGATGACAGACAGTCAGCTTCTTAAATATCAGTCATCAATGTTAGAAGGACCAATAACAAAACTTAAAGTTTGTGGAAACTTAAATCCTGCCACTTTTCTTCCTGAGAAAAAAAGTGAAGCACTAGATCACGCTCATTTCCAATTTCTAACCTTAAAAGTAAACTTTATAGCTCAAAAAGATTTAATGGATACTCCATTAGACAATTCTGACCTGGAAATATTTATAGATGGTGGTTCTTTTTTTCTAGATGGGAAGCGGAAAGAAATTTATACTGTGGTGATGGTTGGACACGTTTCAGAAACAGTCTCTCCACCCTGGGAACCAATGTTCAGCTAAAAGAGCTTGTAACTCTGACTTGAGCTCTACAGTTAAGTAAAGGCCAATGAGTAAATATCTGCATTGATTCTAAATATGCTTATTTGCCTTCATATGCTCATGCTGTAATGTGGAAAGACAGTTTAAAACCGCAACAGGAAAGCCTAGTAAATATTTCAAAGAGAGTGAAAGACTTGATGGCTATGTATTTCCCTAAAAATAGTAGCTATTGTACATTGGAAAAATAAGGATGGGAGTAAACTAGCCCAGGGTAATCAGCTGGCTGGCTGCCAAGCCAGAAAAGAGACACTTTATGAACCCCTTCACTACATATGCCTTTGATCTGGACATATCTTGTTGAACAGTAAAAAAATGCAATATACTGAGGAAGAGTTAGAAAGATATGAAAAAGAGGATAAAATATTATTGATAAAGGATGGTTAGAGTCTGAGGACAGGTTATTAATGATTCCTGAAAATGCTCAATGAAAAATTCCTAAAGGCTTACACCAGTTTCCCTAAGGCCTTGGAATTAACAAACTATAGAACTCAACTTTAAGGTTTTCAACAGACATTACAGGAACTCTGGGAAGTGACTTCTGACCCAGCCTCTGAGTCAAACAAGACGCTGTTCAAGCTAGGAACTGAGGCCCTGATAAAGAAATTGGGATCTGGGGGGTAATCTCTTGATCCCCTCTGGGAAGGCCCTTACCAGGTTATTCTTTCTTCTTCCACAGCTGTTTAGGTTCCAGGAATAGATTTGTGGGTGCATCCTGATCTGGGGATTCCCTAGTGGCTCAGCTGGTATATAATCCTCCTGCAATACTGGAGACCTGGGTTAGATCTCTGGGTTGAGAAGATCCCTGGAAAAGGGAAAGGCTACCCACTCCAGATTTCTGCCCTGGAGAATTCCATAGACTGTATAGTCGATGGAGATGTAAAAGTCAGACACAACTGAACGACTTTCACTTTCAGTTCCTGACCCAGACTAAGTGATGTCAGTTTTATGTCTTTTTTCTATGCTTTTAGTTTTCACTTTCTAGATGGGCCTAGTAATCTATGTGAGCCTGCTTTGCTGATTTCAAAAATCCTGAATCTGCTATTTGACCCTTAAGAAAGTGCTGTACTGTCCTGGGCTTATTCTTACTCCACATTCCACAAAAGGTCAAAATGCTCCGTCTGTGGAGTATGGAAGGCTTTCCGTGGTGGGTGTCTCCACTTCAGGGAAAGGGCTTCTCCAAGTCTGCGACTACTATTGCCAACAACAATAACGTGTGATGTCTCCTCTTAGCCTGATAACATCTAACAATCCTAAAATTGATTGGTATAACACTTTATACCTTAACTATGGACATAATGTGATGTTTAACTTTGCCAATTGTTTTGTTTTAGTGTTTGCTCCCCACTTCTGTAACTGTGTAGATGAATTTGTTTTTAGTCACATGAAGGCTTTTAAGTTACAGATCGTTCTTCAAAATCCAACCAGTGCCACAGTCTCCTCCAACTATGACTTGTGGCCCATGGATCACAGACCCTCAATTTTAGGGTTAGGAGAAGAGGTCCATATGCTATTCCTCTCCTGGAAGTCCTCATGTGGCCTCAATAATTTAAGGACAGTACCCCTTACCAGCTCAGAAGTAGTTATGGAATGAAAATGCAACCCCTTTCCCTTGACAACATAACTCTCCTAAAAGAAAAGGGGGGAATGAGATTGTTAATAGCCTCCGTAGGGAGGCCAGAAGTCTCCAAGTGGAAAGAGGAAATAAACTGCAAGTGGCAGACTTCTTTTTTTTTTTTTTTTTTTTTTCCCCTTTTCTTTTCCAATACTATGTTGTCATGGCAACACCCAGTTCCACATGAACTTAACCTTATCTCAAAACTGGAGCTAACCAACATGTTTTTCTTATGGAAATATTTTCTTAAGGTATGTTAATAAGCTATGTATTTGTTTGGAAATCTATCTGTCTTTAAGATTCATGTCAATTATTGTATAGCCCAGGATGGCACACCTTGTGCCAATCTTATTTCAAAATGCATTTTGTGGGTGAGGGGCCTGGTGCAACTCTCTCAGTTTTGAGGTGTTTACATTCTATAATTAGTAACTTACTAGTAAGTATGTAATTCCTTACTAAAACATAGCAAAGGGAAACTCTTTCTGTCCCCTTCTGATGTCTATGTTTGAAACTTAAACCATCTCTTTTACACTTTAATAAAAATTTGCTACACAAAAAACACTAAGTGATCAAGCCTTTTCACTGACCCCATATTGAATCCCTCTGCTCCGGAGGCCACGAATCCTGGTGTCATTGCGGCTCAGCTGGTAAAAGCCACCCTTTACTTCCAAATTAGGAAATTATTCTATGGCATCCAAGAGTGACATGAGCACTTTCATTGGGTTAAGTGAGTAAAGCAAACATAGGTAGAATGATAAATGGTGGAAAGGTAGATAAATAGATAGATATGATAGGCAAGTAGGTAGGTGGGCAGATAGATATATCAGAAGAGGGTGTAATTTCCACAGTTCTGTCTGTAACCAGTGTTATAGCTCGATTACAGGTCAGAGTTCTATTCATTAAACAAAGGATAGTATATCCTAGAGGCATGAGAGTGGGCCAAACTCAAGGAGAGGCCATAACGCATCTAGGTTCCATGTTTTTATACACTTTGTCTATTCCCTGCGAGCCTGCTTTGTACAAGTTAGGGCAAGCCAGGAAGAGGGAGTAATTGTTTCACCTGAAGTTCTCACTCTGGTCCGTAGATTTTTCCTCTGTTCCTGTATTGCAGACTTTTCCCTTTTTTGTCTTTTAGCCATCACCATTTTGGACTCTTTTTGCTATTCTAACTACCTAAAAATTCCTGCTTAATAGATGGGAGGTCTGATTCTTTGGGAAAAAGGAAATTGTGGTCTCTCTGGTTACTTCCTGCTGAGCTTGGATGGTGAGGGGCATTGGGCCTCCCCTTCTTGCTAGTCTCAAGCCTCAGAGGCCTTATAGCGGTGTCCATCTAAGGGAGAATGATAGATATTTTCCATGGTTGAGAGTAGTTTTATATATCCTTGCTGAACTAGTACTGCATGTTGTAGCTTGTTGAATTGGGTAGAGACAAACTGTGTTAAACAATGGATAATATATGGAAAAATCATAATAAGTATCAGTAAGATGATAACAGGGGCTACTAGAGGCATTGAGTTAAGTTCAGTTCAGTTTAGTCATTCAGTCATGTCCGACTCCTTGCTTCCCCATGAATCCCAGCACGCCAGGCCTCCCTGTCTATCACCAACTCACGGAGTTCACTAAAACTCATGTCTATTGGGTCGGTGATCTCATCCAGCCATCTCATCCTCTGTTGTCCCCTTCTCCTCCTGCCCCCTATCCCTCCCAGCATCAGGGTCTTTTCCAATTAGTCAACTATTCACATGAGCTGGCCAAAGTATTAGAGTTTCACTTTAGAATCAGTCCTTCCAATGAATACCCAAGACTGATCTCTTTTAGGATGGACTGATTGGATCTCCTTGCAGTCTAAGGGACTTCTTCTCCAACACCACAGCTCAAATCCATCAATTATTTGGTGCTCAGCTTTCTTCACAGTCAAACTCTCACATCCATACATGACTACTGGAAAAACAATAGCCTTGACTAGACGGGCCTTTGTTGGCAAAGTAATGTCTCTGCTTTTTCAATATGCTGTCTAGGTTGGTCATAACTTTCCTTCTAAGGAGTAAGTGCCTTTTAATTTGATGACTGAAGTCACCATCTGCAGTGATTTTGGAGCCCCCCCCAAAATGAAGTCTGACACTGTTTCCATTGTTTCCCCATCTATTTCCCATGAAGTGATGGAACCAGATGCCATGATCTTAGTGTTCTGAATGTTGATCTTTAAGCCAACTTTTTCACTCTCCTCTTTCACTTTCATCAAGAGGCTTGTTAATTTCTCTTTACTTTCTGCCATAATGGTGGTGTTATCTGCATATCTGAGGTTATTGATATTTCTCCCAGCAATCTTGATTCCAGCTTGTGCTTCTTCCAAGCCAACGTTTCTCATGATGTACTTTGCATATAAGTTAAATAAGCAGGGTGACCATATACAGCCTTGACATATTCCTTTTCCTATTTGGAACCAGTCTGTTGTTCCATGCCCAGTTCTAACTGTTGCTTCTTGTCCTACATATAGGTTTCTAAAGAGCCAGGCCACCAACTCCAAATCACCCCTAACCAGGATAAGGATCTCCCAAAGAGAGATTGCGGCCACCCTGAGGACTCCCTAGCTCATTATCTGACACGATGTAACAGTGGAAACAGTGTCAGACTTTATTTTTTTGGGCTCCAAAATCACTGCAGGTGGTGGCTGCAGCCATGAAATTAAAAGACGCTTACTCCTTGGAAGAAAAGTTATGACCAACCTAGGTAGCGTGTGAAGAGCAGAGACATTATTTTGCCGACTAAGGTTCGTCTAGTCAAGGCTATGGTTTTTCCAGTAGTCATGTATGGATGTGAGAGTTGGACTGTGAAGAAGGCTGAACACCGAAGAATTGATGCTTTTGAACTGTGGTGTTGGAGAAGACTCTTGAGAGTTCCTTGGATTGCAAGGAGATCCATCCAGTCCATTCTGAAGGAGATCAGCCCTGGGATTTCTTTGGAAGGAATGATGCTAAAGCTGAAACTCCAGTACTTTGACCACCTCATGCGAAGAGTTGACTCATTGGAAAAGACTCTGATGCTGTGAGGGATTGGGGGCAGGAGGAAAAGGAGATGACAGAGCATGAGATGGCTGGATGGCATCACTGACTCAATGTACATGAGTCTGAGTGAACTCCGCAAGTTGGTGATGGACAGGGAGGCCTGGTGTGCTGCGATTCATGGGGTTGCAAAGAGTCGGATATGACTTAGAGACTGAACTGAACTGAACTGAGGATCTGAATGTTTTTCTTGAGGACTGTGAGGCTGTCTTCAACTTGATTGATGGTATTTACCCAGAAACAACATGTCACATTTAAGAACATTCAAGTCAGTTCTTGTTCAGCCATCAGGAGACCTATGTCTTCTCCATATTGTATTAGAAGGCATGCCAAACTGTGTTGTCTCTTTCTTTTTTCCAGAAGACTGAGGCCTTCAGACACAATGGAGGTAACAAGTAATGCCTAATTCTTTAGAGACCACTTGGGTGACTTTAGAAGTAAATGATGTTCTGTTATCACTTTGTAATGTCCTGGGCAGGCCAAATCTGAGAATGATTACATGAAACAGAATTTTTTTTTTTTCTTTTTAAACCATTTCCTTGCCCCTCTCGGTCCAGAAGGGAAAGCCTTCAATCCATCCCGTCAAAGTATCTATCATGACTAGTAGATACTTATATCTTTGAGAAACTGTCATCTGGGTGGAGTCCATTTACCAGTCCACTTCTAGGTAGATCCCATGCCGTTGGATGTGCTGGGCCAGCTGGGGTCTTCAAGCTTCTTTGGGGTTCTTTAATTGGCAAGTGCAACAAGAGAGACCACTTGCCTTATAGTCATTTAGATGCCTGTTCCTCTAGAGAACCTTTGCAGTAATCTTTGGAGGATCTTGTCACCTAAATGAGTGAGTGAAGTCACTCGGTGTTGTCTGACTCTTTGTGACCCCATGGACTGTAGCCTACCAGGCTTCTTGGCCCATGGGATTTCCAGGCAAGGGTACTGGGGTGGATTTCCATTTACTTCTCCAGGGGATCTTCCTGATGCCCTGGGTCTCTTGCATTGTAGGTAGACGCTTTACCCTATGAACCACCAGGGAAGTCCATTAACCAAATTCCACTGGAGTTTTCCAGGAAGAAAAATGATTCTTTAATTTTGGAATCATTATATACTTTCTCTTGAAAGCCCTCACTCTTAGCTTGAAGACCCTCACCTTCACTACATGAAAGAATTTTTAGCACATTACTCTGTGGAACTAAGGCGGCAACTCCTTTTAGGTCACTGTTCTGTATTGCTGCTATCTTAGCTGCCGGATCAGCTGCCTGGTTCCCTTGTGCCATTTCCATATTCCCTTTAAGGTGTCCTTTATAATATGGGACTTAAAACGCAGTGGGCAGACGACTGCCTCCAGGAAACTAAGGATTTGATTATCATACTTGACTGTGGAATCTCAGGTGGTCAAGTGGCCTCTTTCTTTTCAAATAGCAGCATATGTGTGTAGCACGACAAAGGCATACTTGGAGTCAGTGTAAATGGCTACTCTTTTTCCTTTTCCTAGCTCTAAAGTTCGAGTCAAAGCTTTTAGCTCAGGCAATTGGGCTGAAGTACCTGGAAGTGAAAGTTTAGACCCTAAGGTCTCAAAATTGTAAACCACAGGATATCTGTCCCTTCTTTTTCCATCTAAGACAAAGCTGCTTCCATCAGTGTACCAAGTTTCCTCAGAATTGGTCAGAGGATCTTTTGGCAATCCCTATCAAGGTTTTATCCAATGCTCCAAAGATTCTAGGCAAGAATGAAAGTTAGAGAGCCCTCGGGGTAGGCAGGAGGGTAGCTAGGTTAAGAATCTCACAATGGGATATAGTCAGGACTGAATTTTTCATCAGCACTACTTGATATCTGAGAATCCTTTAATCAGAACATCCATAAATGTCCTCTCCCTTTCAGGAGTTGTTTCACTTGGTGGCTGGTAAAAATAGTTAGTTTGCTCTCAAGAGAGAGTTTTAAAGCATCTTCTATCAGGTGTGAAATAGCTGCAAGCTTTCTAAGGCAGGGAGGACAGTTTCAATCAGCTGTCTTGAACCTCCAGGATAATTAAGCTACTAGCTGGGACTCAAGCCCCAAGTTTTAAGTTAATAATCCCAAGGCTATTTCTTCCTTTTCATGGACATATAGATTGAAAGCTTTACCTGGTTTTGGCAACCTGAAGGTGGGTGCTTGAGTTAACATTTGTTTAGTGTAGCCTCTGCTTCTTTTTGAGGTGATCCCCAAATCAGTGGGATTTAATCACCCCATCACTTTAAGCTTTCATATAAGATCTGGGCAATTAGGCCATAGTTGGGTATCCAGATTCAACAATATGCAGTTAGCCCCAGGAAAGCTAGCAACTGTTTATGAGTCATCGGGAAAGGCAGCAGGAGGAGTCCTTGTACTCATTCAGAGGACAGCCTCCTAGACCCGAGTATAATCTCAGCTCCCAGGTAGATGAACTTTGCCTGGAAAATCTGTGCCTTAGCAAGGAAAACTTTATATCAGTTCTCTACCAAAATGTTTAGAACCAAAGTCACATGTTCATCTGGAGAACACATTAGTAGGTGTATATATATTGTAGGTGTATAAATATATAAATATAAATATATATAAATATATATATATATATATATAGCAGTATTTCCACATTATAA
>SJXO01000772.1:423806-450520 GCA_006408615.1 Connochaetes taurinus | reverse complement strand
CAGTATTTCCCCATTAGAAACTAGTCCCAGATCAAGGAGATCCCAGCTAAGAGCCTGACCAGACAAATGGGGGCTATTTCTGAAGCCCTGAGGTAATAACTTCCAGGTCATTTGTTATTTTTCTCCTGGAGCCTCCCATAGTTTTGGGCCTCTCCCTACTGGAGAGGGCATAATGAGTTTCTCAGTTGTAAGCAGGGACTGTAGTCTCTAGGGGCTGAAAATTTTCCTATTACAAGGGTGGTCCCCAGCTTAGTGAGCATATCTTTGCCAAGTTAAGGGGATAGGACACTCAGAGACCACCAGAAATTGCTGGGTAAATATCTGTCCAACCCAGCAACAAAAAAGTGCTTTGATGAATCTTTTTTGCAATTGTCTCTCCTGTAGTGCCCCAAATGGCACAGGTTTGGTTAGAGAAGGCTCCAGAGTAGGAGGTCACGACAGAGTATGTAGCCTTTGTGTCAACCAAGAAATTCTTTGACTGGCCTGCCACATCCAGTTGCACCCTTGACTCCAGCCCCGTGACAGTTATCCATGACAGATGGACTGGATGAAGTAGACAACTTCAGTCCTGTTAAAGGGAAGGCTTGGCAGTTGACCTTGAGGCTTTAGCATCCCGAAGGCAGAGTGCAGCTCAGTGTCCCAATTGAAGGCATTTGTATCAAGCCATTTTAGGAGGCTTCCCACGATTTGTACACTCTGTGGCCCAATGTCGTGCTTGTCCACAGATTAGGCAGTCTTCTCGTGGCTTTTCCTTCAAGGAATTGGGGTTTGTCATAGGACTTCTCTGGAGGACAGCCAGCATCTGGGAAGGCCTTGTCTCTCCTTCTCTCCCTTTCCTGAGCCTTGACCTACCTCTCTTGTTCTCTGTTACATAAGGTATTGGTGGCCACCTCATTTAATGAGGCATTAGGGTTCTACTGCTGTAATAGTTGTGTTAGGTAGTTAGAAGAGGAAACAGGAGTCCAAAATGGCAGTGGCTAAAAGACAAGGAAGGGAAAATATTGCAAAAATAGAACAAAGGAAGGTCAAAGGGAGGTCTGAGGACCAGAGTGAGGACTTCAGGTAGAGAAAAGCAGCACTCCTGGCTAGCCTCATTTGCATAGGGCAGGCTCAGGGGAAGGGAAAAACATCTAAAAAGAGGAGCCATAGGGCTCTCTCTCTCTCTCTCTCTCTCTCTCTTCACTCTCTCACACGCTGGCACGCTCCTCCACTCTCTTCTCTTTGGGTCTTTGGGTTGGCATGCCCTTACACTTCGAGGATGGATTCTCCTGGTATCTTCTAAATAAATTAGAGCTGTAACACTGATTTGTCTAAGAGCTCTAACTCAGTCTGTTCGATACCTGAGAGCTATAACATGGTCTCTCCAAGACCTGAGAGCTGTGACATGCCGAGGGCTTTAATGTCCGTCACTCCAAATCTTTGTTGTGACGAGACAGAACTGAAAAACATACACTCACCTGACATCTATGGTGCATTACTCGGGTTTAACCTGGCTGAAACAACCTCAGTGTGGCCCCCGCAAGGAGGAGGCCATGCACAGCAGGAGCCCAACTCAGTGAAAGCTCCCTTGGTTGAAGAGGAATGTGAAGAAAACCCAAAGCAAGGGAACTGACAAGAGGCCCATCGTGTGGGAGACCAAGAGAGCAAATAAAAAAACTCAGCAGAAAGCTCATGCGGCTCAGGCTCAGATTCCTGAAGACCTCCAGTTAAGGTAGGAGGTCCTCGCTTCTATGGCTGGAGGGACATGCCTAACAAAATCTTAATTCCTTTACAATCTCTCATTTCTTGTTTCCTTGAACCCCCCCCCCCCCCACAAACAGGAGGGCGGCAGTGGGCGCAATTGAGGGATTCTAGATAGGCTACTCTTTGGTATGTCCCAAAGGCATTACCTGCTGGACATCTGTAGCTATTACTCAAGCCAGTGGGGTTTCTTCTGTTCTTACTCATTGTGCCAAGAATCAGGCCAATGAAAACTGTAAGCACAGGTCAGGAATTTAGCAGATTTTCCAGCAGGCTATGAAGGGGATTCTTTGGCACGTTTTTCCCACTGCTTTTTCTTCCTGTCCTTCAGCTCTCTCTCAAGACTCAATCCCAGCCAAAACCCAGGATGCCTGGCTTCAGGACCTAACGAAGCTCAGGCTCTGGACGTCTCATTGAAAAAATTCATTGAGAGACAAAGCTATAAGAAAGAGGTGGATTTGTTAAGATTCAGAGAGAAGCCACTCTTCAGGGTGTAGGCCATTGCCGAGGGCAAGGGCTTGGGCCATGGAATGTGGCCTGGCTAGGTTTTGCTAGTGGGGTGAGTTCATATGCTAATGAATGAGAGGATCATCCCAACCAATGGGGAACCACCCACTCCTTCCTCTTTTGACATGCCTTAGAGCTGTCCTGCCACCTCTGACTGTGTCTGTTGGCTTATAGATTGGGGATTAATGTTTGCTTGAATTTGACTTGTCATCTTGGACCCAATTGATTTTATTGGTTTATGTTATGCTGTTGTGCTTTGTCATTTTTTTCAAAAGTTGTGCTCTGTCTTCTTCCCTTCTGTTTCATGCTCCTTTCCTCAGCCCCATCGGGCCCACAATGTTACCTCTGCAATCTTCTGGAGCTGTTACTGCTGCTGCTGCTAAGTCGCTTCAGTCGTATCTGACTCTGTGTGACCCATAGATGGCAGCCCACCAGGCTCCCCCGTCCCTGGGATTCTCCAGGCAAGAACACTGGAGTGGTTTTCCATTTCCTTCTCCAATGCATGAAAGTGGACAGTGAAAGTGAAGTCACTCAGTCATGTCTGACTCTTCGCGACTGCATGGACTGCAGTCTACCAGGCTCCTTCATCCATGGGATTTTCCAGGCAAGAGTACTCGAGTGGGTACTCGAGTACCCATGGCCTTCTCCGAATTTTCTAGAGGGACAACCAGAAAATAGCTGGCCTTTGGAGGGAAATGCTGTATAATATCCAACTGCTTAATCCTACCAAGTGCTAGTCACACTGGAGATCTTGGGGACACCCAACTCCAGTCCGGGGGTCCCAGGAGGTCAACCTGCCTTGACCTTCCTAGGAATCTGGTCCTAGAAAGATGGTCACACCTCAACCTGCTTGGGGATCTGCCAGTCCCAGGGGTCCCAGGAAGTCGTCATGCCTCGACCTGCCCAGAGACCCAATTGTTAGGAGGTCTTCATGCCTTGACCTGCCCGGGGATTTAGTCTCCAGGAGGCTGTCATGCCTCAGCCTGCCTAGGGATCTGCACCTTGACCTGGGGACACCTGGCTCTCAGGTTGCAACAGTACTAAAGCTTACATCATGATATCTATTCCCATCCATGGTGGGAAAACCAGCAATGAGTTAAGATTACAACCCCTTAATCCTTCCCAGCACTGGTCATGCTGGAGATCTTGGGGACGCCCAAATCCAGTCCGGGGGTCCCAGGAGGTCAACCTGCCTTGACCTGCCTAGGGATCTGGTCCTAGAAAGGTGGTCACACCTCAACCTGCTCGGGGATCTGCCAGTCCCAGGGGTCCCAGGAAGTCGTCACACCTCGACCTGCCCAGGGACCCAATTCTCAGGAGGCCATCATGCCTCGACCTGCCCGGGGATTTGATCTCCAGGAGGCTGTCATGCCTCAGCCTGCCTGGGGATCTGCACCCTGACCTCGGGATGCCTGGCTCTCAGGTTGAAGCTTCAGAAAGACTCACCCCTAAGTAAGTCCACCCATGAAAATTGAAGGAAATCTACTAGTTTTCTTCTTTTTCTTTTCCTCCCTGTCATGACTGTCTTTCAGGTGGGAAATAACCAATCCATTTCCCAGAAAACACCCTTGAGATGCATTCTTGATAACTGGAAGCTGTTCAATCTTCTAACTCTGAGGAGGAGTTGCTTAAGATTATTTTGTGCCACTGTGTGGCCACAATATCCACGGAGGAATGAAGAACACTGGCCTGAGGATGGGAGTTTAAATTACAATACCATCCTGCAGGTAGAATTATTATGCAAAAGAAAAGGAAAATGGACAGAGATTCCCTATGTCCAAATTTTCTTTAGACTAAGAGATATGAAGGAACTATGTCTTAAGTATGGGATTGTTGTACACCCTAAAAGTGAGCCTACTAGGCAGACGGTGTTAGGTACAGGCAACCAAGAGAAGGAACACCTGGGTAAAGGCTCACCTCCCATGCCCCCAAGAGACTGGAGCCTCCCACAGCTCCCAAGTTGTCTGGTGCTTCTTCCTTTTATCTAAACATGCCCCCATATCTGGGAGCACCCCCTCCACAAAATCCAGCTCAAGTATGTCCCTTAATTGAAACTGGAGGAGAATTTGGACCAGCCTAGGTCAATAAGCCCTTCTCCCTCTTGGAACTAAGACAGATCAAACAAAACCTGGGAAGCTATACAGATGACCCAGGCAAATATATAGATATGTTCCAACATATTACCTTGGCCTTTGACTTGACATGGAAGGACATCATGTTCATATTTAGTCAAACTTTATCTGACCCTGAACATACTAGGGTCTTAAAGGAAGCCAGAAGGTATGCAACATGGCTTCACATGTCAAGTGATAAATACCCAGTAGGGGAAACTGTAGCCCCCTCCTCCTATCCTAATTGGAATTATAGTGACTCTGAGCACATCTGGGAAAGGGATCATCTTCTAATCTCTGTGAAAGCAGGACTGAAAACAGCCCAACAAAAAACAATTCGCTATGCCTTGGTCTCAGCAATAATTAAGAAGCCCAGTGAGAACCCCATTGCCTTTCTGGAAAGGCTAAAGGAGGCCCTCCAAAAGTTTACCAATCTGGAATTAGACTCTTACAAGGTACAGGTGATTTTAAAGGACAAATTTCTGTCCCAGTGTGCATCAGATATCAGAATTAAGTTATAATAGCTAAAGCAACAGGACCCTGCTTCCTCTTTAGATGAGATGGTGACAGCCACCAATGCCTTTTATAACAGAGAACAGGAGAAGGAGGCCAAGGCCCAGGAGAGGGAGAGAAGGAAAGAGACAAGGCATGGTCAGATGCTGGCTGCCCTCCAGGGAAACCCTATGGCAAACCCCGAGTTCTTGAAGGACAGCCTTGTCCTTCAAGGCAAATGCTTAATCTATAGACGGGGTGGGGTGGGGGGTGGGGGGCATTGGGCCAAAGAGTGTCCAAACCGTGACAAGTCTTGCACAAATGTCATTAACTAAGACATTGGGTGGCACTCTGCCCTCGGGACCCAAGAGCTTCTAGGTCAAGCACCAAGCCTTCCATTACGATGGTTCAACAGGACTGAAGCTGCCCACTCCAGCCAGCCTGCCTGTCACAGATAACCATCACGGGGCTGGAGCCAAGGGTGCAACTGGATGTGGCAGGAAGATCCGAGAATTTCTTGATTGACACAGGGGCTACCTACTCTGTCTTGATCTCGTACTCTATCTGGCACTCTGCCCTCAGGACCCAAGAGCTTCTAGGTCAAGCACCAAGCCTTCCATTACGATGGTTCAACAGGACTGAAGCTGCCCACTCTAGCCAGCCTGCCTGTCACAGATAACCATCATGGGGCTGGAGCCAAGGGTGCAACTGGATGTGGCAGGAAGACCCGAGAATTTCTTGGTTGACACAGGGGCTACCTACTCTGTCTTGATCTCGTACTCTGAAGCCTTCTCCTCCCAAACCTGTACCATTTTGGGTCCTACAGGAAAAACAACTACTAAAAGATTCACCCAAGCACTTCTTTGTTGCCGGGATGGACAAATATTTTCCCACCAGTTTCTGGTGGTCCCTGAGTGTCCTACTCCCTTAATGGGAAAAGACATACTCACTAAACTGGGGACCACCCTTGTGATGGTAAGCTATTCAGCCCCTAAAGCTCTACAGCTCCTGGTTACTACTGAGGAACCCATTACACCTTCTCCAATAGAGAGGAACCAAAAACTATGGTAGGACAAAATTAACCCCCAGATGTGGGACCAGGGAATTCCTGGACGAGCCCACCAAGCTGAACTGGTCATCACTGTCCTCCAAGATCCCACTTGGTTTCCTAACCGGAAATAATGTCCCTTCAAAAAAGAGGTTCAGGAGGGACTACAGCCTTTAATGAATAAATTCCTTGCTTGTGGGCTATTGGTCCCTACCAATTTGTCATGTAACACTCCAGTCCTCTCAGTAAAGAAAAAGGACGGAACCTGGGAGTTTAGATTACACATGGCTGTCCTCTGATTGGGTACAAGAAATTTTCCAGTTGCCCTCCCCCACGACTTGAAAACAATTGCGAGCTTTCATGGGGTTAACTGGGTATTGTAGAATCTGGATACTCAACTATGATCTAATTGCCCAGCCCTTATATGAAAGCTTTGATGGGATGATTCAATCCCACTGATGTGGGGAATTCCTCAAAAGGAGGCAGAGGGTACACTAAAATTGGCCTTAACTCAGGCACCCTCTTTGAAGTTGCCAGACGCAGAAAAAGCATTCCAACTTTATGTCCATGAAAGAAAGAAAATAGCCTTGGGAGTGTTAACTCAAAGGTTGAGATCTGAGCCCCAGCTTGTAGCTTACTTATCCAAGAGGCTCAACCCAACCACCTGAGGCTGGCCCCCCTGCCTTCGAAATCTTTTAGCTATTGCAATCATGATAGAAGATGCTTTAAAACTCTCCTTTGGGGGCAAACTATTTTTACCAGCCATCAAGTAAAACAACTCCTAAATGGAAAAGGCCATTTATGGATGTCTGATCAAAGAATCTTCAGATATCAAGTAATGTTGATGGAAAATCCATGCCTCACTATATCCCCTTGTGAGGTTCTTAACCCAGCCACCCTCCTGCCTACCACTGAGGGCTCTCTCCCCTTTCACCCTTGTCTAGAAACCTTGGACCACTGGACAAAACCCTGAGAGGGATTGCCAGAAGATTCTCTGACTAATCCTGAGGAAATCTGATACACTGTTGGAAGCAGCTTTGTCCTAGACAGAAAAAGAAGAGGCGAGTATGCAGTAGTCTCCAGTTTTGAGACGATGGATGCTAAGCCTCTGCCACCAGGTGAAAGTAAAAGTGGCTCAGTCGTGTCCGACTCTTTGTGACCCCTTGGACTGTCCATGGAATTCTCTAGGCCAGAATACTGGAGTGGGTAGCCTTTCCCTTCTCCAGGGGACCTTCCTGACCCAGGAATCAAACTGTGGTCTCCTGCATTGCAGGCGGATTTTTTTACCAACTGAGCTATCAGCCCAATTAGCTGAGCTCATAGCCCTGACTCGAGCTTAAAGCTGGGAAAAGGGAGAAGAATAGCCATTTACACCGACTCCAAGTATGCCTTTCGTGTGCTACATGCACATTCGGCTATTTGGAAAGAAAGGGGCCACTTGACCACCTGAGGTTCCCCAGTCAAATATGATGATCAAATCCTCAGGCTCTTGGAGGTAGTACATCTGCCCACTGAAGTTTCAGTCTCCCACTGTAAAGGACACCAAAAAAGAAGCATGGAAGTGGCACGAGGGAACCAAGCAGCTGATCAGGCAGCTAAGAGAACAGCATTACAGACCAATGACTTAATATGGGTTGCCACCTTAGTTCCACAGACTAATTTGCCAGAAACTCATTTGTATACTGAAGAAGAGACTCTTAAAGCTAAGAGTGAGGGCTTTCAAGAAGGTCATATGGGGGTGGTTCCAAAAGGAAGGACTCCTTTTACTGCCTGGGAACCTCCAATGGAAGTTGGTTAACTCCTTGCATGCCACCACTCATTTAAGGGAAAAGGCCCTCTAAAAATTACTAGAGAGGTCTTTCAGAGGAACAGGCCTCCAAACAACTGTAAGGCGGTGGTCTCCTCTTGTCCCACTTGCCAATTAAACAACCTCCATGGAGCTTGAAGACTTCAGCTGCCCCAGACCATCCAATGATGTGGGGTTTACCCAGGAGAGGAATGGCAGATGGACTTCACCCAGATGCCAGTTTCTCAAGGGTATAAATACCGATTAGTCATGATAGATAGATACAGTCCAGCTTTCCCACCCAGACTGAGAAGGCTGAAGAGGTAGTAAAAAACAAACAAACAAACAAACTGCTCCATGAAATCATTCCAAGATTTGGTCTGCCCAGGTCATTACGAAATGACAATGGGACATCATTTACTTCTAAGGTCACCCATGGGGTCTCTAAGGCATTGGGCATTACTGATTATCTCCATTGTGCCTCGAGTCCTCAGTCTTCAGAAAAAGTAGAAATAGCCAACCAATTTTTAAAATCAGCGATAAAAATGATAACCCAGGAGAACTCCCTGGGATGGAAGGAGGCTTTACCAATAGCCCTCCTCCATACCTGTATTGCCCCTAAGGAACAGGTTGGTTTTAGTCCTCATAAGATGCTATATGGGAGACCTTTTGTTTATGTAAATGACCTCTTCCTAGAACCAGAGGTTCAGACCCTCCAGTCTTATACCATGGCCATTGGGCAATTCCAACAGTATATATGCTTATGGGGTATGAACCAGGACCCAAAAGACTCTAAGGAGTCACCACTATATGCTTCAGGGACACAAGTCCTAATTAAAATCTGGAAAGATGGGTCTCCAAAGATTCAACTCCAGCCCACACGGAAAGGCCCCTAACCTGTAATACTTTCTACCCCCACAGCAGCCAAGGTATAAGGACATGACTTCTTGATTCACTACTCACGAGTCAAGCCATGGAAGAAAACAGAAGAGAACACTCAATACACCTCTGAGCCCCGAGGAGATCTCAGATACCTATTCAGAACTACAAATGAGTGTCATTCTAATGAACACCCCCAAAATCTTTCTCAGAATAAGATTTCTTGGAATAAGATTTCTCAGGACAACTCTAAAGAGCAACACAGGTTGGTAGGGACTGTACTCCAAAACAGGCAAAAGATAAATCTTCTTATCCTTGAGCAAGGAAGGACTTGAGCCATCCTGGCGATGGAAATTTAGAATTGGCTAATGCCCCTACTAGTCCTTGTTACACCATACTGATGCTGCTTATGATCGTTCCATGCATTATCAATTGTCTAACCTGTTTTGTCTCTGCCCAGGTCAACAAGCTACAGCATGCAGTGCCAGCTCAACAAAGATATAAAACTACGGCCATCCATGGAAAATATGACTCACCCTTAGACGGACACTGTATGAGGACTCTGAGGCCTGAGACTAGCAAGAGGGGTAGGCCCAATACCCCTCGCCATCCCAATTCAGCAGGAAGTAGCCAGAAAGACCTCAAAGCCCCTATTCCCAAAGAATTGGGCCTCCCATCTCTTGAGGGGGGAATGTTAGGTAGTTAGAATAGGAAACAGGTGTATAAAATGGCAATGGCTAAAAGACAAGGAAGGGAGAAGCCTGTGAAAATAGAACAAAGAAAGGTCAAAGGAAGGTCCGAGGACCAGAGTGAGGACTTCAGGTAGAACAAACAGCACTCCTGGCTAGCCCAATTTGCATAGGGCAGGCCCAGGGGGAGGAAAAACACATAAAAAGAGGAGCCAAAGGGCTCACTTTGGCTCCCTCTCGCTCTCTGTCCCTCTGTCTCTCTCTCTCACTCTCTCTCCTGCCTGCTGGCATGCTCCTCCACTCTTCTTTTCACGTCTTTGCATTGGCAGGCCCTCATGCTTTGAGGATGCATTCTCCTGCTCTCATCTAAATCAAATAGAGCTGTAACACTGCTTTGTCTAAGAGCTATAACATGGTTTGTCCAACACCCAAGAGCTGTGACATGCCAAGGGCTCCAAATCTCTGTTGTGATGAGCCAGAACCAAGGAGCATGCACTCGCCTGACAAGCATATGAAGTTACCCAGCCCATGAAAACCCTCCGTGTCACAGCTCGTGGCCACACTTGCTCTCTGTAATGGCCCACACTGTCTGTGAAGTGTGCCTCTCTGAGTCTGAATAAATAAATCCATTGCTTACCCATCTCTTTGTTTCTCACTGAATTGTCTCTGTGATGAGACATCAAGAATCTGAGCTTCACTAGGTCCTGAGGATTTGAGTCACTGCCGGACATGACTCAGTGACTAAGCACATCACAACACAGAGTCCTGGTCATGTGGCTTCTAGTCCCAGTCTTAGCTAAACAGTTTCAAACACAGCTTTCAGAAGTGGAAGGATGATGACTTCACCAATACTTTTAAACAATGGCACAGATGGAGGGAGGAGCTGAAGGAGAGCAGGAAAAAGCAGTGGGAAGAATGTGCCAAGGAACCCCCTTCATAAACTTCCAGAAAAGCTGCGAAATACCTGACCTGTGCCCACAGTTTTCTTTGGCTTGATCCTTGGCACAAAGGAGATTAAGGACAAAAGAACCCTCACCTGCTTGGCCAATAGCTACTAGGGTGCAGTGGATAGTGGGGCTTTCAAGATACATTGGGAAGTAGTCCCTGCCGGAGGCCCTCAGTTGCACCCACTGTCACTTACCTGTTCACAGGGGGTTTGAGGAGACAAGAAATGAGATGTTGTATAGGAATTAAGACTTTTTTAGTCATATGTCCTTCCAGTCACAGGACCGAGGACTTCTTACGTTCACCCGAGGTCTTTTGAAATCTGAGGCTGAGTTGCATGAGCTTTCTCCTGAGTTTGTTTTTGCTGCCCTGGTTTCCAGCATACTGGGCTTCTCCTGACTTCTACTGCTCTGGGTTTCCTTTGTGTTCAGCTTCCACAGGGTGAGCTTTTTTGCCGAGTTGGGCTTCTGTGCTTGGCTTACACCTCTCTGGGGCTGAGCTGAAGTTGCTTCAGCCATTTTACATCCAAGTCACAACCCCAGGTATTTTTGGTAGATTGTGTAATTTCCTCAGTTCTGTCTTGCTGCAGCAAAAGTTTGAAATGGCGGAATGGTGTTACACTTCAGAGTTTTATTCCGCAAACAATAGATAGCACACCTTCGAGGCATGAAGATGTACCATCCCCAAAGCAGGAACCTCAACCGGTCTTGGCTCCCTCTTTTTATATGTTTTGTCTCCTCCCCCTGAACCTACCCTATGCAAATTAGGGCTAGCTAGGAAGGGAGCCTGTTTGTTTCACCTGAGGTTCTCACTCTGGTCAAGAACAACTTTTCACAAGCTCATGTAGTGATGCTCTATGATATAAAACATCATAGGTTTGTTGAGGTAGTTTGTAACTTCCCTGGTTCTCTCTCGCCATAGCCAAAATTTGAAGCAATGGATGGACCAGTGTTACAGTTTCATTTTACAGCTCAGTTTCATTTGGCAACCAAAGGAGAATACATTCTCAAAGCATGAGGGTGGGCTGATCCAAAAGAGGGGAAGAGAAGAGATATTCCAGCTCAATTTTGGCTCCTCTTTTTATGATTTTTCTCCTCCCCCAATCCTGTCCTATATAAATTGCACTAACCAGGAAGGATGTTTCTTTTACCTGAGGCTGTAACTCTGGTCCTTGGACCTTCCCTTGTTCTATTTTTATGGGCTTTTCCCTTCTTTGTCTTTTAGCCATGACGTTTTGGACTCGTTTTTCCTATTCTATCTACATAGCAGGCTGCATTCTCACATGTCAAGGGTATAAAATTTGCACTTATTTCTCAAAAATAGTTCTCTATTTTTTCTATTTTGTAATGTCATCATCTCTAATACTGCCATGGTTAGTAGTGACTGGATCTGTTAGTATTATTTGGTTGCTAAATCTTCTTTTCTCTTTATTACATTGATTTCTTCCAGTTTTCTTTTTCTTTCTTCTTTCTTTTGTTTTGACTCTTTCATGCCCATCCTGCTTCTTTTGTATTTTAATTTTCCACCACAAAAGGCTAATTCTTTTACATTAAAACAGAATAATTACTTCCATTTGAGTAAGATTTTCATTCTTTAAACGTTATCACATCTGATATTTTCAGTTGCCACATATTAGCTATTTTTGAGCATTTAATTCTGTTTGCTTTTGTGTGCACCCAGGGTGGATTCATGTCAATGTATGACAAAACCAACACAGTGTTACAAAGTAAAATAAAATTAAAAAAAAATAAATAAATAAAAAAAAAAAGAAACTAAAAAAAAAAAAAAAATGTGTTCAGTATAAAAAGATCCTTTACTTTGGGTTTGATTTTTTATTTTAAATTCTAAATCTGGCACTAATCTGTAAATCTAAGTTTTCCAAAATATTAGTCTCTGAATTAGAAACTATCTATAAAGAGAACCGAGTATAAGAAAAATAGATGAATTTTCATCATATTATAATCCATATTCATTTTCTGACTTGAATATTATTTTTTCTTTGATTAACTTCAAACAGCTGGTACCTTTAATCACTACTCATTATCTTATATTCATCACCTAGTATATTACTGAAATTCTTATAAAGTATCATGATTAGATCTATTTCAGTTTTTTTTTGTTGTTGTTGTTCATCTTTCAATGAATGATATCCATTATTGCTCAAGGAAATATTTAAACTAAGAAGAGTATTACAAAATGAATAGATGAAAGAATCACAAATGTTTTCATTGTAATTCATTTGCACTTACTTAGAGGTAGAAAAGCACATATATGCAGGTCAAAGAGGTATTTTAACATTGAACTATACAATTTAAGCATGAAAATTAAAATTGCCAGAAAATAAGTACAGACAAAAATTACTGTATAAATGGTCTATTATTTTAGTCAGCATTTGAGTGGTTATATGAAGTATGGATATTGGAGAACATCATTTATATAAATAAAAAATTTAAATAAAATCTCCCTGTATATACTTTCAAGAATGATTAAAAAAAAACACAAACCTTAAAATCACATAAATATGAGTTTTCTAGTTCCAAAGAATAGCAGGGAGAGAAAAGAAAACCTTCCTAAGTGAACAATGCAAAGAACTAGAGGAAAACAATAGAATGGGAAAGAGTAGATATCTCTTCAAGAAAATTAGAGATACCAAGGGGAAATTTCATGCAAAGATGGACACAATAAAGGATGGAGATAGTATAGATCTAACAGAAGCAGAAGATATTAAGAAGAGATGGCAAGAATGCACATAAGAACTATACAGGAAAAGATCTTTATGACCCAGCTAACCATGATGGTGGGATCACTCACCTCGAGTCAGACATCTTGGAATGTGAAGTCAAGTAGGCCTTAGGAATCATCACTCTGAACAAAGATAGTGGAAGTGATGGAATTCTAACTTAGCTATTTCAAATCATAAAAGATGATGCTGTGAAAGTGCTGTATTCAATATAGCAGCAAATTTGGAAAACTCAGCAGTGGCCACAGGACTGGAACAAGTCAGTTTTCATTCCAATCCAAAATAAGAGTAAAGCCAAAATTTTTTCAAAGTACCCCACAATTGCACTCATTTCACATGCTAGCCAATTAATGCTCAAAATTCTCCAAACTAGGCTTCAACAGCTTGTATACTGAGAACTCCCAAGTGATCAAACTGGATTTTGAAAAGGCAGGGAAGCAGAAATCAAATTGCCAACATCTGCTACATCAGAGAAAAAGAAAGACAATTTCAGAAAAACATTTACTTCTGCTTCATTGGTTATGTTAAAGCCTTTGGCTGTGTGTATCACAATTAACTGTGGAAAATTCTTAAAAAGAGGATATACCAGACCACCTTACCTACCTTATGTGAAACCTGTATATGGGTCAAGAAGTAGCAGTTATAACTGGACATAGAACAATGGACGTGTTCAAAATTGGGAAAGGAGAACATTAAGGCTGTGTCTTTTCACCCTGCTTATTTAATGTATATGCAGTATACATCAAGAAAAATGCCAAGCTGGATAAAGCAGAATCCAGAATGAAGATTTCTGGTAGAAATATCAGTAACCTCAGATATGCAGATAACACCACCCTTATGGCAGAAAGTGAAAAGGAACTAAAGAGTTTTGATGAAGATGAAAGAGAAGAGTGAAAAAGCTAACTTTAAAATCCAACATCCACAAAACTAAGATCATGGCACCCAGTCCCATCACTCCATGGCAAAAAGATGGTGAAACAATGGAAACAGAGCTAGACTATATTTTCTTGTGCTCCAAAATCACTGCAGATGGTGACTGTAGTCATGGAATTAAAAGATGTTAGCTCCATGGAAGAAAAGTTATGGCCAACCTAGACAGTATATTAAAAAACAGAGGCATTATTTTGCCAAAAACTTCTGTCTACTCAAAGCTATAGTTTTTCCAGTAGTCATGTATGCATGTGAAAGTTGGACCATAATGAAGACTGAGCACCAACACATTAATACTTTTGAGCTGTGGAGTTAGAGAACAATCTTGAGAGTTCCTTAGACAGCAAGGAGATGAAACCAGTCTATCCTAAAGGAGATCAGTCCTGAATATCCATTGAAAGGACTAATGCTGAAGCTGAACCTCCAGGACTTTGGCCACCTGATGTGAAGAACTGACTCATTAGAAAAAAATCTGAACCTGGGAAAGATTAAAGGCAGGAGGAGAAGGGCATGACAAAGGATGAGATGGTTGGGTGGCATCACTGACTCAATGAATAGGAGTTTGAGGAAGCTCTGGAAGTTGGTGAGGTACAGGGAAGTCTTTTGTGCTGTAGTCCTTGAGGTGTAAAGAGTTGGACATGACTGAGGGTCTGCACAACAAGAACAAGTAAGTTTTCTAAACACAATAAGATCATATTAGGAATTAACCTTGAAGTTAACATTTAAGTATACATAATACAATACAGTGACTGGAAGTGCTTGGAAAATGATAATCATTTATGACGTGAGACTAAAATAACAAGGCATTAAAAGTTTTATTGGAAAATAATTGCTTTACAACATTGCATTCTTTCCTGCCATAAATTAATACCAATCAGCCACAGGTATACATGTGTTGCCTCCCTCTTGAACTCCAATTCCACCTTCCTTCCCATCTCACCCCTCTAGTTTGTCACCCTTTTTGGTTGAATTCCCTGTGTCACACAGAAAATTCTCACTTGCTACCTATTTTACATATGGTAATGTATAAAAGTGAAAGAGGAGACTGAAAAAGTTGGCTTAAAGCTCAACATTCAGAAAATGAAGATCATGGCATCTGGTCCCATCACTTCATGGGGAATAGATGAGGAAACAGTGGAAACAGAGTCAGACTTTATTTTTGGGGGCTCCAAAATTGCTACAGATGGTGATTGCAGCCATGAAATTAAAAGACGCTTACTCCTTGGAAGGAAAGTTATGACCAACCTAGAAAGCATATTTAAAAGCAGAGACATTACTTTGCCAGCAAAGGTACGTCTAGACAAGGCTATGGTTTTCACAGTGGTCATGGATGGATGTGAGAGTTGGACTGTAAAGAAGGCTGAGCATCGAAGAATTGATGCTTTTGAACTGTGGTGTTGGAGAAGACTCTTGAGAGTCCCTTGGACTGCAAGGAGATCCAACCAGTCCATTCTGAAGAAGATCAGCCCTGGATTTCTTTGGAGGGAATGATGCTAAAGCTGAAATTCCAGTGCTTTGGCCACCTCATGAGAAGACTTGACTCAATGGAAAAGACTGATGCTGGGAGGGATTGGAGGCAGGAGGAGAAGGGGACAACAGAGGTAGACATGGCTGGATGGCATCACTGACTTGATGAACGTGAGTTTGAGTGAACTCCGGGAGTTGGTGATGGACAGGGAGGCCTGGTGTGCTGCAATTCATAGGGTCACAAAGAGTCGGACATGACAGAGTGACTGAACTGAACTGAACTGAACGTATATATTTCCATGCTATTCTCTCAATTTATCCCACATTCTTCTTCTCCCACTGTCTGTTCTTTATGTCTGTGTCTCCACTGTTACCTTGCAAATAGCTTCATCAGTACCATCTTTCTAGATTCCATATGCATGCATTAATATGCAATATTTGTCATTCTGTTTCTGACTTAAGCAATTCTGTATAATATGCTCTAGGTTCATCCATCTCATTAGAACTGACTCAAATGTGCTCTTTCTTATAGCTGAGTAATATTCCTTTTTATATATGTACTACAATTTTTATATTCATTCATCTGCTGATGGACAATATAGGTTGCTTGCATGTCCTAGCTATTGCAAAAACTGTTTCAATAAACATTTTTGTACTTGTTTCTCTTTCAATTATGGTTTTCTTAGGGTTTCTCAGCATACAAAACACTAAAAAGATTAAAAGACAATCCTTAGAATGGGAGAAAATAATAACAAATGCAATACTGACAAAGGATTATTCTCCAAAATATAAAGCAGCTGAAGCAACTCAATACCATAAAAACAAACAGCTCAGTCAAAAAATGGGTGGAAGACCTAAATATACATTTCTTCAAAGAAGACATACAGATGGCCAACAAACACATGAAAAGAGGCTCAACATTGCTCATTCTTCGAGAAATACAAATCAAAACTGTAAAGAGGTATCAACTCATACTGGTCAGAATGGCTAATATTAAAAAAATAAAATCTACAAACAATAAATGCTAAAGAGAATGTGGAAGAAAGGAAACCCTCTTGCACTGTTGGTGGGAAAGTGAATTGATACAGCCCCTCTTGAGAACAGTGTGGAGATTTCTTAAAAACCTAGGAACAGAACCACCATATGACACCACAATCCCACTATTGGGCATACACACCAACAAAGTATTTTTATCATGTGGTACTTGAGCAGATTTTTTTCAAATATAAAAAAGATCCATTTCATTTTTCTACTCACCTCTGTTTGTGAAACAGATTAAAATAACCCTGCATTAATGCTGTGGAAAATTCTGAAAGACATGGGAATACCAGACCATCTGACCTGCCTCTTCAGAAACCTACATGTAGGTCAGGAAGCAACAGTTAAAACTGGACATGGAACAACAGACAGGTTCCAAATAGGAAAAGTAGTATATCAAGGCTGTACATTGTCACCATGCTTATTTAACTTATATGCAGAGTATATCATGAGAAATGCTGGGCTGGAAGAAGCACAAGCTGGAATCAAGATTGCCAGGAGAAATAACAATGACCTCAGATATGCAGATGACAACACCCTTATGGCAGAAAGTGAAGAGGAACTAAAAAACCTCTTGATGAAAGTGAAAGTGGAGAGTGAAAAAGTTGGCTTAAAGCTCAACATTCAGAAAACAAAGATCATGGCATCCAGTCCCATCGCTTCATGGGAAATAGATGGGGAAACAGTGGAAATAGTGTCAGACTTTATTTTTTTGAGCTCCAAATTCACTGCAGATGGTGATTGCAGCCATGAAATTAAAGAACTCTTACTCCTTGGAAGGAAAGTTATGACCAACCTAGATAGCATATTCAAAAGCAGAGACATTACTTTGCCAACAAAGATCCGTCTAGTCAAGGCTATGGTTTTTCCAGTGGTCATGTATGGATGTGAGAGTTGGACTGTGAAGAAAGCTGAGCACCGAAGAATTGATGCTATTGAACTGTGGTGTTGGAGAAGACTCTTGAGAGTCCCTTGGACTGCAAGGAGATCCAACCAGTCCATTCTGAAGGAGATCAGCCCTGGGATTTCTTTGGAAGCAATGATGCTAAAGCTGAAACTCAAATACTTTGGCCACCTCATGCAAAGTGTTGACTCATTGACTCATGCTGGGATGGATTGGAGGCAGGAGGAGAAAGGGACGACAGAGGATGAGATGGCTGGATGGCATCACTGACTTAATGGACTTGAGTTTGAGTGAACTCCGGGAGATGATGATGGACAGGCAGGTCTGGAGTGCTGCGATTCATGGGGTCGCAAACAGTCGGACACGACTGAGTAACTGAACTGAACTGAATGATGTAGACAAGAACATCTGAGGAGTGACCCTTAAAGGAACAGAAGAAGTAGCCTTTTGCAATCTGAGAATTCCATTGAGTCCAGTGTGGGTCCTATTTCCAAAAGAATGTTTAGGAAAAATAATAGGAAAATAAGCATTTTTTAAATCTTTTATTTATTTTATTTCATTTACTTTTTAATATAAATTTATTTATTTTAATTGGAGGCTAATTACTTTGCAATATTGTATTGGTTTGCAATATTGTTCATACATCAACATGAATCCACCACGGGTGTACTCGTGTTCCCCATCCTGAACCCCCTGCCACCTCCCTCGTAGTACTTTGTTATGTATATTTTATCCACTTAAAATACTGGATGTTTTCATTTAATAAAAGCATTTAGAGACACAGTGAAGTTTTCATGCTTTACCAGGAAATGACAGATTTTTATTGATCACTTTGCATACTAAGGTATTTTCTTAAGTAAATTTTAGTAAAATACCATAAATAAATCAAGTGGATTAAAAACACGCCTGATATGCTGAGTTGAAACTACTCCATAAAGTAAGAAATATGATAGAGAAAGGCTTTTCCAGAATGGCATCTTACACATTTGTTAATTAAAAAACATCAGAGTAAAGAGATGCAATTTCTTTAAGCAAGTGACTCTAGTAATGAATGACAGACTCCATTATTTAGACTAGAAATCAGAAAAGGAAGCCAGGGAGAAAACAAATGAAGCAATAAATACCTAAATTTGCAGCAGTGTAGGATATCTATGGAGTAGTTGCTACAGGACACATTATGTAATAAATATATTTTCATATAAATAATGAAATGACAAAGTGAAGAGTTGAATTGGACACATATGGGTAATAACCTCAAAATACCAAAGAGCATTTTGTTATAATGAGTAATACATGTTCAGCCTTTGGGCGGGCATAGAGAATTAAGAAGATAGATGGTGATTCTCCTGCACTGTCCTAAAGAACAAATACATCTAGCAGTCACAATGCCCTGTCACAATGTTCATGCTACTAAGGACTTCAGTTCAATTCATTTCATTCACTCAGTCGTGTCCGACTCTTTGAAACCCCATGAATCGCAACACGCCAGGCCTCCCTGTCCATCAGTAGCTCCTGAAGTTCACTCAGACTCACGTCCATCGAGTCCATGATGCCAT
The DNA here is from genome assembly GCA_006408615.1 of Connochaetes taurinus. Taxonomy (NCBI): domain Eukaryota; kingdom Metazoa; phylum Chordata; class Mammalia; order Artiodactyla; family Bovidae; genus Connochaetes; species Connochaetes taurinus. Next base: position 431,688 of record SJXO01000772.1, on the reverse strand, counting down.
CCAGCCATCTCATCCTCTGTCGTCTCCTTCTCCTCCTGCCCCCAATCCCTCCCAGCATCAGAGTCTTTTCCAATGAGTCAACACTTCGCATGAGGTGACCAACGTACTGGAGTTTCAGCTTTAGCATCATTCCTTCCAAAGAAATCCCAGGGCTGATCTTCTTCAGAATGGACTGGTTGGATCTCCTTGCAGTCCAAAGAACTCTCAAGAGTCTTCTCCAACACCACAGTTCAAAAGCATCAATTCTTCGGCACTCAGCCTTCTTCACAGTCCAACTCTCACATCCATACATGACCACAGGGAAAACCATAGCCTTGACTAGACGAACCTTAGTTGGCAAAGTAATGTCTCTGCTTTTGAATATGTTATCTAGGTTGGTCATAACTTTTCTTCGAAGGAGTAAGCGTCTTTTAATTTCATTGCTGTAGTCACCATCTGCAGTGATTTTGGAGCCCGGAAAAATAAAGTCTGACACTGTTTCCACTGTTTCCCCATCTATTTCCCATGAAGCGATGGTACCGGATGCCATGATCTTAGTTTTCTGAATGTTGAGCCAACTTTTTCACTCTCCTCTTTCACTTTCCTCAAGAGGCTTTTTAGTTCCTCTTCACTTTCTGCCATAAGGGTTGTGTCATCTGCATAACTGAGGTTATTGTTATTTCTCCCTGCAATCTTGATTCCAGCTTGTGTTTTTTCCAGTCCAGCGTTTCTGATATGATAATTCATGAAGGGATGGAGATTTGATTGGAATGTTAGTCTGTGCATTTTAATATTTAGTCTAAATTGATAACCAAATGCCACCATCTAAGTGTAGCCTTTGTGGCAAGAATCGAAGAAAATGTGGTTGTTTTAAACTGCAGAAGCAGTATGTATTATGCAATTTCTCACAGAGGAAGGAACAGCCAAATTCTTTGCTTCTCAGGGAAAAGTAAATGCCAAATAATATTTATTTCACAAAACATCTTGGTGATGTTTAGAATAGAATTGAACTCACTAATTAATCTTGTATTAGTGATATCCAGTTATCTTGCTATGGGGTAGACAACAGGATACAGAAGTTTACAAAACAATATTTTTCTAGCACTAATCAACAATCTCTTAATACATAATGCACTTAATATACTATGATTTACACAAATTGGTTTTGTTTCCATCAGACATATCTTGGCATCTCATGGAGACAAATATTGGACCATCTTATTCTTATTAAGCAAACCTCTTCTTAGAATTTGTTCTGTACCAGTACCATATGAAGAAAGTGTTTTCACAATTCTTTGACTTATTATATATTACATGAGAAGATTTGCACAATTTCTGAGAGAGAAAACAGAATGAAATGAAACCACAGGCAACATTTTTATTTTCTTGATGATAATGTGCAATATGAGTGCACTATTAATTTTATCATTTACATATTTATTGTTTACAAAGAAGCATGTACTCTTTATATTTAGAAAAGATCACAAAGTATAACTTTAAACATATGCAACTACTAATCACTACTAATACTGATGTGTCATCTACTATGGGGCAGGAAATCATCCAACTACTTTAAATGTAGTAATTCATGTAGCCAAGACATGGTATAAGTACCATCATTTCCTTAATTGTAAAGATGTGGGAAACTTGAGGCATGAAGAAGTTGAAGAAAGTTACTATTAGTCACTCAATTGTGCCTGACTCTTTGCGACCCTATGGACTGTAGCCTGCCAGGCTCCTCTGTCCTTGGAATTATCCAGGCAAGAATACTGGAGTGGGTTGCTATTCCCTTCTCCAGGGGATCTTCCCAACCCAGGAATTGAACCCTGGTCTCCTGCATTGCAGTCAGACTCCTTACCATCTGAGCAAGAGGCAGAAATAGTCAGCTGAGTCTACATTCTTAACCACTGTATATTTGTTTCTGAAAAGCAATAAGTGAATGATAAAATGGAATTCAAATTTTGAATGAAAAGAAGTTGAAATATCTTATTAACTCTGCAGATATAAAAGTTTGTGCTCAAAATGATATCTTTTAATGATAACCATAATACCCAATACTTTGTTACACATTGTATTCAATTACTTGATCAAATTCAGATATATATTTTTTAATTAATTAATTAATTTTTATTTTACTTTATAATACTGTATTGAGATATATTTTAAAATAGAAAGAGACAAATCAAGAATTGAAATTGAGCAGGACTCTGTGGAGCTTTTGAACACAAAAGTCATTCCTTGTTCAGTTCCCTGAGTTTGAAAGGGCAGGCTTAAGCAAATGCTAATTGGAGAAGGGAGGGGATACAAAGGCAAGGGAGGAACAGTCAAAAAACAATAGTGAAGCCTTATGGCAGAGTCCTTATTCCTCCTCAAGGGATATATATATAATAACATATTTAAGCTAGTCTGCAGAACTAAAATTCCCACCAAATAGAAGATGTTCCAGAGAGAGGATAACAGTGTAATAACTTTGAGAACAAGAAACCACCTGATGCCAGAATATTAAAGGAATACAGGCACTGTGGTTTCCCTAATTCTTATCAGCAACTCTGTTCCTTGACTATAAAACTCCTTACAAATTTCTTGGGGTTGGGACACAGTTTTGAGTGCATTTGCCTGCTGTTATCTTCTTTGCCTAGCAAAGCAATGAAGCTATTATTTTCTACTTTATCCTTCCAAGAATAGATGCTTAACTATACATTTGTAAATATTTATTGACAGATTTGATCAAAGAATTTCTTGTGCTAACTTAGAACTTTCATAGTTTAGTATTTGCACTTAATTTGATATATTTCAAATAAAGTTGATATTTGGTCATTCAGTTCAGTTCAGTTCAGTCGCTCACTCATGTCCCACTCTTTGCGACCCCATGAACCACAGCACTCCAGGCCTCCCTGTCCAACACCAACTCGCAGAGTCCACCCAAACCCATGTCCATTGAATTGATGATGTCATCCAACCATCTCATCCTCTGTCATCCCCTTCTCCTCCTGCCCTCAAACTTTCCCAGAATCAAGGTATTTTTCAATGAGTCAGCTCTTCGAATCAGGTGACCAAAGTATTGGAGTCTCAGCTTCAACATCAGTCCTTCCAATGAACACCCAGGACTGATCTCCTTTAGGATGGACTGGTTGGATCTCCTTGTAGTCCAAGAGACTCTCAAGAGTCTTCTCCAACACCACAGTTCAAAAGCATCAATTCTTCGGCACTCAGCCTTCTTCACAGTCCAACTCTCACATCCATACATGACCACTGGAAAAACCACAGTCTTGACTAGATGGACCCTTGTTAGCAAAGTAATGTCTCTCCTTTTTAATATGCTGTCTAGGTTGGTCATAACTTTCCTTCCAATAAGCAGTTAATTTGTTCCTGTTCTTTGTGACCACATGGACTGTAGCCCGCCAGACTACTGTGTTCATGGGATTTCCCAGGCAAGAATACTGGAGCAGGCTGCCATTTTCTTCTTCAAGGGATCTTCCCCATTCAGGGATGAAATTCATGTCTCTTGTGTGGCAGGTGGATTCTTTACTGCTGAGCCACCAGGTAAGCCCTAACAATAAAATGAAGTAGCATAAGGCAGTTTAAGATAGAGGAATATGAGAACACTGGACTCACTTTTTTCCAGGGACTTACCAAAATTACAACTATTTACAGAGCCACTGTGCATGAGAGTGGCCTGAGGGCAATCAGTAAAATATTTCCCATAACTCCATATTTCAACAAAGAACTACAACAAGATGAGTAGGAGAGGCAGATCCATGGTCTAGTCAGGATCCACTTCCCTGGGTAGATGACTCACAAATGGCAGGGAATCACAAATGCAGTGCTCCTCCTTTGCAGGAGGATCTTCAAGATCAACAAGTGAGTCTGATCCACATGTCCTTCAATCTTCCACATCTATACCAGGGACCGAGGTGTCTGGTGGTATTCTGCCTCTACACTGTAACTCAGAGTGTGTAAGATTTTGCATGTTTCCTTTAAGAGCAGTCTCTGTTTCTTATAGTTCTCCTGTTCCTCTGAATATAAGCCCTTCTGTTTTTCAAAACCTTAATTTCTGAGGGTTTATCTTTGTGCAGGGCCCCTGGCTGTGGAACCTAAATTGGGCTCAGGTAGGAGGCAGTTGCAATTTACCTGGGGTCTGAAATGCTTACAAGAATTATTTTGTGGATACTGCTCTATTGTGCTAGCAAGTTCTGTTATGGAATTTATCCCACTGGAACCTGACCATTTATCAGTGGGTTGCACCAGACAGGCACCACTGGGTTGCAGAGTCAGCTAAGCTGGGGCCATCCATGCGAACCAGTATGCCCACAGTAGTCAGCCCTGCAACACAGAAGAGCACACAGAGACAACATAGATGGTACTCCTGGAGCATCTAGCTGTGCTAGCCAGAGGAAACCCATTGCTTGGATTCACAGGTTGTCTTCTATAAAGAGATACTTCTCCAATATTGAGAAATGAAACAGATCTACTTAATATTAATACATATATAGAAACACAGAAAATTAAGCAAACCCTAATGACAGAGAAATATATAAAAAATGTAAAAGATAAAAACCTTTTGAGCTGTTTAGAAAATAACTTTAAAAAATGGTGACAAGCAATCTGTCTGTTAAAATTAAGGTAATGATTATAAAAATACTGATCTTAGAAGAAAGATGGATGAACACAGTAAGAACATGATCAAGTAAGAACATATAAAATGAATGAATCTAAGCTGAAGAATCAATAACTGAAATGTAAAAGCACACTAGAGAGAATCAAGAGTTGATTAGGCAATACCAAAGAACATATTAGAAATCTGGAAGACACAGACTGGGAAAGTAAATAAACTGAACAGAAAAAAGGAAAATAAAATAAAATAGCTTAAAAAGGAAAATAAAGTAAAATGCTCTGAGACAACATCAAGTATCCTGACATTCACATTAAGTTCAGTCACTCAGTTATGTACGACTGTTTGTGACCCCATGAATCACAGCATGCCAGGCCTCCATGTCCATCACCAACTCCCGGAGTTCACTCAAACTCACGTCCATCAAGTCGGTGATGCCATCCAGCCATCTAACCCTCTGTTGTCCCCTTTTCCTCCTGCCCTCAATCCCTATCAGCATCAGGGTCTTTTCCAATGAGTCAGCTCTTCACACGAGGTGGCCAAAGTACTGGAGTTTCAGCTTCAGCATCAGTACATTCAATGAACACCCAGGGCTGATCTCCTTTAGGATGGACTGGTTAGATCTCCTTGCAGTCCAAGGGACTCTCACGAGTCTTCTCCAAAACCACAGTTCAAAAACATCAATTCTTCGGTGCTCAGCTTTCTTCACAGTCCAACTCTCACATCCATACATGACCACTGGTAAAGCCATAGCCTTGACTAGACGGACCTTTGTTGACAAAGTAATGTCTCTGCTTTTGAATATGCTATCTAGGTTGGTCATAACTTTCCTTCCAAGGAGTAAGCGTCTTTCAATTTTATGGCTGCAATCACCATCTGCTGTGATTTTGGAGCCCCCCAAAATAAAGTCTGACACTGTTTCCACTGTTTCCCCATCTATTTCCCATGAAGTGATGGGACCAGATGCCATGATCTTCATTTTCTGAATGTTGAGTTTAAGCCAACTTTTTCACTCTCCTCTTCACTTTCATCAAGAGGCTTTTTAAATCCTCTGCACTTTCTGCCATAAGGCTGGTGTCATCTGCATATCATTACAGTGATACAATGAAAAGAGATTAAAAAAGGCAGGTAGATTATTTGAAGATATAATAACTGAAAACTTCCCTAAAATGGGGGGAAGAAATATATCCAGGTTCAGAAAGTGCAGAGAAGGCCAGACAAGATAAACTCAAGTTGAGCTACATCAAGACATAATAAAACTAAAGTGTAAAACATTAGTGATAAAAATCTTAAAAGCAGAAAGAGGAAATCGACCAGTTATACAAAAGGAAACTCCAGAAAAAATAAAAATAATAATAATAAGCTGACTCTTAGCAGAAACTTTGAAGCCAGAGGAACCGGCATGGTGTATTCAAAGTGCTGAAAGGAAAAACAAACAAACAAACAAACAAAAACAGCAACCAAAAATGCTGTATGCAGCCAAGCTATCATTCAGGACTAATGCTGAAGCTCCAATGTTTTGGCCACCTAATGTGAAGAGATGACTCACTGGAAAAGACTCTGATTCTGGGAAATGTTGAGAGCAGGAGGAGGAAAGGGCTACAGAGGATTATATGGTTGGATGGCATCATCAACGCAATGGACAAGAGATTGAGCAAACTCTGGGAGATGGTTAAGGACAGAGAAGCCTGTCCCATGACTATTGTGCTACAGTCTATGGGGTCATAAAGCCTCAGACACAACTGAATGACTGAAAAACAACAAAAATATATGAATATATAATTATACATCTATGTCTATATATAGGTCTTCCCTGGTGGCTCAGTCAGTAAAGAATTCACCTGCAATGTGGGAGACTTGGGCTCCATACCTGGATTGGGGAGATCCCCTGGAGGAGGGCATGGAAATTCAGTTCAGTATTCTTGCTTGGAGAATTCCCAAGGAGAGAGGATCCTGGAGGATTGCAGTCCATGTTGTTGCAAAGAGTCAGACACAACTAAGCACGTGTCTATATATAGTTATGGGGCTTCCCTGGTGGCTCAGGGGTTAAAGTGTCTGCCTCCAATGTGGGAGACCGGGTTCAATCCCTGGGTTGGAAAGATCTCCTGGAGAAGGAAATGGTAACCCACTCCATATATAGTTATATATGAACTTCGTGGAAATCAAAAACCTATCATAGATATACATAAAAAAAGAGGGAAGAATCCAAACATAATACTCAGTTCAGTTCAGTTCAGTCACTCAGTCGTGTCCGACTCTTTGCGACTCCATGAATCGCAGCACACCAGGCCTCCCTGTCCATCACCATCTCCCGGAGTTCACTCAGACTCACGTCCATCGAGCCAGTGATGCCATCCAGCCATCTCATCCTCGGTCATCCCCTTCTCCTCCTGCCCCCAATCCCTCCCAGGATCAAAGTCTTTTCCAATGAGTCAACACTTTGCATGAGGTGGACAAAGTACTGGAGCTTCAGCTTTAGCATCATTCCTTCCAAAGAAATCCCAGGGCTGATCTCCTTCAGAATGGACGGGTTGGATCTCCTTGCAGTCCAAGGGACTCTCAAGAGTCTTCTCCAACACCACAGTTCAAAAGCATTAATTCTTTGGCACTCAGCCTTCTTCACAGTCCAACTCTCACATCCATACATGATCACAGGAAAAACCTTAGCTTTGACTAGACAGACATTAGTCGGCAAATTAATGTCTCTGCTTTTGAATATACTATCTAGGTTGGTCATAACTTTTCTTCCAAGGAGTAAGCATCTTTTAAATTCATTGCTTCAGTCACCATCTGCAGTGATTTTGGAGCCCAAAAAAATAAAGGCTGGCACTGTTTCCACTTTTGCCCCATCTATTTTCCATGCAGTCATGGGACTGAATGCCAAGATCTTCGTTTTCTGATTGTTGATCTTTAAGCCAACTTTTTCGCTCTCCTCTTTCACTTTCATCAAGACGCTTTTTAGCTCCTCTTCACTTTCTGCCATAAGAGTGGTGTCATCTGCATATCTGAGGTTATTGATATCTATCCCGGCAGTCTTGATTTCAGCTTGTGTTTCTTCCAGTCCAGCGTTTCTCATGATGTGCTCTGCATAGAAGTTAAATAAGCAGGGTGACAATATACAGCCTTGATGTACTCCTTTTCCTATTTGGAACCAGTCTGTTGTTCCATGTCCATTTCTAATTGTTGATTCCTGACCTGCACACAGATTTCTCAAGAGGCAGGTCAAGTGGTCTGGTATTCCCATCTCTCTCAGAATTTTCCACAGTTTATTGTGATCCACACAGTCAAAGG
>SJXO01000772.1:396885-423301 GCA_006408615.1 Connochaetes taurinus | reverse complement strand
TCCAGGTGTTTCCTGACTTCCTATTTTTGCATTCTAATCCCCTATAACGAAAAGGACATCTTTTTGGGTGTTAATTCTAAAAGGTCTTGTAGGTCTTCATAAAACCGTTCACTTCAGTTTCTTCAGTGTTACTGGTTGGGGCATAGACTTGGATAACCGTGATATTGAATGGTTTGCCTTGGAGACGAACAGAGATCATTCTGTCCTTTTTGAGATTGCATTCAAGTACTGCATTTTGGACTCTTGTTGACTATGATGGCTACTCCATTTATTCTGAGGGATTCCTGCCCGCAGTAGTAGATATAATAGTCATCTGAGTTAAATTCACCCATCCCAGTCCATTTTAGTTCTCTGATTCCTAGAATGTCGATGTTCACCCTTGTCATCTCTTGTTTGACCACTTCCAATTTGCCTTGATTCATAGACCTGACATTCCAGGTTCCTATGCAATATTGCTCTTATAGCATCAGATCTTGCTTCTATCACCAGTCACATCCACAGCTGGGTATTGTTTTTGCTTTGGCTCCATCCCTTCATTCTTTCTGGAGTTATTTCTCCACTGATCTCCAGTAGCATATTGGGCACCTAATGACCTGGGGAGTTCCTCTTTCAGTATCCTATCATTTTGACTTTTCATGCTGTTCATGGGGTTCTCAAGGCAAGAATACTGAATTGGTTTGCCATTCCCTTCTCCAGTGGACCACAGTCTGTCAGACCTCTCTACCATGACCTGCCCGTCTTGGGTTGCCCCACAGGCATGGCTTGGTTTCATTGAGTTAGACAAGGCTGTCATCCTAGTGTGATTAAATTGACTAGTTTTCTGTGAGTATGGTTTCAGTGTGTCTACCCTCTGCTGCCCTCTTGCAACACCTACCATCTTACTTGGGTTTCTCTTACCTTGCGCGTGGGGTATCTCTTCACAGCTGTTCCAACAAAGCGCAGCCACTGCTCCTTACCTTGGACGAGGGGTATCTCCTTACTTTTGCCACTCCTGACCTTCAACATGGGATAGCTCCTCTAGACCCTCCTGTGCCTGTGCAGCCACTGCTCCTTGGGTTGCTCCTCCCAGCCTCCGGCCCTGGTCTCGGGTGTGGGTGGCTCCTCCCAGCTGCTGCCCTGGCCTCAGGTTTGGGGTGGCTCCTCAGGGTCCAGTATCAGCAAGACACATTAAGTACTTCAAACTACTATTAAACAATTAGCAAAATGACAAGTATCCAGCTACCAGTACTAATTTTAAATATAGATGGACTAAATGTTCCATGAAGCTGACAAAGAGTGGTTGAACAGATATCCAAATAAGATTCCATCTATATGCTGCTTACAAGAGATTCATTTCATATCTAAAAGCACACACAACTTGAAAGTGATGGAGTGGGAAAAGGTATTCCATGCAAGTAGAAATGAAACAAAATCAAAGGAGCAACACTTATATCATACAAAATAGATTTTAATACAAAGAATGTAACAAGAGACAAAGAAGGACATTGCACAATTATAAAGGGATCAATCCAATAAGAAGATGTAACTCTTGTAAATATATATACCCCCAGTTAGAACCACCTAAATACATAAAGAAAATATTAACAGATTTAAAGGGAGAAATTGACAGTAATACCATAATAGTAGATATTGCATCATAATGATATAGAAGGTATTACCATGGGGCTTCCCTGGTAACTCAGCGGGTAAAAGAATTTTCCTACAATGCAGGAGACCCTGGTTGAAGAAGATCCCGTTGAGAAGAGGAAGGTTACCCATTCCAGTATTAATGGGCTTCCCTGGTGGCTCAGCTGGTAAGTTCCCCAGAGGAGAGCATGGCAACCCACTCCAGTGTTCTTGCCTTGAGAATCCGCATGGAGGGAAAAGCCTGGCAAGATACAGTCCATGGGGCCACAAAGAGTTGGACACAACTAAGTGACCAAGCACAACACAACGTAGGTATTACAACATCATGAAAATAATGTTCAAACAGGAAAAGCAAAAAAAAAATGCCAAGTATATTAGTTCAGATTAACTTATATAGAAAACATTCCATAATAAAATAGCAGATTATAAACCATTTTCAAGTGCACATGGACCTTTCCACAGGGTAGATTATATGTTTTGCAATGAGATAATTCATGCTAAATTTAAGAAATCAAATTATATTAAGAATATTTTCCAATGAGAATGATATGAGATTAAAAATTAACATAGGCAGTCTCAAGATGGTGGAAGGATAGGATGTGGAGACTGCTTTCTCCCCAACAAATTCAACAAAAAATCACTTGAATGTTGAGCAACTTCAAAACAACTTATGAACACTGGTAGAGGACACCAGGCACCCAGAAAGGCAGCCCAATCTCTTCAGAAGGAAAGTGAAAGTGGAGTCACTCAGTCGTGTCCAACTCTTTGTGACCCTAGGACTGTAGCCTACCAGGCTTCTTCATCCATGGGATTCTTCAGGCAAGAATACTGGAGTGAGTTACCATTTCCTTCTCCAGGGGATCTCCCAACACAGGGATTGAACCCGGGTCTCCCGCATTGAAGGCAGATGCTTTAACTTCTAAGCCACCAGGGAAAACACTTCAAAAGGAGGGAGGAAAAATATAAAAGACAAAAAGAGATACAGAAAATTTAGGGAAGGAGACCCATCCTGGGGAAGGAGTCCTGAAGGAGAAGTCTCCACACAATAGGAAACACTCTCACAGGCATGTCTATGGGGAGCTTTGGAATTTCAGAGGGTAAAATAAACAGGAAAACACACACATACACACACACACACACACACACACACACACACACTGAATATTCGTGTAACAACAACTACCAGTGGATAAGTGGCTCAGATACTCACGTCTGCCACCTGCGAGTGGGGCCTGGGCAAGGAGGCATGCATGGGCTGTATCCTTGGGGTAAAGACTGGGCTTGAATGCCATGAGGACAATCTGAGAGAGCTAATGTGACATAGCAACCCAAAATGTGGGATCACCAAAGACAAAAAGAAAAGGACCTTTCCTGAGAAAAACTCTAACACCACATGGTGATCCCTGGTGCACCTACAGAACGAAGTAGTGTGCCCTAGTGAATAGTAAAGGTAAACAAGCCAGCTGCCATTCAGTGCCCTCCTTTCCTGGAGGCAGAGAGGCAGGCGAGAGACAGCCAGAGCCGGAAGGCAAGGGGCTGCTGCAATCTCGGCACCAGTGTCTGCATCTTCACCAAACTTTGAGGAGACTGCCAGTTCCTAAACACATCTTCCTGGGATCGTGGATAGTTCACACCTTCCAGGAGTGTCACAGCCTGAGATCAGCTCCCCTGAGATCAGACACATGGCACACCAGGGACTGCGCTTCATGGTGCACCTGGGAAACTGAGTGTCCAGGACAAGGGAGATGTGTAAAATGCACGGCCCATTTGGGACACTGCTCTCACCAAGAAAAAAGTCATCTGAGTGGCTTGGAGCTTGGAAAGGCTCAAAATGCCCAGCCTATCTGGGTCTTTGCCCTTGTGTAACACCCAAGAACCTGAGTGACTTAAACCTGAGAAGTGCAAAAATTGCAGGAGCCCCTTGGGACAGTGCCTTTGCAGAGCATGCTGGAGACTGAACAATATGGACTCCACCTTGGACTATGGCAACCCGTATGTGGTCCAGCCACTTGGAGCACTTCCCACACATACTAGCAATGTGTATTTGCTAGAAATGACCCTCTCTTTCCACAGAACAATTGAACAAATGAGCTTATCTAAGTGGCCACCTTCACCTCCTTGTATCAGGGTGGAAATTAGACAATGAAGAGACTTGCAAACAGAGGATGCCAAAATAAACAAGGGAAAGCCACTCTAGAGGTGACAGGTGCAACAGATTAAAACCCTGTAGTTAATGCTGAGACTGTTCATTTGAGGGGCAAATATAGACCTTAAGAACAAGTACAAGCCAAAAAAGGGACTATCTGACAATGAACTGACCCCACTCTTTCCACAACAGCTCCAGAGAAATTCCTAGATATATTTTTACTGTTATCAGTTTTTAATTTTTAATTAATTCTTTATTACTCTTTTAGCTTTCAATTTTATAGCTTACTATTACTTTTCCAAAAATTTTTTTTTAAATCCATATATATATATAAATTTTGAGGATTTATTTTGCTTGGTAATTTTTATATTTTTGTTTGTATCATTTATATTTTTGAGAGTCTAACCTCTGTTGCAGGTTTTTAACCTTTGTTTTTTGAAATTTGGTATCAATTTTGTATCTTTAAGAATTTAATCTTCAGTATTCATTTTTCACTTAGGGATTTAATTACTGGTGTGATTGCTCTTGCTCCTTTTAACTCTCCCCTTTCTCCTCTGATCACCTCTATCTCCTTCTTCCCTCGTCTCTTATCTATATAACTGTGAATCTCTCTGGGTGTTCCTGGCTATGGAGAGTTGTTTCACCATTAACCTACGGCTTTTAACTTTGGTGCTGTATGGATGGAGAAGTCTTGAGGCTAGAGTAAGATAAGGGCCAAAACCCAGAAGCAGATGATTTAACTCCAGAGCTTTAAAACATGAGAGAACTCATGATTATAGGGAATATTAATAGACAAAAGCTCACCCAAATGTGTCCATACCTACACTGAAACCATCTCCACCAAGAGTCAGAAAATTCCAGTGCAAGACATTCCATGATAAATCTTAAACAAAAATGGAACACAACCTAGAACATTAAAAAAATGGGCTTCCAAAGCCATCCTAAATCCATATACACCCCAAAACACACTACTGGGCACTTCATTGCACTCCAGAGAGAAAACACCAGAACACAGGCACAAGTTCCCCCAATCAGGCAAACTTGATAAGCCACTGGTCCAAACCCACCCACAGGGAGCAGACTCCACAATTAAGAGAAAACACAAACTTCTACCCTGCAGAAAGTGCACCCCAGACACAGTAATCTAAACAAAACCAAAAGGCACAGAGACATGCAGCCAGTGAAGGAATATGATTTTTTAAAAAAAATTTAAAAAGAAAGAAAGAAAAAAGAGGAGGAGATTGGGTGTCTACCAGAAAAATAATTTATAATAATGATAGTAATGATAATAAAATCTTGAGAACAAACTGGAGTTACAGATAAATAGACTACAAACAAGGATTGAGAAGATGCAAGAAATGTTTAACAAGGACCTAAAAGAAATGAAGAAGAATCAAACAATAATGAAAAATGCAATAACTGAAATGAAAAGCACTCTGGAGGGAACCAACAGTAGAACAATCAAGGCAGAAGAGAGGATAAATGAATTGGAAGATAGAATGGTGGAAATAAATGAAGCAGAGAGGGGAAAAAGAAAAAAATAATTAAAAGAAATTATGAAAGCCTCAGAAACCTCTGGGACAATGTTAAATGTCCCAACATTCGAATCATAGGTGTCTCAGAAGAAGAAGACAAAAAGAAAGGGCATGAGAAAATACTTGAGAAGATAATAGTAGATAACTTCCCTAAAATGGGGAAGGAAAGTCACCCAAGTCCAAGAAACTCAGAGAGTCCCAAAAAAGATAAACCCAAGGTGAAACACACAAAGACACATATTAATCAAACTAGCAAATATTGAACACACAAAAAACAAATAATAAAAGCAGCAAGGGAAAAGCAACAAATAACACACAAGGGGATCTCCATAAAGGTAACAGCTAATCTTTAATAAAAACTCTTCAGGCCAGAAGGATTTTAAAAAAAAATTTTGGAAAATTTATCTTAAAGTGATGAAAGAGATAAACCTACAACCAAGATTACTTTATCCAGAAGGATTACATTCAGATATGAAGGAGAAATCAAAAACTTTACACACAGGCAAAAACAGAGAATTCAGGACCACCAAACCAGTTCTTCAACAAATGCTAAAGGATCTTCTTCAGACACAAAAAACAGAAAAGGTTTATAAAAAAGAACCCAAACAACAAAGTAAATGATAATGGGATCACACTTACCAATAATTACCTTAAATATAAAGAGGTTAAGCGTGTCAACCAAAAGACAAAAACTAGCCAAATGGATACAAAAACAAGACCCCTATATATGTTGTCTATAAAAGACCCACCTCAAATTTAGGGACATATACAGATGGAAAGTGGGGGGCTGATAAAAAATATTTCATGCAAATGGAGACCAAAAGAAAGCAGGAGTAGCAATACTCATATCAGATAAAACACATTTTGAAATAATGATCATGATAAGAGACAAATAAGAACACTACATAATGATTAAGAGTTCAATAAAGAAGATATAAAAGTGAAGTGGCTCAGTCGTGTCCGACTCTTTGCGACTCTGTGGACTGTAGCCTACCAGGCTTCTCCGTCCATGGGATTCTCCATTCAAGAATACTGAAGTGGGTTACCATTTCCTTCTCCAGGGGATCTTCCTGACCCAGGGATCGAACCTGGGTCTCCCTCATTGGAGGCAGACGCTTTAACCTCTGAGCCAAGATATAATAATAATTATAAATATATATGCATTCAACCTAGGAACACCCAATACATAAGGCAAATGCTAACAAGTATAAAAAGGGGAGACTAACAGTAACCCAATAACAGTGGTGGATATTAATAACCCAGTCACACCTATGGATATTTCAACCAAACAGAAAATTGACAAGGAAATACAGGCTTTAAATGAAACAATGGGCCAGCTAGACCTAATTGATATCTATAGAGCATTTCACCCTAAAATAATGGATTTCACCATTTTTGCAAGTACACATGGAACATTCCCCAGGATAGATCATATTCTGGTTCATAAATCTAGCCTTGGCAAATTAAAAAAAAAAAAGAAAGAAAAAAACCTGAAATCATTTCATGCATCTTTTTTGATTATAATGCAGTAAGATTAAATATCAACTACAGGGAAAAAAAAAAAACTACAAAAAACACAAACATATGGGAGCTAAATAACAAGCTTCTGAATAACTAACAAATCACAGACAAAATTGAAAAAGAAATAAAAATATGAATGCAAACAAATGAAAATGAAAACATGGCAATGCCAAAACTATGGGATTCAGTGAAAGCTATGGTATGAGTGAGATTCATAGAAATATAAGCCTACCTAAAGATATGAGAGAAACATCAAATAAACAGCCTAAATTTACACCTAAAGCAACCAATAAATTAATAAAAGAAGAAGAAGAAAAGAGGAACCCTAAAGTTAGTACAAGGAAAGAAATCATAAAAACCAGAGCAGAAATAAATATAAAAGAAACAAAAGATGATAGCAAAGATCAGAAAAAACTAAAAGCTGGTTCAGGAGGAGGGAGGGGGGTTCAGCATGGGGAACACATGTATAACTGTGACAGATACATGTTGCAAACCCAAGACAATATTGTAAAGTAATTAACCTCCAATTAAAATAAATAAATTTATATTTTAAAAAAGTTAAATAAAATAGAAAAACTGTTAGCCAGATTCATTAAGAAAAAAAGGGAGAAGAATCAAATCAATAAAAATAGAAATGAAAATGGAGAAATCACAACAGATAACACAAATATGCAAAAGATCATAAGAGACTACTATGAGCAATGATTGCCAATAAAATATACAAGTTGGAAGAAATTGACAAATTCCAAGAAAATTATAATTTTCCAGATTGAACAAGGAAGAACTAGAAAATCTTTACAGGCCCATCACAAGCACATAAATTGAAACTATAATCAAACCTTCCGGGGGGGGGGGCGGAATCCAGGATCAGTTGGCTTCACAGATGAATTTGACCAAAAATTTAGAGAAGAGCTAACACCTATCCTACTCAAACTCTTCCAGAAAATTTTAGAGGAAGGTGAAGTCCTAAACTCATTCTATAAGGCCACCATCACCCTAATACCAAAACCAGACAATGATGTCATATAAAAAAAGTAAAGAAAACTACAGGTCAACATCACTGATGAACATAGATACAAAAATCCTCAGCAAAATTCCAGCAAACATGATCCAATAATGTATTAAAAAAATCATACATTATGACCAAGTATTCTTTTTTCCAGTGATTCAAGGATTCTTCAATATTTGAAAGTCAATCAATGTGACCATATCAACACATTGAAAGATAAAAATCATTTGATAAGATGCAAAGAAAGCCTTTGACAAAATTCAACATCCATTTCTGATAAGAACTCTCCAGAAAGCAGGCATAGAAGAAACATCAGTTCAGTTCAGTTCAGTCTCTTAGTTATGTTTGACTCTTTGCGACCCCATGAATGCAGCACGCCAGGCCTCCCTGTCCGTCACCAACTCCCAGAGTTCACTCAAACTCATGTCCATGGAGTCAGTGATGCCACCCAGCCATCTCATCCTCTGTCATCGCTTTTTATAAGATGCAAAGAAAGCCTTTGACAAAATTCAACATCCATTTCTGATAAGAACTCTCCAGAAAGCAGGCATAGAAGAAACATCAGTTCAGTTCAGTTCAGTCTCTTAGTTATGTTTGACTCTTTGCGACCCCATGAATGCAGCACGCCAGGCCTCCCTGTCCGTCACCAACTCCCAGAGTTCACTCAAACTCATGTCCATGGAGTCAGTGATGCCACCCAGCCATCTCATCCTCTGTCATCACTTTTTCCTTCTGCCCCCAATCCCTCTCAGCATCAGAGTCTTTTCCAATGAGTCAACTCTTTGCATGAGGTGGCCAAAGTACTGGAATTTCAGCTTTAGCATCATTCTTTCCAAAGAACACCCAGGGCTGATCTCCTTTAGAGTGGACTGGTTAGATCTCCTTGCAGCCCAAGGGACTCCCAAGAGTCTTCTCCAACACCACAGTTCAAAAGCATCAATTCTTTGGCACTCAGCTTTCTTTGCAGTGCAACTCTCACATCCATAACTTTTTTAGCAATGTAATATCTTTGTTTTTTAATATGCTATCTAGGTGGGTCATAACTTTGCTTCCAAGAAGTAAGTGTCTTTTAATTTCGTGGCTGCAATTACCATCTGTAGTGATTTTGGAGCCCCCCAAATAAATAAAGTCTGAAAATATTTCCACTCTTTCCTCATGTATTTCCTATGAAGTGATGAGACCAGATGCCATGATCTTCATTTTCTGAATGTTGAAATTTAAGCCAACTTTTCCACTCTGCTCTTTCACTTTCATCAAGAGGCTTTTTAGTTCCTCTTCACTTTCTGCCATAAGGGTGATGTCATCTGCACATCTGAGGTTATTGATATTTCTCCCGGGAATCTTGATTCCAGCTTGTGCTTCATCCAGTGCAGCATTTCTCATGATGTACTCTGCATATAAGTTAAATAAGCAGGGTAACAATATACAGCCTTGATGTACTCCTTTTTCTATTTGGTACCCGTCAGTTGTTCCATGTTCTGTTCTAATTGTTGCTTCCTGACGTTCATATAGGTTTCTCACAGGTCAGATGGTCTGGTATTCTCATCTCTTTCAGAATTTTCCAGTTTATTGTGATCCACACAGTCCAAGCCTTTAATCATAGTCAATAAAGCAGAAATAGATGTTTTCCTGGAACTCTCTTGCTTTTTCCATGATCCAGTGTATGTTGGCAATTTGATCTCTGGTTCCTCTGCCTCATAAAACATCTTTATATAAATGTCATCAATTGGGACACTGAGCTGCACTCTCCCCTCAGGATCCTAAAGCCTCAAGGTCAACTGCCAAGCCTTCCCTTTAACAGGACTGAAATGGCTCACTTCAGCCAGTTCATCTGTCACAGATAACCATCACTGGGCTGGAGTCAAGGGTGCAACTGGATGTGGCAAGCCAGTCCAAAAATTTCTTGGTTGACACAAAGGCTACCTACTCTGTCGTGACCTTCTACTCTGGAGCCTTCTCCACCCAAACCTGTACCATTTTGGGCACTACAGGAGAAACAATTATAAAAAGATTCATTAAAGCACTTTTTGTTGCTGGGTAGGACAGATATTTACCTACCAATTTCTGGTGGTCCCTGAGTATCCTATCCCCTTACTTAGCAAAGATGTGCTCACTAATCTGGGGAACACCCTTGTGATTAAAACCTTTTCAGCCCCTAAAGAGTACAGTCTTTGCTTACAACTGAGGAATGCAGTATGCCTTCTTCAATAGGGAGGCTCCAGGAGAAAAGCAACAAATGACCTGAAGAGTATTACCTCAGGCTTCAGAAATAGCCCTCACTTTTCTGGACACGCTCTTATCTGGGATCTCCTAGATCTGGCACTGGGATCTAACGGGTAAATACTGCAATATACATATCTGACCTACTAATCTGTTCCCAAGATGAGGAAAATGCCCAATAACATGTGACTCAGGTTCTAAACATTTTGACAGAGAACAGATATAAAGTCTTCCTTGCTAAGGGACAGGTGGTCCAGACAAAGTTCATTTACCTGGGAGCTGAGATTAAACTCAGGTCCAGGAGACTGTCCTCTGAATGAGTACAAGGACTCCTCCAGTTGCCTTCCCACATGACTCGTAAACAGTTGCTAGCTTTCCTGGGGCTAAACGTGTATTGTTGAATCTTGATACCCGAATATGGCCTAATTGCCCAGACCTTATATAAAACCTTAAAACAGCAGGGTGATTAAATCCCACTGATTTGGGGATCTCCTCAAAAAGAAGCAGAATCTACACTAAACAAACTTTAACTCAAGCACCCACCTTCAGGTTGCCAAACCCAGGTAAAGCTTTCTATCTATATGTCCATGAAAAGGAAGGAATAGCCTTGGGACTGTTAAATTAAAACTTGGAACCTGAGTCCCAGATGCTGCTCTTGCTGCTAAGTCACTTCAGTTGTGTCTGACTCTGTGTGACCCCATAGACGGAAACTTAGTTATCCTGGAGGTTCAAGACAGCTGATCAAAGCTGTCCTCCCTGCCTTCGAAAGCTTGCAGCTATTTCACTCCTGATAGAAGATGCTTTAAAACTCTCTCTTGAGAGTAAACTATTTTTACCAGCCACCAATTGAAACAATTCCTGAATGGGAGAGGACATTTATGAGTGTCCCAATCAAACGATTCTCAGATATCAAGAAGTCCTGATGGAAAATCCAGGAATATCCCCTTGTGAGATTCTTAACCCTCCTGCCTATCCCAAGGGCTCTCTTACCTTTCATTCTTGCTTAGAAACCTTGGAGCATTGGACAAAACCCTGAGTGGATTGCCAGAAGATCCTCTGACCAATCGGAGGATTTCTGGTATAATGATGGAAGCAGCTTTGTTTTAGATGGAAAAAGAAGGGCCAGATATGCTGTGGTTTCCAATTTCGAGACCATAGAGGCTAAGTCTACAACCAGATACTAAGCCCAATTGGCTGAGCTTAAAGCTTTGACTAGAACTTTAGAGACAGGAAATGAAAAAAAAAAAAAAAAAGAGCCATTTTCACTGACTCCAAGTATGCCTTTATGATGCTACAAGCACATGCTGCTATTTGGATATAAAGAGGCCACTTTACTCCTTGAGGTTTCCCAGTAAAGTACAATAATCAAATCCTTAGTTTCCTGGAGGTGGTCTGTCTGCCTGCTGCGTTTTAAGTTCCATATTGCAAAGGACACCATAAAAGGAATACGGAAATGGCACAAGGGAACCAGGCAGCTGATCAGGCAGCTAAGAGAGCAGCAATACAGAACAATGACCTAATAGGAGTTGCTGCCTTTGTTCCACAGAATAATGTACACCAAATTCCTTCATATACTTCATACACTGAAGATGAGACTCTTCAAGCTAAGAGTGATGGCTTTCAAGAAGAAAATATGGGATAATTCCAAAATGAGAGACTCCTTTTTTTTCTGCCTTGGAAACTCCAGTGGAAGTTGGTTAACATGCCACCACTCATTTAGGTTACAAGTTCCTCCAAAGATCATTGCAAAGGTTCTTTAGAGGAAGAGGCATCTAAATGATTATAAAGGAAGTGGTCTCTCTTGTTGCCCTTGCCAATTAAATAACCCGAAAGGAGCTTGAAGATCCCAGCTGCCCCAACATAGCCAATGGCATGGAATCTACCCAGGTGTGGACTGGCAGATGGACTTCACCCAGATGACAGTTTCTCAAAAGTATAAATATCTACTATTCATGATAGATACCTAGACAGCATGGGTTGATGGCTTTCCCACCTGGACTGAGAAAGGCAAGGAGGTTGTTAAAAAAAAAAAAAAAAAAAACTCTGCTCCCTGAGATTTGGCCTGCCCAGGTCATTACAAAGTGTTAAGGGAACATTATTTACTTTTAAAGTCAACCAAGGGGTCTTTAAGGAATTAGATATTGCTTGTTAACTCCGTGGTGCCTGGAGGCCTCAGTCTTCAGGAAAAATAGAAAGAGAAATCACAGTTTGGCATGGCTTCTAATACAAAATTGACAGGATTCAGGACTCCTGACCACTGAACAAGAAGCGACTTGAAGCATCCTGAATAGGACATATTGCTTCTGAGTAAATATTGCCAATCAAGTTGAAGAAAGTCTTCAGTTCAGTTCAGTTCAGTTGCTCAGTCGTGTCCAACTCTTTGAGACCCCATGAGTCACAGCACACCAGGCCTTGCTGTCCAGCACCAACTCCAGGAGTTCACTCAGACTCATGTACATTGAGTTAATGATGCCATCCAGCCATCTCATCCTCTGTCGTCCCCTACTCCTCCTGTTCCCAATCCCTCCCAATATTAGGNTTGGAGAATTTTGAGCATTACTTTACTAGTGTGTGAGATGACTGCAATTGTGTGGTAGTTTGAGCTTTCTTTGGCATTGCTTTTCTTTGGGATTGGAATGAAAACTGCCCTTTTCCAATCCTGTGGCCACTGCTGAGTTTTCCAAATTTGCTGGCATATTGAGTGCAGCACTTTCACAGCATCATCTTTCAGGATTTGAAATAGCTCCACTGGAATGCCATCAGCTCCACTAGCTTTGTTCATAGTGATGCTTTCTAAGGCCCACTTGACTTCACATTCTAGGATGTCTGGCTCTAAGTGAGTGAGCACACCATTGTGATTATCTTGGTCGTGAAGATCTTTTCTGTATAGTTCTGTGTATTCTTGCCACCTCTTCTTAATATCTTCTGTTTCTGTTAGATCCAGACCATTTCTGTCCTTTATCGAGCCCATCTTTGCATGAAATGCTCCCTTGGTGTCTAATTTTCTTGATGAGATCTCTAGTCTTTCCCATTGTGTTGTTTTCCTCTATTTCTTTGCATTGATCCCTGAGGAAGGCTTTCTTATCTCTTATTGCTATTCTTTGGAACTCTGTATTCAGATGCTTATATCTTTCCTTTTCTCCTTTGCTTTTTGCCTCTCTTCTTTTCAGAGCTATTTGTGAGGCCTCCCCAGACAGCCATTTTGCTCTTTTGCATGTCTTTTCCATGGGGATGGTCTTGATCCCAGTCTCCTGTATAATGTCACGAACCTCCGTCCATAGTTCATCAGGCACTCTCTCTATCAGATCTAGTCCCTTATATCTATTTCTCACTTTCACTGTATAATCATGAGGGATTTTATTTAGGTCATACCTAAATGGCCTAGTGGTTTTTCCTACTTTCTTCAATTTAAGTCTGATTTTGGCAATAAGGATTTCATGATCTGAGCCACAGTCAGCTCCTGGTCTTTTGTTGTTGTTGTTGTTGTTGACTGTATAGAGCTTCTCCATCTTTGGCTGCAAAGAATATAATCAATCTGATTTTGGTGTTGACCATCTGGTGATGTCCATGTGTAGAGTCTTCTCTTGTGTTGTTGGAAGACGGTGTTTTCTATGACCAGTGCATTTTCTTGGCAAAACTTTATTAGTCTTTGCCCTGCTTCATTCCATATTCCAAGGCCAAATTTGCCGTTTACTCCAGGTGTTTCTTCCAACTGTAAGAAAGTCTTACAGTCCTCAATGCAAATATTCATGTCCTACCCTATCTCCAAGAACGAGCTGCAAAGTCTTCAGGGTGGCCACAATCTCTCTTTGGGAGATTGAGGATGGGGAATTTGGAGTTGAGTAATGCCTCTATTAACCCCTGTTATCATCATACTGTTACTGATTATGACTTGTCCACGTATTATCAATTTTTTAATGCATTTTGTCTCCCCCCAGGTCAACAAGCTACAACATACAGTACTAGTTCAGCAAGGATATATAAAACTCCACTCAACCACGGAATATATCTATAATTCTCCTTTAGATGGACACATGTATAAGAGTTCTGAGGCTTGAGACTAGTTAGCAGGGGAGGCCCAATGCACCTCAACATCCAAGCTCAGCAGGAAGTAACCAGAGAGACCAAAATTTCCCTCTTCCCAAAGAATCAGACTCTCCATCTATTCATCAGGGATTGTTAGGTAGTTAGAATAAGAGAGAGAGTCCAAAATGGTGGTGGCTAAAAGACAAAGAAAGGGAAAAGCCTGCAAAAAGGGAACATAGGGAAAATTTACAGACCAGAGTGAGAACCTCAGGAGAAACAATCACTCCCTCTTCCTGACTTGCCCTAACTTGCACAGAGCAGGCTTTGCGGGAATAGACAAAGTATATAAAAACAGGGTGCCAAGACGGGTTCAGCCCTCTCCTCTGTGGTCAGCCAGCCCTCATGTCTTGAGAGTGTACTATCAGTGTTTGTGGAATAAAACTCTGATCTGTAACCCACAGACAGAACCGTGGAAATTACACACTCTCCTGTCATATCTATCGACCTGCTACCTACTTCCTATCATATTATCTATTTATCTACCTTTCCATCATTTATCTTTCTACCTATGTTTGCTTTTGAGCATAATTTTAAGCCTTAATTTGTGGGAAAAATGACTGAAATTTTGAGGTAGTTTGAGCATCCTTTGGCATTGCCTTTCTTTAGGATTGAAATGAAAAATGATGATTTCATGTCCTATTGCCATTGCTGAGTTTTCCAAATTTACTGATATATTGAGTGTACCATTTTCACAGTATCATCTTTTAAGAATTGAAATAGCTCAGCTGGAAATAGCTCACCTCCACTAGGTTTGTACGTGGCAATGCTTCCTAAGGCCCACTTGACTTCACATTCCAGGATGTCTGGTTCTAGGTGAGTGATCACATCATCGTGATTATCTGGATCTTGAAAATCTTTCTTGTACAGTTCTTCTGTTATTCTTGTCACCTCTTAATATCTTCTGCTTCTATTAGGTCCATACCATTTCTGTTTTTTACTGTGCCCAACTTTGCATGAAATTTTCCCTTCGTATCTCTAATTTTCTTGAAGAAATTGCTAGTCTTTCCCATTCTATTGTTTCCCTCTATTTCTTTGTATTGATCACTGAGGAAGACTTTCTTATCTCTCTTTGCTGTTATTTGGATCTCTGCCTTCAAATGGATATATCTTTCCTTTTCTCCTTTGCCTTTCACTTCTCTTCTTTTCACAGGTATTTGTAAGGCATCCTCATACATCCTTTTTGCCTTTTTGCTTCTCTTTGTCTTGGGGATGATTTGATCCCTGCTCTTTGTTCAATGTCACAAACCTCCATCCACAGTTCTTCAGGTTCTCTATCAGATCTAATCCCTTGAATCTATTTGTTACTCACACTGCCTAATATTAAGAGATTTAATTGAGGTCATACTTGAATGGTGTAGTGGTTTTCCCTACTTTCTTCAATTTGTCTGAATTTAGCAATAAGGAGTTCATGATCTGAGCCACAGTCAGTCCCTGGTCTTGTTTTTGCTGACTGTATAGAGCTTCTCCATCTTAGTGTTCAAAATTCTACAAGCCATGTTTCAACAGTATGTGAACCATGAACTTTAAAATGTTTAAGCTGGATTCAGAAAAGGCAGAGGAACTAGAGATCAAATTGCCAATATCCACTGCATCATCAAAAAAGCCAGAAAGTTCTAGAAATATATATGTTTCTGCCTTACTGACTATGCCAAAGCACTGACTGTGTGGATCACAACGAACTGTGGAAGATTCTTAAAGAGATGGGAGTACGAGACCACCTGATGTGCCTCCTGAGAAATCTGTATGTAGGTCAAGAAGCAACAGTTAGAACTGGACACAGAGTAACAGACTGGTTCCAAATTGGGAAAAGGAGTACATCAATGCTGTATATTGTCACTTTGCTTATTTAAATTATATGGAGAGTACATCAGGATAAATGCTGGACTGGATGAAATACAAGCTGAATCAAGACTGCTGGGAGAAATATCAATAACCTGAGATATGCAGATCACAGCATACTTATGGCTGAAAGAGAGGAAGCACTAAAGAGCATATTGATGAAAGTTAAAGAAGAGAGTGAAAAAGTTGGCTTAAAACTCAACATTAAGAAAACGAAGATCATGGCTTCTCATCCCATCACTTCATGACAAACAGATGGGGAAACAATGGAAACAGTCAGCGACTTTTTTTTTTTTTTTGGGGGGGCGGTGGGAGAGTCTCCAAAATCACTGCAGATGGTGACTGCATCTGTGAAACTGAGATATCCCTGTTCCTTGGAAGAAAACTTATGACAAACCTAGTCAGCTTATTAAAAAATGTAAACATTACATTGCCAGTGATGGTCTGTCTAGACATAGCTGTGGTGTTTCCAGTAGTGATGTATGGATGTGAGATTTGGACTATAATGAAGCTGAGATCCGAAGAATTGCTGCTTTTGATCTGTGATCTTGGAGAAGATTCTTGAGAGTCCCTTGGACAGCAAGTAGATCAAACCAGTCCATTGTAAAGAAAATGAGTCCTGAATATTCATTGGAAGGAATGATGCTGAAGCTAAAACTCCAATACTTTTGCCACCTGATTTGAAGTACTGACTCATTTCAAAAGACCCTAATGCTGGGAAATATTGAGAGAAGGAGAATGGGATGGCAGAGTATGAGATAGTTGGATGGAATTACCAACTCGATGGACATGAGTTTGACTTGGGAGTTGGAAGTTGGTGATGGACAGGGAGGCCTGGCATGCTCCCATCCATGGGGTCAAAAAGAGTTGGATTGAGTGACTGAACTGAACTGAACTGAACTGATGTTTGTTTTTCTCACTTAAACTCATGAAAGTGCTCATGTCCCTCCTGGATGCCATAGAAAAATTTCCTAATTTGGAAGTAAAGATGGCTGCTACCAGCTGAACCATAAATGACACAGGTATTCTTGGCCTCTGGTGGTGAGGAATTCAATATGGAGCCAATGACAAGTTTCGTTCACTCAGTTTTTTTGTGTAGCAAAGTTTTATTAAAGTATAAAATAGATGGTTTAAGCTTCAGACATAGCAGAAGAGGACAGAAAGAGTTCCCCCTTGCTAGGCTTTACCAAGAAGTTAAATATCTATTAGCAATTTGCTAATTATAGAAATGAAACACCGCAAAACTGAGAGAGTTGTATCAAGCCCCTCACCCACAACATGTATTCTGAGATAGCAGTGAGACAAGGTGAGTCATCCTGGACCATAAATCAATTGACATGAATCTTGAAGAAAGGCAAATTTCTAAGCAAATACATAGCTCATTAACATAGCTTAAGAGAACATTTACATGATTAAAACATATTGGTTTGTCAAGCAGATTTTGAGTTTCAGGCAGAACTGACTTGTACAAAGATAGAGTCTAGGGTAAATATATAGTTCATTAACATAGCTTAAGAAAAACATTTCCAGAAGAAAAATGCATTGGTTAGCTCAAGGTTTGAGAAAACTTAAGTTCACCTGGAACCAGGTATCATCATGGCAACACAGAATTTTAAAGGAAATCTCCTTTTACTGTTATGTAGATAAGAGAAAAGATCAGATCCTTATAGTTTGTTTTGTCCTGCCCCTTAAGACAGAGGTAAAAATAAAAAATAAAAAAGTCTGACACTTGCAGCCTACTTGCTCTGTTTGGAGACCCCTAGCCTACCTACATATTACTCTCTCATTTGGAAGACAAGTGGATACAAAGAGCATGTTAAGGACACTGATGAAGGAATGTATGTCTCCTCTGCACATAGAGATAGGAAGAGGCAGTGCTCACTTGTAGATCAGCATGTGCTTCAAAATCCTAAAGACAATCATATGACTTATTAAGGAAACATTTACCCTAAGCTATAATATGATATTTATGGTTCTAGTCATACAAAGCTACAAAAAATGTGACAAGTCTGAGTTTATTACAAACACCACCAAATACCAATCTTTTAAGAAAGGAAATGAGCGAATCCTTAGAGAAGCGTTGAATGTATTTGCTTCATTTCAAAAAATGCATTTCAACCATAACAGACTTTTCAAAAACATACCTTGAGGAGTCATTTTTCTGATTCATATCCACAACTAGGGACTGCATGAAATGATATTCCTTGGTCTATTCTCTCTCTCTCTCTCTTTTTTTTTTTTTTTCATAGTTGTTGTCTTCTTGGACATTGGACATTAAATATCAATATCCAAAGCAGTTTAGAAAATATATTAGTCCTTTAGACATCAGATTGCATGAGGAGAGATTTCTGGATCCAAATGCTGATAAAATGAATGTCTGTCCATCAGATTTTCCCGTACCTAAGCAATCTATACAGCTTATAGAACTAGGAAATACATAAAAAGAAAATCTCTATGGGAAAGAGTGTTTCTCAAGTTTTTCTTAAAAACATTTTGGAAAGCAGAAGTTAGTTTACAACTTCGGCTATTTAAGATAATAAAAAAACCCCTCCAGATCCCAAAGCAGAGGGAATGCTGGGAAGACACTGGTACCACAAAGTAGTTTTGCTTGAAGCAATCAATCATATCCGCTATGGTGTTCATCTTTGCCAATGGCCTTCAAAATCCCAAGCATGAAGCATTCTGCAGAGAAGACTGCCAAAATATTCATACCTATGGTTGGAGCTATGCAGAAAGTCAGAACACAAATATCTGAAGAATTCTCAGGACTGGAATTGGCCTCACTTAAATCAATGAAAGAGGGCAAGGGTTCTGCATAACTGGAAAAATGTGAATAGATTAGCTTCATCTTTTTATCAACTATGTTCTGTCTTCCCAGCCTAGCTCTTTATTAGCAAATGGAAACTATTTTATGGGTCTGTATCTTCCTCTGAAGGAATTGGTTGATATGACAGAGTGAAGCGTTTATGAGCCAATCAAGTCTCATAGCAATTATTAACAATTTGCTCCTAGCAGTCTGGCTTCATCTTTTATCTCTTCAAGGGATTTCTTCATTTTCTCAGAGCAATTGACCGAAACTGCTATTTTCATGGTTGAGTCTATATCTACATGATACAAAACAATTGCTCATTCTAAATTGTACACTAGACAGGCACAGGTGATCACTGCTTCTCATGTTGGCTTTAAAAAGATTGTTTGAATTCCTTTGGTCTTTACTCAATAGCTTTTTAGAGGCTTTTGGTCTAAATTGTATTGAACTCCAGATTTCTGGGAGGAATTTTATTATGAATAAACAAATGCTGGTTAAAGTTTGCTAGAAAAAGAAATTACAACTGTGTCTAATTACGTTTATTTATTTATTTATTTTTTACTTATACTAACACATATATATGGAATTTAGAAAGATGGTAACAATAATTACATGTTGAGATTAACACTGAAAAAATCACTGCAATGTATTTCATTCTTAAGTTCATTACTAGGATCAGCCTCACCTGCCAGTCTGTATTTGTATAGCTAATAACTGTACTCTTATTTTTTTAAATATAGCTTATGTTGGCATCACTGACTCGATGGACGTGAGTCTGAGTGAACTCCGGGTGTTGGTGATGGACAGGGAGGCCTTGTGTGCTGCGATTCATGGGCTCGCAAAGAGTCGGACACGACTGAGCACCTGAACTGAACTGATGTTGTTGTAAATGAAGAGTTAAGAGTAGGCTAGTTATTGGCCAGAAGAAAAGGGCACATTTTAAACTACTGGTTCTTGATATTCCTGGATGATGTTGAACTGGAAGAATAACAAGTAAAGAATTGTTTTCTTGCTATATGCCCCAAAGAAGGCAGAATATGATCCCAGAAAGTAATTTCAAGATCTTCTTCTCTTCTTTGTCAGGCTTTGCTCTAGTATCTTAGGAGGTAAACATTGCAGACATGGGGATTTAAGTGTTCAGTTTACATGCACAAGTCCATATGGAACATTCCATAGATATATGACTATGACAAAGAACATGAAGTTAGTTTGTAGATAATAAGATGATTTGCTTCCTGGGGACTACATGGAGAAGCAATATTTAAAATAATCACCTATTTTAAATCTGAGCTATCCATTATGATATTAGAAGAAAAGGTGTTATATTTCTCAGAAATTAATTCAATTAAAACAACGTCAAAATACAAAGTATCTTCACTTATTAACAATCAAAGGTAAAAAACTGCACAGTACCAATGCACTTGCATTAACTATTTCAAGTCAATCACTATTTTATATCACCAAGCTTGGACGAATTTAAGCAGAAGCCCCTGCAAATTTTTATTGTTGGAAAAGTATTTTTAGTTAGAAAATGTGTACTATACAGAAATCTACATATTTAGATGTGAGAAATGTCCATTATTCTTTCCTTTGCTGTGGGGAGGAAAAATAATATACAATTACTAACACTAAATTGTTAATATTGAGCCTTCACCTCAATTTTTATTCTGTCCAGGATCATTGGCATTGCCTTGCTGAAATTCTCTCTCTCATAAAGTGGAGAGGCAGAATGTGTGTGTCCTTTAATTATCAGATCCACATTATGCAACATCTGTAAGGAATTTCCAGCAGACATGCTTCTTTGTGAGAATTCAATATCAGAGAAATCTGTGACCAAAGGATGCAATAGGCAGATTCCAAGGTTCATTTCTGCCATAACACTTGTGTGTGTGTGTTTGCTCAGTTATGTTGCTCTCCAGGGAAACAGCAACCCACCCAGTATCTTTGCCTGGAAAATTCCATGGACAGAGCAGCCTGGCAGGCTAAAGTACAGGGCAACTCAAGAATCTCTAAATTGATACTTGAATGTTATTACCAAAGTCCCCTGCAATAAGAGAGGAGGAAACAGGAAAGATGCATGCAAGAGACTTGCCAGCAGCACGTGGATTGAAATACACCAACAATTACATTACTTCTTATCTTTGTAGGCCCATGTGTAATGCTGTTATAGCATGTATCCTTACCTTGAATTGTATTTTTTTGAAAACATGTAATTTTCTCAATAAAATTGAAATGCCTCAAATAATATCTGACTCAATTAGGTTTTACATTTAATTCAACATCTTAGGCATACTAAAGCTCAGTAGTATTGATTTCTCCTTTAATTAAGAAATCAAGTGGTTACCATGTCTCTCCTACACAGAAACAAAGGTTTGTCCCTTTCCTTATACAGATCCCTGTAGCCATTCATCAATAAGTTTTTGATACACTAGCTCAATTTTCCACAAAGAGTTGAACCAGTTTTCCTCACTTTTTTGTTAAATAATCTAAATTTCCAAGTCTCTCCAAAGAATTCCCATGGCTAAGATGTCATTGTGTCTCATGCCTAAAACTAAATTTATTCACAGAAGACTGAGATAAACACAGGACCCTATTTCTTCATTCCTCTTGTCCTCATCTAATAATGCTAACAAAATTACTTCTCTCATGCATTTATACACACTTCAATAACTACAACTTACTTCTAAATCCTAATTAGGTTTCTAAACATCAATAAAGATCTCCTTTAAAGCCCAGTGTGAAGTCAATATAGCCAAATGATCCTAGGATATTTTAAAAGACCCTTTCAAAATAATAATAATAATAAAAGACCCTTTCATTGAACTAAATCTTCATGAAGCATATGAAAGCTCTACGACCTGTCTTTTAAAAACTGAAAACTGTAATCACAAAGACCAGCCATTCATTAATTCAGCCATTCACTTAGCAAGCATTTATTGAAGATTTGCTGTATACATACTGTGAAAGGAATATTTATGTGTTCTATAAACATTTTGGGCTTCCCCAGGGACTTAGCGCTAAAGAATCCACCAGTGATGAAGAAGATGCAAAAGATTCTGGTTCAATCCTTGGGTCGGAAAATCCCTTGGAGGAGGACATGGCAACCCATCTCAGGATTCTTGTCTGGAGAATCCCATGGACAAAGGAGCCTAACGGGCTACAGTCCATAGTATTGCAAAGAGTCAAACAGGTCTGAAATGACTGAGGATGCATAGACTCTATAAACATTTCACTAGCAGTTTGTCAGAGAATACATCTGTTAAAGCATTTTTAAAGTGTAGTGAATTCTTTGAAAAAGAAAATCAAGGTGCTGATGAAAAGACCTAACATGGCTTGTAGATTTATTTCTCTCTCTATGTATGTATGTGTGTGTGTGTGTGTGTGTGTGTGTGTGTGTGTGTGTGTGTGTGTGTGTGTGTGTGTGTGTGTGTATGTGTATGGTAATCCAGTTTGGTCAAAGTTAAAATAATTTAAATATTGTGAGTTTTGACTAAATCTCAGCAGGCCTGAAAACATAACTACTTTCA
The DNA here is from genome assembly GCA_006408615.1 of Connochaetes taurinus. NCBI lineage: Eukaryota > Metazoa > Chordata > Mammalia > Artiodactyla > Bovidae > Connochaetes > Connochaetes taurinus. The sequence continues at coordinate 400,983 of SJXO01000772.1, read as the reverse complement.
TAAACAGTTTTTCCTTATGCTCTACATTTCCCTGAAAACAAATAAATAAGAAAAAAAATAACTTCTGGCAAAATCAAGGAAAGAATATGCATACTAGAGCATTTCAATGAAATATTCTGAATTTTATTTTACTATTTACTAACAAGTGCAGCACATTCTTTTATAAGTAATTTAATTTAAGATCATTTAGGTATTGAGTCTAACCTCTCTACAGTATGATATCAGAACTCAGCAATCTCATTTTTCATGTCAATATTTGTCTTTTTGCTAGTGGTTTGGTGTGTATAGGCAAATGTGGGTGGATGTCATGATATTGATTTTTTTTTCTCCACATCTATTTAATCTTGCTTAGCACTTCTCTTTAATCTCTCTTTCTCTATTACTCTCAATATTTTTTAAAAATTCAAAAAAATAATTTTGAGTGTTGGTTCTATGCTGAGCATTATGGTAGAAATTAGGGGAAAATTGATACAAAATAGATAAGATCCTCATCTTGTACACATAGTGTTTTCCTGATGAAGGGAAGCAAACTACATCATAATCAACTAGATATATTTTAAAAATTACTGGGCCCTCTCTTGGATGTATTCACTCAAGAGTCATAAGTATTGGAGCTTTGGAATCTGCTTTGAAAAAGTAATCCTAAGTAATCATGCCAGTAATGGAACCATTGTTTAGTGAAATGCTTCAATTCTTTAAGGATTATAGTTTCTATAACATGGTCTTCAATAAAATTTAATTCAGTCTAACATTTACTCTCTATGATAAAAAAGATATTAATAATAATTATTCTATTTAACCATGAAATTAAGAGACGCTTTCTCCTTAGAAGGAAAGTTATGACCAACCTGAGTAAGTAAAGTAGCTCAGTCATGTCCGACTCTTTGTGACCCCATGGACTGTAGCCCTCCAGGATCCTCTGTCTATGGAATTCTCCGGGCAAGAATATTGGAGTGGGTTGCCATTTCCTTCTCCAGGGGATATTCCCAACCCAAGGATCCAACCTGGGTCTCCTGCATTGCAGGCATACGCTTTATCCTCTGAGCCACCAGGGAAGCACCAACCTAGACAGCTTATTCAAAAAGCAGAGACATTACTTTGCCAATAAAGGTCCATCTAATCAAGGCTATGTTTTTTCCAGTAGTCATGTATTCATGTGAGAGTTGGACTGTGAAGAAAGCTAAGTGCCAAAGAACTGATGCTTTTGAACTGTGGTATTCGGGAAGACTGTTGAGAGTCCCTTGGACTGCAAGGAGGTCGAATCAGTCCATTTTAAAGTAAATCAGTCCTGGGTGTTCATTGGAAGAAATGATGCTAAAGCTGAAACTCCAATAATTTGGCCACCTCATGCGAGAGTTGACTCATTGGAAAAGACTCTGATGCTGGGAGGGATTGGGGGCAGGAGGAGAAGGGGACGACAGAGGATGAGATGGCTGAATGGCATCATCGACCCGATGGACATGAGTTTGTGTGAACTCTGAGAGTTGGTGATGGACAGGGAGGCCTGGTGTGCTGCCATTCATGGGGTCGCAAAGAGTCGGACATAGCTGAGCAACTGAACTGAACTGAACTGATGCATCAGAGGGTACTCTAAGATATTTATATTTCTTAGCTCATTTTATCCTGATAACAACCCTATGATGTAAGGTATTATTTTTAATTCCATTTTTAAACACAAAAATTAAGCTTGGAAAGTAAAATAATTTGTCTAAAAATTTTCAACTTATAAGCAGAAGAGTATATTTTCAATTCAGAGGATTCATGCATTTTACTTTTACATAAGTTGCAAATCCTCAGATGTATGTTCACTATATATTTTCTTTGCAATATCAAGCATTTTTAGAGTAATTAAAATAGGGAGAAAAACCTAGTGATTATTTTATTAAAAAAAAAATAAGCACTGTCCATTCTGTGCATAATCCAAGTTTATTGGATGCCAAGCATTTTCTGTTGGTAGAACTCACTTTGATATTTCTTTTCATTCACATCTTCATACAGTGAATTCTCTCAGAGCTTGTTTGTCTGAAAAATCATATAGAACCATTTTTGAGATAGTTTTTTTCTGAGTACAGAACTCTAATTTGACAGTTTTAACGTGTGTGTGTGTGTGTTTGTTGTTGTTGTTGTTGTTGTTTCCTTTAGTGCTCTTTAGATGTCACTTCATTTCTCTTGAGCTTATTCACTTTGTTCAGGAAATGTGGTGTGATTCTTTTCTTTTTCAAGCCACTGAATAATAGATGATCAAAAATCTGCCTGCCATGCAGGAGACCCAGGTTTGGTCCCTGGGTAGGGAAGATCCTCTGGAGAAGGAAATGGTAATGCATTTCAGCATTCTTGCCTGGAGAAATTCATGGACAGAGGAGCCTGGTGGGCTATAGTCCATAAGTTGCAAAGAGCTGTACACCACTGCATGTGACTAACACATCCACTGCCTCATCTATCTGGGTACCTCAAAATATTTTTATAGACTAGTCTATCAAATGAGAAAACTTTCCATTAAAAAAAATCAATTGTAAACATTAAAGATGTATATAACAGCAGAGGCATTCTGTATATGAAAAATGAAAATGAAAGTGAAAGTTACTCAGTCATGTCCAACTTTTTGCTACCCTATGGACTGTAGCCAGCCAGACTCCTCTATACATGGAATTTTCCAGGCAAGAAAACTGAAGTGGGTACATTCACTTCTCCAGGGGATCTACTCAAACCAGGGATTGAACCCTGGTCTCCTGCATTGCAGTAAGGTTCTTTAATACACTATTGTAAACTTTCTAATAGATACTAGCAGTGCAAAAGGATATTTTAGAACATTTTTATCAATTTGAGGTCAGGAAAACTCCAATACATCCCCCTAGAGTACTTGGTGCAATGCAGATTCCTGGACATATTCTTGACTCCAAATCCTAATATTTTGAAAGGTGGATTCCTACTAACTGCATGATGAAAAGCTTTCCATATAATTTTTATGCACACAAAAATGTGATTATCATTGCTACATAATTATACAAATTCAGATTCTTAAAATTCTAAATGTAATATTTATTCTTTATTTTATGGTGTTTGGAATCATCTTTTGATAGTTTAAATTTGGAAATATCATGAAGGTATATGGAAAAAAGAAGTTTTGTTTTGTTTTTAATAAAAGCAATTTTTTTTAACCTAAATGTGTTACTGAAGTTAGTACAGTTTGTAGAAACAATGACTGATATATAAGCAAAATAATATTATTGGCAGCAATAAATAATTGAATCGATAAACAAGTCACAGAAAAAGCTAAATAACAAATTGAAAAAAGCAAACTGCCAGTGTAGTATTTGCTTCAGCAGTTCAAATGGGGTCATACACAATTCTGTTGCTTTAAGAGATATAATAAAAGGATACTTTTAGGATGTCTCCAGCTCAGTAGGCAGCAAAAAAACAATGGAATGCTCTTACAATTGATATAGGAGAACATTTTGGAAGTGTATTAGAGGCTTCCAAATAAATGCAACACTGATTTTAAAAATATTCTAAGCCATAGACTAGAGAAATCTATGCTATTTGTTTACAATATAAATAGTTGAATATATGAAATTTTTTATAAAAATTAAAACTATCCTATAAAATTAGAATTGCATTAAAGATAAAGATATTTTAATATAGTATATATACTAAATATATACTGTTTAATATATCAGTTCAGTTCAGTTCAGTTGCTCAGTCATGTCTAACTCTTTGTGACCCCATGAATCGCAGCACGCCAGGCCTCCCTGTCCATCACCATCTCCCGGAGTTCGCTCAGACTCATGTCCATAGAGTCCATGATGCCATTCAGTCATCTCATCCTCGGTCATCCCTTTCTCCTCCTGCCCCCAATCCTTCCCAGCATCAGAGTCTTTTCCGATGAGTCAACCCTTCGCATGACGTGGCCAAAGTGCTGGAGTTTCAGCATCAGCATCATTTCTTCCAAAGTTACCCCAGGGTTGATCTCCTTCAGAATGGACTGGTTGGATCTCCTTGCAGTCCAAGGGACTCTCAAGAGTCTTCTTGAACACCACAGTTCAAAAGCATCAATTCTTCGGTGCTCAGCCTTCTTCACAGTCCAACTCTCACATCCAT
>SJXO01000772.1:383687-395827 GCA_006408615.1 Connochaetes taurinus | reverse complement strand
CCATCTTTGCATGAAATGTTCCCTTGGTATCTCCAATTTTCTTGAAGAGATCTCTAATCTTTCCCATTCTGTTGTTTTCCTCTATTTCTTTGCAGTGATCGCTGAAGAAGGCTTTCTTATCTCTTCTTGCTATTCTTTGGAACTCTGCATTCAGATGCTTATATCTTTCCTTTTCTCCTTTGCTTTTCGCCTCTCTTCTTTTCACAGCTATTTGTAAGGCCTCCCCAGACAGCCATTTTGGTTTTTTGCATTTCTTTTCCATGGGGATGGTCTTGATCCCTGTCTCCTGTACAATGTCACGAACCTCATTTCATAGGTCATCAGGCACTCTATCTATCAGATCTAGGCCCTTAAATCTATTTATCACTTCACTGTATAATCATAAGGGATTTGATTTAGGTCATACACGAATGGTCTAGCGGTTTTCCCTACTTTCTTCAATTTAAGTCTGAACTTGATAATTATATATACATATATATATATGTATATATATATGCTCTTTTATATATAACAGCAGTGATTGCTGCTATAATACAAACTATAATATAGCCCCCAAATAGACCCTTGTGTGTAGTAAATAACTGCATAATATTATGTAGAATAAAATAAATTACAGGTGGGTAGGGTAACATCATAGTGTAAGGGATGGAAAAATCAAATCTTGTAAAGGGAAAATTTTATGATGTTGTTTTACACATTTTGTAGGTGCCTTAGCAACTGCCTTCATAACCAATTATAATGAAATTAGGACAGAGGTATGCTTAGATACCAGAAGATTATCTAAGAAGATAACAGAAGAAACCCAAAGATTTAATTTGGATTGATAATATTTTTTTTTTTTTTTACTTCAGTGATATTAAGAAAAGTTATCTCACACTTGGAAATCAAAAGAGAACACAGAATATTCTTTCAATAGCATACTGAGAAATGTTTAAGGTTCATCTGAGGGACTATTTAAGAATACAGGAGAAAGGATGGTGTTTCATGTTGCAATTTGTTATTTGGTGAGGTGGTATGATGTTAAATGTTAACTTGTAGACTGCAGTCTAACAGACAAGATAACCACAAAAGTGACACTTCTGTCATCTCATAAGGCAGGAACCAGTTTTGTATGTCACCTTGAGTCATATATTTTTGCTCTTTTCTTTTGTAAGTGACTTTATGAAGTATGATTTCAGGGTCAACAAGCATTTCTTGTGCATGTACAGAAAATAAATATTTTTTTGTTTTTAGGTCATGTCTCTCTCTCAGATATTCTATCATTGTAGTTATTGTAGGCAGATGGAACCAACACACCATCAATGTATCTGTGCTCCAATAACCTTAACTTAAACTAGTAAGTGGCTGGATTTGTTTTATGGAGTATAATTTTCCAGGATTTGTATTGTGTAGCCTCTTTTTCTGAAGCCCTTTTGATGTTCCTTGTTATTGGCTTGTCCATTCTGACATATGTTCATTCAGTATTTATATGCTATATTTTGAACTTTGGAAAACAATATTTTGACAGTAGTATAAAGTAAAATAAGGTAGAAGGAAGTCAGAAGAAACTTAATTTTTCCTTTTATATTAACCAAGGTAATCTGACTATAGTATCACAGTGAACAATAAATAAATTTGGGACATTTCAAGAAGAACCAGTTTTGCCCAATAATCAAGACAGTATTGGTGTGGCAATGTTAATTAAAATAAATTACTGCAATACAACTTATTGATGTATATTTTCTTTTCTTTTCACACAAATTTTACATAAAAATTTTACATTTCTGTAAAATTTAAGATAATTTAGTGATTGAAAATTTATTCAAATAATTTAATCAAATATTAACAAAAACTTCATAGACTTTGAATATTATAAAATGTATTCAGAACTTTTAGAAATGTAATAGAAAGTCATTGTGCATCTCTTAGAAAGGAAGAATAGCAAGCTTCTCATTCAAGCTCCAATAGAATATTTAAAATATTTTGAATAAGGCTATTAAGATTAAGCAAAAATTAATCTACTAGGAAGTACATTTTGATGGGTGGTTATAGAATGCAGGAACAGCCAACTAGTATGTGGGAGATGAGGAGAAATATTAGAGTAAAGAAGAAACAGGTTATCAATATGCAGGTGCAGGAAATAGGGGCCAACAGCTCATAACAGCTTCTGCTTAGAAAAGTTAAAAGTTGTTATTGTGTCAGGAAATACATAAAGTGTAAATTCAGGGTCACTAGCAGCCAGGGTGTGAAAAAATGTGTTCAAATCGAGAGTCTCAGAGTAATCATCTATAGAGTGTTGCATTTAATACCTACTCCAGTAAAAATAAGTGAGATAATTTGTATATGGAGAAACATTACAGGCTTCAAATACATTGTTTTAGATTTTCATAAAATGTTAGTTTGAATCACAAGCTTTGTAGTGAAATATTGAGTATAAGAAGATATTTGATTGTGACCTTAACATTTAAATTAAAATCATGTTTATTATATATTTTTTTCACTTTGAAATTATATCATGGTGCTTATTTGCTTATTAAAGAGGGAAACACATTAGTTTTCAGAGTTGTCAACTAAAAAATGGTTGAGTTTGAAATTATATAAATGCTAAATTTTCCATGGTGGAAGAATGAGTACATTCTGTTAAGGTGATAAACTATGTTTGCCCAAAGACTGTGACTGATAACTGCTGATTGTAAATATATAGTCTTGTTATAACTAACATGCCAGAAGTTTAAAAGCAAAAACTGTAGATTTTTTAGACTTTAGAATAACAAATGATAATCTTTCCATTCACAAGGTTTACAAAAGTAAAAACAAATTAAAATATATACAAATATTTATTTTAATTAATTAATATCAGCTATTTTTCTTTGACATAAATAAATAAGATTTGACATAGACATATGTTCATGGCTATGATTATCCCCCTCTCTTTTTCAGGTCTTCCACTTGCCTGATTTTTATGATCTCAAGAGTTGGAGCACATTCGCACTAGATACTTAAAGAAAAAAACTGGAACAATGTAAGATAATAAATTGCTCTTTATGGCATCAGACCTTGCTTCTATCAGCAGTCACATCCACAGCTGGGTATTGTTTTTGCTTTGGCTCCATCCCTTCATTCTTTCTGGAGTTATTTCTCCACTGATCTTCTGTAGAATATTGAGCACCTACCAATCTGGGGAGTTCTTCTTTTATTATTCTGTCATTTTACCTTTTCATACTGTTCATAGTGTTCTCAAGGCAAGAATAATGAAGTGGTTTCCCATTTCCTTCTCCAGTGGACCACATTCTGTCACCCCTCTACACCATGACCCATCCATCTTGGGTGGCCTCACATGGCATGGTTTAGTTTCATTGAGTTAGACAAGGCTGTGGTCCATGTGATCAGATTGGCTAGTTGTCTGTGATTATGATTTCAGTGTGTCTGCCCTCTGATGCCCTCTCACAACATGTACTATCTCACTTGGTTTTCTCTTACTTTGGATGTGGGGTATCTCTTCACGGCTGCTCCAGCAAAGCACAGCCACTGCTCCTTACCTTGGACGAGGTTGCCTCTCCTGACATTGATTGTGGAATAGCTTCTCTCGGCCCTCCTGCACCCACACAGCCACTGCTCATTGGACATGGTGTTGCTCGTCTCATCCGCCGCCCTGACCTCGGGCGTGGGGTGGCTCCCCTCAGCCATGCTTCTGCGTGGTCCGTCACAGCCAGAGTGGTCAAACAGGAGATGACAAGAGTGAACGTTGACATTCTAGGAATCAGTGAACTAAAATGGACAGGAATGGGTGAATTTAACTCAGATGACCATTATATCTACTACTGTGGGCAGGAATCTTTTACAAGAAATGGAGTAGCCACCATGGTTAAAAAAAGAGTCCGAAATGCAGTACTTGGATGCAATCTCAAAAACGACAGAATGATCTCTGTTCGTTTCCAAGGCAAACCATTCAGTATAACGGTGATCCAAGCCAATGCTCCAACCAGAGGATCACAGTGATCCAAGCATGCCCCAACCAGTAGCACTGAAAAAGCTGAAGTTGAACGGTTCTATGAAGACCTATAAGACCTTTTAGAACTAACACACACAAAAAAAGATCTCTTTTTCATTATAGGGAACTGGAATGCAAAAGTAGTAAGTCAAGAAACACCTGGAGTAATAGGCAAATTTGGCCTTGGAGTATGGAATAAAGCAGGGCAAAAGACAATAGCATTTTGCCAAGAGAATGTACTGGTCAGAAAACAACCTCTTCCAACAACAAAAGAGAAGATTCTACACATGGACATCACCAGATGGTCAACAACGAAATCAAATTGATTATATTCTTTGCAGCCAAAGATGGAAAAATTCTGTACAGTCACCAAAAACAAGACCAGGAGCTGATTGTGGCTTAGATCATGAACTCCTTACTGCCAAATTCAAACTTAAATTGAAGAAAGTAGGTAAAATCACTAGACCATTCAGGTATGACCTAAATCAAATCCCTTACGATTATGCAGTGGAAGTGAGAAATAGATTTAAGGGACTAGATCTGATAAACACAGTGCCTGATGAACTATGGACAGAGGATCGTGACATTGTACAGGAGACTGGGATCAAGACCATCCTCATGGAAAAGAAATGCAAAAAAGCAAAATGGCTGTCTGAAGAGGTCTTACAAATAGCTGTGAAAAGAAGAGAAGTGAACAGCAAATGAGAAAAGGAAATATATATCCATTTGAATGCAAAGTTCCAAAGAATAGCAAGGAGAGATAAGAAAGCATTCCTCAGTGATCAATGCAAAGAAATAGAGGAAAATAACAGAACGGGAAAGACTAGAGATCTCTTCAAGAACATTAGCGATACCAAGGGAACATTTCATGAAAAGATGGGCTCAATAAAGGACAGAAATGGTATGGACCTAACAGAAACTGAAAATATTAAGAAGCTGCTACTGTTAAATCATGTCAGTCATGTCCGACTCTGTGCGACCCCATAGATGGCAGCCCACCAGGCTTCTGTCCCTGGGATTCTCCAGGCAAGAATACTGGAGTGGGTTGCCATTTCCTCCTCCAGTGCATGAAAGTGAAAAGGGAAAGTGAAGTCACTCAGTCATGTCTGACTCTTCCTGACCCCATAGACTGTAGTCTACCAGGCTCCTCCATCCATGGGATTTTCCAGGCAAGAGTAGTGGAGTGGGTTGCCATTGCCTTCTCCAAATATTAAGAAGAGGTGGCAAGAATAAATAGAAGACCTGTGCAAAAAAGAATGTCAGGCCCAGATAATCATGATGGTGTGATCACTCACCTAGAGCCAGACATTCTGGAATGTGAAGTCAAGTGGTCCTGCAGAAGTATCACTAGGAATAAAGTGAGTGGAGGTGATGGAATTCCAGTTGAGTTATTTCAAATCCTGAAAGATGATGCTGTGAAAGTGCTGCACTCAATATGCTAGCAAATTTGGAATACTCAGCAGTGGCCATGGGACTGGAAAAGGTCAGTTTTCATTCCAATCCCAAAGAAAGGCAATACCAAAAAATAATCAAACTACCACACAGTTGACATCATTTCACACACCAATAAAGTAATGCTTAAAATGCTTATCCAATGTTAGTCTTCAGCAATATATGAACTGCGAACTTCCAGATGTTCAAGCTGGTTTTAGCAAAGGGAGTAGAACCAGAGATCAAGTTGCCAACATCCCTTGGATCATGGAAAAAGCAAGAGTTCCAGAAAAACATCTATTTCTGCTTTATTGACTATGCCAAAGCCTTTGACTGTGTGGATCACAATTAACTGTGGAAAATTCTGAAGGAGATGGGAATACCAGACCACCTGATCTGCTTCTTGAGAAACCTGTATGCAGGTCAAGAAGCAACAGTTAGAACTGGATATGGAACAACAGACTGGTTCCAAATAAGAAAAGGAGTATGTCAAGACTGTATGTTGTCACCCTGCTTATTTAAATTATATGCGGATTATATCATGAGAAACACTGGGCTGGAAGAAGCACAAACTGGAATCAAGGTTGCTGGGAGAAATATCAATAACCTCAGATATGCAGATGACACAACCCTTATGGCAGAAAGTGAAGAGGAACTAAAAAGTCTCTTGATGAAAGTGAAAGAGAAGAGTGAAAAAAGTTGGCTTAAAGCTGAACATTCAGAAAACGAAGATCATGGCATCTGGTCCCATCATGGGAAATAGATGGGGAAACAGTGGAAACAGTGTCAGGCTTTATTTCTTTTAGCTCCAAAATCACTGCAGATGGTGATTGCAGCAATGAAATAAAAAGACGTTTACTCCTTGGAAGGAAAGTTATGACCAACCTAGCTAACATTAAAAAGCAGATATTACTTTGCTGAAAAAATTCTATCAAGTCTGTGATTTTTTCAGAGGCCATGTATGGATGTGAGGGTTGGATTGTGAAGAAAGCTGAGCACCAAAGAATTAATGCTTTTGAACTCTGGTGCTGGAGAGCTCTTGAGAGTCCCTTGGACTGCAAAGAGATCCAACCATTCCATCCTAAAAGAGACCAGTCCTTGGTGTTCATTGGAAGGACTGATGCTGAGGTTGAAACTCCAATAATTTGCCACGTCATGCGATGAGTTGACTCATTTGAAAAGACCCTGTTGCTGGGAGGGACTGGGGGCTGGAGGAGAAGGGGACAACAGAGGATGAGATGGCTGAATGGCATCACCAACTCGATGCATATGAGTTTGGGTGAATTCAGGGAGTTAGTGATGGACAGGGAGGCCTGGTATGCTGCAATTCATGAGTTAGCAAAGAGTCAAACAGGACTGAGTGACTGAACTGAAGATAATAAATGTTCCTCAGTTCACAAAGAAGCATCAGTTCAGTTCAGTTCAGTCACTCAGTCGTTCCCGACTCTTTGTGACCCCATGAACCGCAGCAAGCCAGGTCTCTCTGTCCATCACCACCTCCCGGGGTTTATCCAAACTCATGTCCATTGAGTTGGTGATGCCATCCAAACATTTCAGCTTCTGTCGTCCGCTTCTCCTCCTGCCCTCAACCTTTCCTAGCATCAGTGTCTTTTCAAATGAGTCAGCTCTTCACATCACGTGCCAAAGTATTGGAGTTTCAGCTCCAGCATCAGTCCTTCCAATGAATACTCAAGGCTGATTTCCTTTCGGATGGACTGGTTGGATCTCTTGGCTGTCCAAGGACTCTCAAGAGTCTTCTCCAACACCACATTTCAAAAGCATCAATTCTTCAGTGCTCAGCTTTCTTTATAGTACAACTCTCAAATCCATACATGACTACTAAAAACAAAATAAAACAAAACAAACAAACAAAACAAAACAAAACAAAAACACAACATAGCCTATCTAAGTTGGTCATAACTTTCCCTCCAAGGAGTAAATGTCTTTTAATTTCATGGCTGCAATCACCATCTGCAGTGATTTTGGAGACCCAAAATTAAAGTCTGACACTGTTTCCCCATCTATTAGCCATGAAGTGATTGGACCAAATGCCATGATTTTCATTTTCTGAATGTTGAACTTTAGGCCAACTTTTTCACTCTCCTCTTTCACTTTCATCAAGATGCTCTTTAGTTCCTCTTTGCTTTCTGCCATAAAGTTGGTATCATCTGCATGTCTGAGATTATTGATATTTCTCCCGGCAATCTTGATTCCAGCTTGTGCTTCCTCTATCCTAGTGTTTCTCATGACGTAGTCTGCATATAAGTTAAATAAGCAGGGTGGGGATATACAGCCTTGACGTACTCCTTTTCCTATTTGGAACCAGTCTTTTGTTCCACGTCCAGTTCTAACTATTGCTTCCTTACCAGTATACAGGTTTCTCAAGAGGCAGGTTAGGTGGTCTGGTATTCCCATGTCTTTCATAATTTTCCACAGTTTCTTGTGATCCACACAGTCATAAGACTTTGGCATAGTCAGTAAAACAGAAATGGATGTTTTTCTGGAATTCTCATGCTTTTTCGATTATATAGCAGATGTTGGCAATTTGATCTCTGGTTCTTTTGCCTTTGCAAAAACCAACTTGAATATCTGTAAGTTAATGGTTATTGTATTGCTGAAGTCTGGCTTCGGGAATTTTAAGCCTTACCTTACTAGTGTGTGAGAAACATGCAATTATGTGGTAGTTTGAGCATTTTTTAGCATTGCCTTTCTTTGGGATTGGAATGAAAACTGACCTTTTCCAGTCCTGTAACCATTGCTAGGTTTTCCAAATTTGCTGGTATATTGATTGCAGCACATTTACAGCATCATCTTTTAGGATTTGAATTAGCTCAACTGGAATTCCGTCATCTCCACTCACTTTTTTCATAGTGATACTTCCTAAAGCCCACTTGACTTCACATTCCAGGATGTCTGGCTCTAGGTGCATGATTACAATCATCATGATTATCTGGGTCATGAAGATTTTTTTTGCACAGTTCTTCTGTTTATTCTTCCCACCTCTTCTTAATATCTTCTGCTTTTGTCAGTTACATACCATTTGTGTCCTTTATTGAGCCCATCTTTGGATGAAATATTCCATTGGTATCTCTAATTTTCTTGAAGAGATTTCTAGTCTTTCTCATTCTATTATTTTCCTCTATTTCTTTGCATTGATCACTGAGGAAGGCTGCCTTATTTGTCTTTGCTATTCTTTGGAACTCTTCATTTAAATAGGTATATCTTGCCTTTTTTCCTTTGCTTTTCACTTCTTTTCTTTTCATAGCTTTGTAAGGCCTTGCCGGACAGCCATTTTCCTTTTTTTGCATTTCTTTTTCTTGAGGATTTTCTCGATCCCTGTCTCCTGTACAATGTCATGAAGCTCTTTCCATAGTTCATCAGTCACTGTGTTTATCAGATCTAGGCCCTTAAATTTATTTCTCACTTCTGCTGCAAAACCATAAGGGATTTGATTTAGGTCATACCTGAATGGTCTAGTGGATTTCCCTACTGCCTTCAATTTAAGCCTGAATTTGGCCTTAAGGACTTCATGATCTGAGCCACAGTCAAGTTCAGGTCTTGTTTTTTCTGACTATATAGAGCTTCTCCATCTTTGGCTGCAAAGAAAATAATCAATCTGATTTTGTTTTTGACCATCTGCTAATGTCCACGTGTAGTCTTCTTTTGTGTTGTTGGAAGAGGGTGTTTGCTATGCCATTGTATTCTCTTGGCAAAACTCTATTAGCCTTGCTTTGCTTCATTCTGTGCTGCAAGGCCAAATTTGCCTGTACTCCAGGTTTCTTGACTTCCTACTTTTGCATTCCGATCCCCTATAATGAAAAGGATATCTTTTTTGGGTGTTAGTTCTAAAAGGTCTTGTAGATCTTCATAAAACTGTTCAACTTCAGCTTCTTCAGCAGAACTTGTCAGGACATAGCCTTGGTTTACCGTGATATTGAATGGTTTGCCTTGGCCATGAACAGAAATCATTCTGTCATTTTTGAGGTTGCATCCAAGTACTGCGTTTTGGACTCTTTTGTTGAATATGATGGGTACTCATTTCTTCTAAGTGATTCTTGCCCACAGTAGTAGATATAATGGTTGTCTGAGTTAAAGTCACCTATTTCAGTCCATCTTAGTTCACTGATTCCTAGAATGTTGATGTTCACTCTTGCCATTTCCTTTTGACCACTTTTAATTTGCCTTGATTCATGTACCTAAGATTCCAGGTTCCTAAGCAATATTTCTCTTTACAGCATTGGACCTTGGTTCTATCATCATTCACATTCACAACTGGGTTTTGTTTTTGCTTTAGCTCTAACCCTTCATTCTTTTTGGAGTTATTCCTCCACTGATCTCCAGTAGCATATTGGGCACCTACCAACCTGGGGAGTTCATCTTTCAGTGTCCTGTGTTTTGGCCTTTTCATACTGTTCATGGGGATTTCAAGGCAAGAATACTGAAGTGGTTTGCCATTCCCTTCTCCAGTGGACCACATTCTGTCAGACCTCTCCACAATGACCCTTCCATCTTGAGTGCCCCCACAGAGCTTGGCTTAGTTTCATTGAGTTAGACAAGGCTGTAGTCCATGTGATCAGATTGGCTAGTTGCCTGTGATTGTGGTTTCAGTCTGTCCACCCTCTGATGCCCTCTCTCAGTGCCTACCATCTTACTTCAGTTTCTCTTACCTTGGCCATGGGGTATCTCCTCATGGCTGCTGCTCTTGACTTTGGACCTGGGGTAACTCCCCTTGGCTGCCACTCCTGACCTTGGACATAGGGTATCTCCTCTCAGCCGCTCTGTGCTGTTCAGCCGATGCTTCAAAAAGAGCATACTTGAAGCTAAAACCCTGAAAACTATTGTTAAATTTCATCTTTCAATTTCATGTCTAAATTCATACTGCTAAGATTCAAGCTAGAACTTATCCAAACCATAAATCATCCCCAAGTCTAGCTTTTTCCCAGAATTTTCAAATCATAAGTAATTTCTGTAACAGTTTCAAACAGTATGACAGGCAAAATAATGCCCCCAGAGATGTCTAGTTTTAATCCTTGGAACCTGAGAGTTTATAACTCACTTGGAAAAGGACTCCAGATGTGACTAAAGTTAAAGACCCTAATGTGGAAAGATTGTCCTAGATAATTCAGATGGGCTGAGGTCAGACGAAGATACAAACTTACGTTTTGAAGACAAATAGGAGGGAGTCAAAGCCAGGGAATCTGCTGTCCTCCACAAGTTCGGAAAGGCAGAGGCACTGGTTTCCCCCTTAAGCATTCAGACACCCTTAGAGCCATCGTGGTTTGTTATGACACCAATAGAAAACTAACACAGGCACCTACAGGCATTTCAAATCCATTTTTGTATTTGCTTATTGACTGCTTTTTGCATATACTCTTCATGTTGCCAGCTGACACCACCAGTCACTGAGCAGAGATTCTTAACATTTAATTACAGGCTATTAGCTTTCTCTACCCTTGTTTACTTTAGGTATAAATCCAGTGTTTTTTTTTTTAACTTACTTAAGTCTTATTTTGATCTTATTGAATGTTTTAAATTTGCAGATATCTCTGAGAGAATGAAAGGTACACAGTGCCCAGTATTCCTGGCTAGTGCCAGCATGACTAGCATATGCCTCTTTTGAGCACAGGGTCAGAGTTTCATCAGGAATGCTGAACCACCATTGGTGACAAGACACAAGGGATATTGTTTAGAGATTGCACCTTGCACAACAGAGGGGTTGTAAATAATCTTATGGAAGGTTGCTTCTTCTGAAATTGCTGTAAGCCAGCAAAGCCTTGGAACACGGAATGAAGCAGGGCAAAGAATAATAGAGTTTTGCCAAGAAAATGCATTGGTCATAGCAAATGCCCTCTTCCAACAACACAAGAGAAGGCTCTAAACATGGACATCACTAGATGGTCAACACTGAAAGCAGATTGATTACATTCTTTGCAGCCAAAGATGGAGAAGCTCTATACAGTCAACAAAAACAAGACCAGGAGCTGACTGTGGCTCAGATCATGAACAACTTATTACCAAATTCAGACTCAAATTGAAGAAAGTAGGGAAAACCACTAGACCATTCAGGTATGATCTCAATCAAATTCCTTACGATTATACAGTGGAAGTGAGAAATACATTTAAGTGTCTAGATCTGATAGATAGGGTGCCTGATGAACTATGGACTGAGGTTCGTGACATTGTACAGGAGACAGGGATCAAGACCATCCCCATGGAAAAGAAATGGAAAAAAACAAAATGGCTGTCTGGGGAGGCCTTACAAATAGCCATAAAAAGAAGAGAGGCAAAGAGCAAAGGAGAAAAGGAAAGATATAAGCATCTGAATGCAGAGTTCCAAAGAATAGCAAGAAGAGATAAGAAAACCTTCTTCAGTGATCAATGCAAAGAAATAGGGGAAAACAACAGAATGGGAAAGACTAGAGATCTCTTCAAGAATATTAGAGATACTAAGGGAATATTTCATGCAAAGAAGGGCTCAATAAAGGACAGAAATGGTATGGACCTAACAGAAGCAGAAGATATTAAGAAGAGGTGGCAAGAATACATGGAAGAACTGTACAAAAAAGATCTTCATGACCCAGATAATCATGATGATGTGATCACTAATCTAGAGCCAGACATCTTGGAATGTGAAGTCAAATGGGCCTTAGAAAGCATCACTATGAACAAAGCTAGTGGAGGTGATGGAATTCCAGTTGAGCTGTTTCAAATCCTGAAAGATGATGCTGTGAAAGTGCTG
>SJXO01000772.1:366778-383476 GCA_006408615.1 Connochaetes taurinus | reverse complement strand
TGATCTGCCTCTTGAGAAACCTATATGCAGGTCAGGAAGCAACAGTTAGAACTGGACATGGAACAACAGACTGGCTCCAAATAGGAAAAGGAGTACGTCAAGGCTGTATATTGTCACCCTGCTTATTTAACTTATACGTTGAATACATTATGAAAAATGCTGGACTGGAAGAAACACAAGCTGGAATCAAGATTGCTGGGAGAAATATCAACAACCTCAGATATGCAGATGACACCACCTTTATGGCAGAAAGTGAAGAGGAACTAAAAACCTCTTGATGAATGCGAAAGAGGAGAGCGAAATTGTTGGCTTAAAGCTCAACATTCAGAAAATGAAGATCATGGCATCCAGTCCCATCATTTCATGGGAAATAGATGGGAAAACAGTGGAAACAGTGTCAGACTTTATTTTTGGGGGCTCCAAAATCACTGCAGATGGTGACTGCAGCCATGAAATTAAAAGACGCTTATTCCTTGTAAGAAAAGTTATGACCAACCTAGATAGTATATTCAAAAGCAGAGACATTATTTTGCTGACTAAGGTCCATCTAGTCAAGGGTATGGTTTTTCCTGTGGTCATGTATGGATGTGAGAGTTGGACTGTGAAGAAGGCTGAGCGCCAAAGAATTGATGCTTTTGAACTGTGTGTTCAAGAAGACTCTTGAGAGTCCCTTGGACTGCAAGGAGATCCATCCAGTCCATTCTGAAGGAGATTAATCCTGGGATTTCTTTGGAAGGAATGATGCTCAAGCTGAAGCTCCAGTACTTTGGCCACCTCATACGAAGAGTTGACTCATTGAAAAAGACTCTGATGCTGGGAAGGACTGGGGGCAGGAGGAGAAGGGGACGACCGTGGAAGAGCTCGATGGACGTGAATCTGAGTGAACTCCGGGAGATGGTGATGGACAGGGAGGCCTGGCGTGCTGCATTTCATGAGGTCACAAGGAATTGGACATGATTGAGCGACTGAACTAACTAGCAAAGCTGCTACCACCTAGGGCTCTTGGTCTCCTGAATAGATATCAATTGATAAGAGGACATTTAAGAAATTCAAATAAGATTTTATTGGAGCCCCTGCTGTAGCAGGGGTGAGAGAGAATAAGTAACTGTTTTGTTTGCCTGCTCCCTGAGGTAGGAAGGACAATCTGGTTCCTTATATTGCATGAGGATAGGGGTGTGTCCAGGAATGAGGCTGAAGTGATGGCTTAGATGGCTTGCCCTTTGGTGGTACTGAGGGTAGGGCGGATATGCAATATCCCATTTTTGCTCCCAAAACATTGCTTTTGCTCTCTGTTTTTTTGGAAGCAGCAGCTGGGATTTTGGTCTTTTCATACATTGTAATCCATATTTTGTCCCATTTTGCATGTATACAGTTATTTTTAGTCAGTTCCTTATAGATTCTTTGCATTTTGTTGCCCAAGGAGATATTTGTTAAGGTGCAAGCACTGCAGCATAGGGTCCCAGCCTCCAGATCCCAGCCTATCTCAGCTTCAATTGAGAAGAAAATCTGGAGGTGATCCAGGGAGAAAACGGATGCAGTGGAACTGGCGAAGACACACTAGAACCCACATTTATTTCTCATTGCCTCCAATGTTGATAGGAACAGATGATTTGCAGAAAAAGCTGCTGACCTTGATCACACAGCTGAACATGCAATCTGTTAGGCCTCAGAGAAGAAAATGAGAATAAACTGGCACAACTAGGTACAGCTGTTCACTCTTGCCCAACCATGCAGGCTGGCACATTAGAGACAGCATCTATGAACTTCACCTGGCATCCTGTGAGCCCAGGTCACACTTTTTACCTTCATAGGATAATAACCATACTCTTCTTCTGCCTTCTAAACTTCACACAAATTTCTCTTGAGGTCAGTAACTCTAACCTAGAACTATTAAGTCAAGGAATTTTGGGAGAATGTGGTTCCATTAAAGTGACAGACTCTAATGTGCCCAGAGTTTCATGTATCTCAATAGTTCCTATAAAGTCCTGCTATGTAAGCTTATTCTAAATCAGAAGAAATCTCCCAGCCCTTTTACCATTTACGTAGCATCTGCCTTCCAGAAGGAAAAGAGTACTTTTGTCCTTCATTCTGACATCTTGCAGGAATGGCAGTGCTGGTAGTCAGGAGGCAGGGAGAAATTATAATATGTGTGGAAATTATTATATCCAATCACATGATATGATGTGAACTCCACATTTCAAATAAACTGGGCATAAAATTTGAGAGTGAATTGCTAGATGGTTGAAATTTTTAAAACATAGTTAAATTAACATTGCAGAAACCAATAGTCTAATTCAAAATCACTTTAGGAAGAAACGTGTCTCTAATGTATCAACATGAGAACTGTATGAATACTCTACTGAAAAGCAATGATCAATAAGTGTTTCTAAAATGTAACTTTAACAAAACAAAGTCAATTCCAAAACTAATCTTGTTTCCTCCTTTGTAAACACCACTGACAAAACAAAGAAACAAACAAAAATCACCATTCAGTTCAGTTCAGTCACTCAGTCCTGTCAGATTCTTTGTGACCCCATGAATCACAGCACGCCAGGCCTCCCTGTCCATCACCAACTCCCGGAGTTCACTCAGACTCATGTCCATCAAGTCCGTGATGTCATCCAGCCATTTCATCCTCTGTCGTCACCTTCTCCTCCTGTCTCCAATCCCTCCCGACATCAGAGTCTTTTCCAATGAGTCAAGCCTTCGCATGAGGTGGCCAAAGTACTAGAGATTCAGCTTCAGCATCATTCCCCCCAAAGAAATCCCAGGGCTGATCTCCTTCAGAATGGACTGGTTAGATCTTGCAGTCCAAGGGACTCTCAAGAGTCTTCTCCAGCACCAGAGTTCAAAAGCATCAATTCTTCAGGGCTCAGCTTTCTTCAAAGTCCAACTCTCACATCCATACATGACCACTGGAAAAACCATAGCATTGACTAGAAGGACCTTAGTGGGCAAAGTAATGTCTCTGCTTTTGAATATGCTATCTAGGATTGTCATAACTTTCCTTCCAAGGAGTAAGTGTCTTTTAACCTCATAGCTGTAAGCTTCTTTTTATTTCATGACTGCAGTCACCATCTGTAGTGATTTTTCAGCCCAGAAGAATAAAGTCTGACACTGTTTCCACTCTTTCCCCATCTATTTCCCATGACGTGATGGGACCAGATGCCATGATCTTCGTTTCCTGAATGTTGAGCTTTAAGCCAACATTTTCACTCTCCACTTTCACTTTCATCAAGAAGCTCTTTAGTGCGTCTTCACTTTCTGCCATAAGGGTTCTGTCATCTGCATATCTGAGGTTATTGATATTTCTCTCGGCAATCTTGATTCCAGCTTGTGCTTTTTCCAGCCCAGCGTTTCTCATGATGTATTCTGCATATAAGTTAAATAAGCAGGGAGACAATATACAGCCTTGACGTACTCTTTTTCCTATTTGGAACCAGTTTGTTGTTCCATGTCGAGTTCTAACTGTTGCTTTCTGACCTGCATATAGGTTTCTCAAGAGGCAAGTCATGTGGTCTGCTTTTCCCATCTCTTTCAGAATTTTCCACAGTTTATTATGATCCACACAGTCAAAGGCTTTGGCATAGTCAATAAAGCAGAAATAGATGATTTTCTGGAACTCTCTTGCTTTTTCCATGATCCAGCAGATGTTGGCAATTTGATCTCTGGTTCCACTGCCTTTCCTAAAACCAGCTTGAACATCTGGATGTTCACAGTTCACGTGTTGCTGAAGCCTGGCTTGGAGAATTTTGAGCATTATTTTACTAGCGTGTGAGATGAGTGCAATTGTGCGATAGTTTGAGCATTCTTTGGCATTGCCTTTCTTTGGGATTGGAATGAAAACTGACCTTGTCCAGTCCTGTGGCCATTGCTGAGTTTTCCAAATTTGCTGGCATATTCACAGCATCATCTTTCAGGATTTGAAATAGCTCCACTGGAATGCCATCAGCTCCACTAGCTTTGTTCGTGTGATGCTTTCTAAGGCCCACTTGACTTCACATTCCAGGATGTCTGGCTCTAGGTGAGTGATCACACCATCGTGATTATCTTGGTCGTGAAGATCTTTTTTGTATAGTTCTTCTTTGTATTCTTGCCACCTCTTCTTAGTATCTTCTGCTTCTGTTAGGTCCATACCATTTCTGTCCTTTATTGAGCCCATAGACAAAACAAAAAAAATCTTCCCTGAGCCAAATGTTATAGGAAAGAAAAGTATTCCATGGTTTTTAATGAGCTCATAAGATACGCTAAACATGGGACTTGGAATTGAAAAAATAACATGTATAACAAATTTTATTCATTTTTTAACTTGAGAAAAATGAAAAGTTGTTTACTTTTGTTTTTGTTTGTTTTGCTTTGTTTACACCAAGATCTTTCTGAGTGTTTTTGTTTGTTTGTTTGTTTGTTTTTATTTGCCTAGTGATGATCTAAACCTTGAAGGTGCTGCTCATGGTAATAGGTGAGGAGCAAAATTATTAAGACAGACATAGTGTAGTAAGTTACGTTTTAAAAAGCATAAAAACACAGGGCTGTTAAAGGACACAAAATACGTGAAAAATAAGGAAGACTAAGTTAGCCTGAGAGAAAAATCTAGCAGTATCTATACTCTTCTTGCTATGTGAGAATTTAGAGAAAAGTAAATACTGTTTTCAGAAAGTTTGCTGTATGCTCTGCTGTATTATATCCTTCCTCCTTGCCTTCGAGATACTTCATCAAAGATATAAAATTAATGATTAATATTATTTTTGTATTTATTTCTGTATGCATGTATTTATGTATTTAGTTATTGTACTTGCAGCTTCTGGTGTATAGCAAAGTCATTCAGATATACACATGGCATCAATTTATTGCCTCAGTTTCTATGCATTTATTGAGTAGCTTTCTTTTAGAGATTGAGTAAGCATTGCTTCCTTTAAAAAACAAAAAAGAAAGAAAAGAAAAGAAACACACACACACAGACCACAGGTGTGCAGAATGATCATTGCAACTTAAATGGGTTAACTGTCTTAAAGAAGATACATAAGTTAAGGAGTGCTGCTAAATCACTTCAGTCATATCTGACTCTGTGTGACCCCATAGATGGCAGCCCACCAGGCTCCCTCGTCCCTGGGATTCTCCAGGCAAGAACACTGGAGAGGGTTGCCATTCCCTTATCCAATGCATGAAAGTGAAAAGTGAAAGTGAAGTCGCTCAGTCATGTCAGACTCTTTGTGACCCCAGGGACTGCAGCCACCAGACTCCTCTGTCCATAGGATTTTCCAGGCAAGAGTACTGGAGTGGCATTGCCTTCTCCAAGTTAAGGAGTAACAATGTTTTAAATTTTTAATATAAATTTATTTAACTGGAGGCTAATTACTTTACAATATTGTGTTGGTTTTGCCATACATTGACAGGAATCCTCCATGGGTTTACATGTGTTCCACATCCTGAACCCCCTTCCCACCTCCCTCCCCATCCCATCCCTCCGGGTTATCCCAGTGCACCAGCCCTGAGCATCCTGCATCATGCATAGAACCTGGACTGGCGATTCGTTTAACATATGATAATATATATGTTTCAATGCCATTCTCCCAAATCATCCCACCCTCGCCCTCTCCCACAGAGCCCAAAAGACTGTTCTATATATCTGTGTCTCTTTTGCTGTCTCGCATACAAGGTTATCATTATCATCTTTCTAAATTCCACATATATGCTTTTATATACTGTATTGTCTTAGAAGGCAATGGCACACCACTCCAGTACTCTTGCCTGGAAAATCCTATGGATGGAGGAGCCTTGTAGGCTGCAGTCCATGGGGTCGCTAGGAGTCAGACACTACTGAGCAACTTCACTTTCAATTTTCACTTTCATGCACTGGAGAAGGAAATGGCAACCTATTCTAGTGTTCCTGCGTGGAGAATCCCAGGGACAGGGGAGTCTGATGGACTGCAGTCTCTGGGGTCGCACAGAGTTGGACATAACTGAAACGACTTAGCAGCAGCAGCATACTGTATTGGTGTTTTTCTTTCTGGCTTACTTCACTCTGTATAATAGGCTCCAGTTTCATCCACCTCATTAGAACTGATTCACATGTATTCTTTTTAATGGCTGTGTAATACTCCATTGAGTATTTTCGCAGAGTCGAACACAATTGAGTGACTGAACTGAACTGACCTGAATATTCCATTATGTATGTATGTATGTGTATATAAAACAGCTTTCATATCCATTCGTCTGCTGATGGACATCTAGGTCGCTTCCATGTCCTGGCTATTATAAACAGTGCTGCAGTGAACATTGGGGTACAGGTGTCTCTTTCAGTTCTGCTTTCCTCAGTGTCTATGCCCAGCAGTGAGATTGCTGGATTGTATAGCAGTTCTATTTCCAGTTTTCTAAGGAATCTCCACACTGTTCTCCATAGTGGCTTTAATAGCTTACATTCCCACCAACAGTGTAAGAGGGTTCCCTTTTCTCCACACCCTCTCCAGCATTTATTGCCTGTAGACTTTTGGATAACAGCCATTCTGACTGGTGTGAAACGGTACCTCATTGTGGGTTTGATCTGCATTTCTCTGATAATGAGTGATGTTGAGCATCTTTTCATGTGTTTATTAGCCATCTGTATGTCTTTTTTTGGAGAAATTTCTGTTTAGTTCTTTGGCCCATTTTTTCATTGGGTCATTTATTTTTCTGGAATTGAACTGCAGGAGTTGCTTGTATATTTTTGAGATTAGTTGTTTGTCAGTTGCTTCATTTGCTATTATTTCCTCCCATTCTGAAGGCTGTCTTTTCACCTTGCTTATAGATTACTTTTTGTGCAGAAGCTTTTAAGTTTAATTAGGGCTCATTTGTTTATTTGTGCTTTTATTTCCAATATTCTGGGAGGTGGATCATAGAGGATCCTGCTGTGATGTATGTTGGAGAGTGTTTTGCCTGTTCTCCTCTAGGAATTTTATAGTTTCTGGTCTTAGGTTTAGATCTTTAATCCATTTTGAGTTTATTTTTGGGTATGATGTTAGAAAGTGTTCTAGGTTCATTCTTTTACAAGGGGTTGACCAGTTTTCCCAACACCACTGTTAAAGAGGTAGTCTTTTCTCCATTGTATATTCTTGTCCCCTTTGTCAAAGATAAGGTGTCCATAGGTGCGTGGGTTTATCTCTGGGTTTTCTATTTTGTTCCATTGATCTACAGCCCGTACCATACTGTGGCTTTGTAGTAGAGCCTGAAGTCAGGCAGGTTGATTCGTCCAGGTCCATTCTTCTTTCTCAAGATTCTTTTGGTTATTCAAGGTTTTTTGTGTTCCCATACAAATTCTGAAATTATTTATTCTAGCTCTGTGAAAAATATTGTTAGTAGCTTGATAGGGATTGCATTGAATCTATTGATTGCTTTAGGTTATATACTCACTTTCACTATATTGATTCTTCTGATCCATGAACATGGTATATTTCTCCATCTATTAGTGTCCTCTTTGATTTCTTTCACCAGTGTTTTATAGTTTTCTATATATAGGTCTTTAGTTTCTTTAGGTAGATATATTCCTAAGTATTTTGTTCTTTTCGTTACAATGGTGAATGGAATTGTTTCCTTAATTTCTCTTTCTGTTTTCTCATTATTAGTATATAGGAATGCAAGGGATTTCTGTATTTTAATTTTATATCCTGCAACTTTACTATATTCATTGATTAGCTCTAGTAATTTTCTGGTGGTGTCTTTAGGGTTTTCTATGTAAAGGAATATGTCATCTGTAAACAGTGAGTGTTTTACTTCTTCTTTTTCAATTTGGATTCCTTTTATTTCTTTTCCTACTCTGATTGCTGTGGCAAAACTTCCAAAACTATATTGGGTAGTAGTGGTGACAGTGGGCACCCTTTCCTTCTTCCTGACTATAGGGGAAATTCATTCAGTTTTTCACCATTGAGGATAATGTTTGATGTGGGTTTGTCATATATAGCTTTTTATGTTGATTTATGTTCTTTCATTTCCTGCTTCCTGGAGGGTTTTTGTCATAAATGGATGTTGAATTTCATCAACGGCTTTCTCTGCATCTATTGAGATAATCATATGGGTTTTATTTTTCAGTTTGTTAATGTGTTGTATTATGTTGATTGATTTGTGGATATTCAAGAATCCTTGCATCCTAGGGATAAAGCCCACTTAGTAATGATGTATGATCTTTTTAATGTGTTGTTGGATTCTGATTGCTAGAAATTTGTTAAGGAATTTTGCATCTATGTTCATCAGTGATATTGGCCTGTAGTTTTCTTTTTTTGTGGCATCTTTGTCAGGTTTTGGTATTAGAGAGATTGTGGTGTCATAGAATGAGTTTGGAAGTTTATCTTCCTGTGCAATTTTCTGGAAGAGTTTGAGTAGGATAGGTGTTAGCTCTTCTCTAAATTTTTGGTAGAATTCAGCTGTGAAGCAATCTGGACCTGGGCTTTTGTTTGCTGCAAGATTTCTGATTACAGTCTCAATTTCTGTGCTTGTGATGGGTCTGTTAAGATTTTCTATTTCTTCCTGGTTCAGTTTTGGAAAGTTGTACTTTTCTAAGAACTTGTCCATTTCTTCCACGTTGTCCATTTTGTTGGCACATAGTTGCCAATAGTAGTCTCTTATTATCCTTTGTATTTCTGTGTTGTGTGTTGCGTTCGCTCCATTTTCATTTCTAATTTTATTGATTTGCTTTTTCTCCCTTTGTTTCTTGATGAGTCTGGCTAATGGTTTGTCAATTTTATTTATCTTCTCAAAGAAACTGCTTTTGGCTTTCTTCATGTTTGCTATGATCTTTTTTGTTTCTTATTCATTTATTTCTGCCCTAATTTTTAAGATTTCTTTCCTTCTACTAACCCTGGGGCTCTTCATTTCTTCCTTTTCTAGTTGCTTTAGGTGTAGAGTTAGTTTATTTATTTGACTGTTTTCTTGTTCCTTGACGTATGCCTATACTGCTATGAACTTTCCCCTTACCGCTGCTTTTATAGTGTCCCACAGGTTTTGGGTTGTTGTGTTTTCATTTTCATTCATTTCTATGCATTTTTTAAAATTTCTTCTGTGATTTGTTGGTTATTCAGCAGCGTGTTGTTCAGCCTCCATATGTTGGAACTTTTAATAGTTTTTCTCCTGTAATTGAGATCTAATCTTACTGCGCTGATGTCAGAAAATATGCTTGGAATGATTTCAATTATTATTATTATTATTTTTAATTTACCAAGGCTAGATTTATGGCCCAGAATGTGATCTATCCTGGAGAAGGTTTTGTGTGTGCTTAAGAACAAGGTGTAATTCATTGTTTTGGGGTGAAATGTCCTATAAATATCAATTTGGTCTAACTGGTCTATCGTATCATTTAAAGCTTGTGTTTCTTTGTTAATTTTCTGTTTAGTTGATCTATCCATAGGTGTGAGTGGGGTATTAAAGTCTCCCACTATTATTGTGTTATTGTTAATTTCTCCTTTCATACTTGTTAGCATTTGTCTTACATATTGCGGTGTTCCTATGTTGGGTGCATATATATTTATAATTGTTATATCTTCTTCTTGGATTGACCCTTTGATCATTATGCAGTGTCCTTCTTTGTCTCTTTTTACAGCCTTTGTTTTAAAGTCTATTTTATCTGATATGAGTATTGCTACTCTTGCTTTATTTTGGTCTCTATTTGCATGGAATAACTTTTTCTAGCCCTTCACTTTCAGTCTGTATTTGTCCCTTGTTTTGAGGTGGGTCTCTTGTAGACAACATATATAGGGGTCTTGTTTCTGTATTCATTCAGCCAGTCTTTGTCTTTTGGTTGGTGCATTCAACCCATTTACATTTAAGTTAACTATTGATAAGTATGATCCTGTTGCCATTTGGTTTATTGTTTGGGGTTTGAGTTTTTACACCCCTTCTGTGTTCCTATCTAGAGAAGATCCTTTAGCATTTGTTGAAGAGCTGGTTTGGTGGTGCTGAATTCTCTTAGCTTTTGCTTGTATTTAAAGCTTTTGATTTCTCCTTCATATTTGAATGAGATCCTTGCTGGGTACAGTAATCTGGGCTGTAGGTTATTTTATTTCATCACTTTAAGTATGTCCTGCCATTCCCTCCTGGCCTGAAGAGTTTCTATTGAAAGATCAGCTGTTATCCTTATGAGAATCCCCATGTGTATTATTTGTTGTTTTCCCCTTGCTGCTCTTACTAATTGTTCTTTATGTTTCATCTTTGTTAATTTGATTAATATGTATCTTGGGGTGTTTTGGCTGGGGTTTATCCTATTTGGGACTCTCTGGGTTTCTTGGACTTGGGTGATTATTTCCTTCTCCATTTTAGGGAAGTTTTTGCCTATTATCTCCTCAAGTATTTTTTCTTGGTTTTTCTTTTTGTCTTCTTTTGGGACTCCTGTGATTTGAATGTTGGGGCCTTTAACATTGTCCCAGAGGTCTCTGAGATTGTCCTCAATTCTTTTAATTCATTTTTATATTTTTCCTCTCTGTTTCATTTATTTCTACCATTCTATCTTCTACCTCATTTATCCTAGCTTCTGTCTCTGTTATTCTACTGCTTGTCCCCTCCAGAGTGTTTTTTTTTTTTTTTAATAAAATTACATTGTGCTTTTAAAAATATAATTGGAGTATTAAAATTCTTATAAGTAGAAAGAAGTTTAGGCATGTATGATTTGAAGTGAATAAAATAAATTTGGATCACACCATTTAAAAGTGACATGAGGCTGACCACAGTTGGCATGTTCTCTCCTGATTAGCTTTTAGGATATTTATATAAGTTTCCACCAATGTACATGGAATATGTGTGTGTGTTTGTGTGTGTGTGTGTGCACATGTGTGTGCATATGTGCAA
This sequence comes from Connochaetes taurinus, assembly GCA_006408615.1. Taxonomy (NCBI): domain Eukaryota; kingdom Metazoa; phylum Chordata; class Mammalia; order Artiodactyla; family Bovidae; genus Connochaetes; species Connochaetes taurinus. The sequence continues at coordinate 372,670 of SJXO01000772.1, read as the reverse complement.
GCAGAGAGAAACTAGTTTGCTGTATCAAAAAAACCTTCCAGATATAGAAAGATGTTGGCAGGCCCTGAATGGGTTCCCTCTATAAAAGTTTTTAGAATCTATTAAGCACTTATTGTTAATTTGCTCTGGTTGGAAAGAGAACGATTTGAAATTAGATATGACTTGATTTACAAGTTTTTTCAGCCATGTAACTGGAAATTTGATCTTCAGAAAAATAGTAAGTCTCCCATTTTTTTGCGGGAAAATAATAGCAAATCACAAGAAATATTTCCTATCATCTAAATTTTCAACAAATTCATTTGCTTAAAAATAAATTTATTTTCTGTTTTGTATGTTATCGTAGATATATCATTCCCAATTATGTTTTAATATGTATCCTGAGTTGTTCATTAAAAAATAACATAAATACAGCTCTTATAAGCACTCAAAAAATTTCTCTCTAAAATTTCTATCTTTCAATATTATAGAGAAAAGGAAAGCAAAAAGTTCTCCCATTTTTTTGCGGGAAAATAATAGCAAATCACAAGAAATATTTCCTATCATCTAAATTTTCAACAAATTCATTTGCTTAAAAATAAATTTATTTTCTGTTTTGTATGTTATCGTAGATATATCATTCCCAATTATGTTTTAATATGTATCCTGAGTTGTTCATTAAAAAATAACATAAATACAGCTCTTATAAGCACTCAAAAAATTTCTCTCTAAAATTTCTATCTTTCAATATTATAGAGAAAAGGAAAGTAAAAAGTAAAAAAAGTCAATATTTTTGCCTTCTTTCTTTATTAGTACCTGTTTATGCACATTTAAATAGCTCATTATAATAACATTGCCATTTTAGTGTAAAGATTATACTAAAAATATTATGAGAATTTTTCTTTACCTGTAGTCTTCAGAATAGTTTTAAAAACTATTTATTGGATTAATGCAAAATAAATTTTATCATAGATCTTTGTGTTCTAAATTTCAATTATTTTAAATTATACTACCATTTGTCTATTTAGGCTATCTGCTGACTATTCTATTTCATAAAAGGAAATATTGACATAGTGAAATTACTGGGTCAAAGCATAAAGGGATGCCAAAACCACAAAATGTTATTATAAAAAATGTGTTACTTTTTGTGAGCCTATACTTAGTTGAAATTTTACAAAGTATATATACAAATGTTTAATTGCTTCCCAAAATTATTATTATCAGTTTATACTGCTTCTAAAAGCTTAGAGTGCATCATTTTACATTATTGAAATAATTATACAATATTAGAAAAATGTGTTACCTTTGCAATGAAGGAGTTTAATTTGCTTTTATTTCATAGCTAACCATTAGTCTTTTCTTCCATGCTCACTAAAAATTATAGATCCCTTAGTTTGGATTTTTTTTAATAACAGCTATTCACACCTATTGTTTGAAAGCTTAACCTTATTTTGTCAGACTTTGAAAGTGTTCTTTATGATTGCACTTTATATATATGTATATATACTTAATATAAATATATTGCCTGTGATAATGAATTATGCTGCATTTAACTTATCATTTATATATATTTATACTACATGCTTATTGTATCAATTTCTGTCTTACCATCATAAAAAGACAATTTATTTTTAGGTCCAATTGTATTTGAATACTTCAAAGTCATCTCAAGTCATGGAGGTTACTGTGATATAATGTAGGTAAGAAAAATGAAGATGTATAATCAATTGAGATAAAGGTACATATATGATTTTAAAATTGGCAAAATAAAGTACAGAAGAATGAGGTAGGTAATTATGTTGGATCCTGACTGCATGAATAAAGTTCGATAACCTGAGGTTTGCAGTCACAAAACAAGTAGATGAAGACAAGTAGATAAAGAGTGTAGGTAATTAGAAGAAGAAATGGATAACTTTTCTTTGTCAATTTAAACAAATTCATTCATAGAATTGATGCATATTTAGCATCATTGGGATTTGTAGATAGAATACTAGGAAATATTATTGAACAAAATATTATTATATAGAATATGCTGCATGCAATTTCTTACTTAACTGCTTAGTGAAACATGTATACAAAAAATACACATATTACAGTATAGAAACAGAATATTTCTACACACTTTATGTCATCGTAGTAATTTTCAGTTTTCATTCACCTCAAGGCTAACTCTATGCTTGAAGGTAGACAGAAGTCTTTAATATCAAGAGCCCTGGAATCAAATGCTTTTTTTTTTTTTTTTTGAGTGGTTTTATATTTGTTAGTTGGGACTTCCCTGCTGAGTCAGATGGTAAAGCATCTGCTACAATGTGGAAGACTCTGGTTCAATCCCTGGATTGGGAAGATTTCCTGGAGAAGACAATGGCAGCCCACTCCAGTATTTTTGCCTGGAAAATCCAATGGACAGAGGAGCCTGGTAGGACCCCTGGTAGGATCCATGGGATCATAAAGAGTCAGACACGACTGAACGACTTCACTTTCACTTCTCTTTCATATTTGTTACTCTGCACAGTTACTTTATTTTCCAAACTATCCTTAATATTTGGTATTACTCCACTGATTTTAAGCTACTGTTTCTTAGATTTCTCTCCCCCTTCCTCCTCTCTCCCTTCCTCTCTCTCTCTCTCTTTTTTTTTTTTTTTTCTTTTTTTGGAGAAAGAGTGCAAGGGGCCCACGAGGACCTAAGCCAGACAGCAGAGGAAGGCAGGGCACCCCAAGGCCGGGAGGCACCCCCCAGGGATGCACCCTGTGTGGGGCCAAGGACAAGGCCCACGGGCCGGTGGAGCTGCAGAGCGAAGATGGGTGGAACAGACACCTGGCTGCCAGCACGAGTGATGAAGGCTTATGTCCCTGGCCACCTTGCTGTAGGTCGGAGCAAGGGAGCTGCTCTGTTACCTAGGAAACTCGACCCAGAAGCAGGTCGTCTGCGAATGGTTAGCACCAGGTTCCCCATGAACATGCACTGTGTGACAGGAGAAAGATATAGTAAATACAATCTACATCCTTCACAGTTTTAGGGAATAACACAAACGGAAGGTAAAGCACAAAATAAAATGAGGCAACTCAGGAGGTTTGATTCATTCCAATGACAGATTTGGCATCTGTTTTACTATAACAGGCATATTGGCCATGCACATGAGTTAACTTCAGTCGTCTCCACTCTTTGCTGTATCCCTCCAAGCTCCTCTGTCCATGGGATTCTCTCAGGAAGAATACTAGAGTGGGTTCCCATGTCCTCCTCCAGGGGCTCTGCAAGATCTAGGGATTGAATCTGCCTCTCTTATATTTCCTGCATTGATAGGTGTTTTTTTGTTTGTTTGTTTGTTTTACCACAGACACCACCTGGGAAGCCATAGTACAAATATATTTGTAGGTAGGGGCTGTCAGAAACAGCCTCCTTGTAAGCCAATTCTGGTCGACACTACCAATGATTTGTTTATGCTTAGGAGCATCATTGAACATTATTAATACAATTCAGCATAGTACAATCAAAAGCAGACCAAAATAGTGAAACTGTTAGCCACTCAGTCGTGTCCAACTCTCTGCAACCCCATGTAGCCAGCCAGGGTCTTCTGTCCATAGGATTCTCCAGGCAAGAATACTGGAGTGGGGTGCCTTTGCTTCTCTAGGGGATCTTCACAACCCAGGTCTCCTGCATTGAAGGCAGATTCTTTATGGTCTGATCCTCCAGGGAAGCTCCCATAGAGCATGTGCTATTTTTTTTTTAAAACACTTAAAATGAAGTCTGTATATTATTGGGGGAGTTTTTCTCACTATAAATTTTAAATCAATTCAAACAAGGATGGAAATATTGGAAATGTCTATATATGTGTTTTTATATTTCAACAGATAATATATGGCAGCTTTATTTCTGAAATTTTCATAAAAACTGTGATGGAATTGAATAGAATTTAGTATATGTGTGTGTGTTTCTACTTATGACTTTTAGATAACAATTTACACTTTGATGAAATAAAGAGGAAAATGTACCTCATACTCATGGCTGAAATTATTATAATAAATCCAAATTTTCATTTACTTAATTATGTATCCTTTAACTTATTGTTACTCTGATATATAACAAATTATTAAACAGTATTATTAGACAAGAAGAGAAAAGATATTCCATCAGAGACCACGGAACAATTCAAAATCTAAAATATATATAGTTCAGTTCAGTTCAGTTGCTCAGTCGTGTCCGACTCTTTGTGACCCCATGAATTGCAGCACGCCAGGCTTCCCTGTCTATCACCATCTCCCGGAGTTCACTCAGATTCACGTCCATCGAGTCTGTGATGCCATCCAGCCATCTCATCCTGGGTTGTGCCCTTCTCCTCCTGCCCCCAATCTCTCCCAGCATCAGAATCCTTTCCAATGAGTCAACTCTTTGCATGAGGTGTCCAAAGTACTGGAGCTTCAGCTTTAGCATCATTTCTTCCAAAGAAATCCCAGGGTTAATCTCCTTCAGAATGGACTGGTTGGATTTCCTTGCAGTCCGAGGGACCCTCAAGAGTCTTCTCCAACACCACAGTACAAACACATCAATTCTTCGAGCTCAGCCTTCTCCACAGTCCAAATCTCGCATCCATACATGACCACAGGAAAAATTATAGCCTTGATTAGGTGGACCTTAGTCAGCAAAGTAATGTCTCAGCTTTTGAATATACTATCTAGGTTGGTCATAACTTTTCTTTCAAGGATTAATCTACTACTGCGGGTAGGAATCCCTCAGAATAAATGGAGAAGCTATCATGGTCAACAAAACAGTCTGAAATGCAGTACTTGGATGCAATCTCAAAAACGACAGAATGATCTCTGTTCGTCTCCAAGGCAAACATTCAATATCACAGTTATCCAAGTCTATGCACCAACCAGTAACGCTGAAGAAACTGAAGTTGAATGGTTTTATGAAGACCTACAAGATCTTTTAGAACTAACACCCATAAAAGATGTCCTTTTCATTAGAGAGGACTGGAATGCAAAAGTAAGAAGTCAAGAAACACCTGGACTACCAGGCAAATTTGGCCTTGGAATGTGGAATGAAGCAGGGCAAAGACTAACAGAGTTTTGCCAAGAAAATGCACTGGTCATAGCAAACGCCCTCTTCCAACAACATAAGAGAAGACTCTACACATGGACATCACCAGATGGTCAACACTGAAATCAGATTGATTAGATTCTTTGCAGCTAAAAATGGAGAAGCTCTATACAGTCAACAAAAACAAGACCAGGAGCTGACTGCGGCTCAGATCATGAATTCATTATTGCCAAATTCAGACTTAAATTGAAGAAAGTAGGGAAAACCGCTAGACCATTCAGGTATGACCTCAATCAAATCCCTTATGATTATACAGTGGAAGTGAGAAATACATTTAAGGGTCTAGATCTGATAGATAGGGTGCCTGATGAACTATGGACTGAGGTTCGTGACATTGTACAGGAGACTGGGATCAAGACCCTCCTCATGGAAAAGAAATGCAAAAAAGCAAAATGGCTGTCTGGGGAGGCCTTACAAATAGCTGTGAAAAGAAGAGAGGCAAAGAGCAAAGGAGAAAAGGAAAGATATAAGCATCTGAATGCAGAGTTTCAAAGAATAGCAAGAAGAGATAAGAAAGCCTTCTTCAGTGATCAATGCAAAGAAATAGAGGAAAACAACAGAATGGGAAAGACTAGAGATCTCTTCAAGAAAATTAGAGATACTAAGGGAACATTTCATGCAAAGAAGGGCTCGATAAAGGACAGAAATAGTCTGGACCTAACAGAAGCAGAAGATATTAAGAAGAGGTGGTAAGAATACATGGAAGAACTGTGCAAAAAAGATCTTCATGACCCAGATAATCATGATGATGTGATCACTAATCTAGAGGCAGACATCTTGGAATGTGAAGTCAAGTGGGCCTTAGAAAGCATCACTAT
>SJXO01000772.1:288956-366296 GCA_006408615.1 Connochaetes taurinus | reverse complement strand
ATATATATATATATAAATTAAGGCTCAACATCTTGAAAAATCACTTATGGTGCTTCTTAAATTTTCCAAGGGATTGAGAGACACATGCTACTCTCAAACTTGTGAAATGATCCTTTATTATTCATCTGGACTTTGAAAATATAAACTCAGTAGGAAGTACATTAAGATTTTTATAAACATGTGCAAACAAAATTTCAAGTACAACAAAGAATGCAGAAAGTGTTTACTGATATCTACATACATGATCAAATCTTGTAAATGTAGATAATGAATATAGGAGGAGGCTCCCATTATCTTAGATAATTGGTTCACTGATTTACCTGCCAAGAACATGATAACTGAACACAATTCTTAATTTTAAATGCTCTAAGGTATAAATACTCCTTTATACTTAGAGAAAGTATTTTATTTAAAAGCTATTCATGTTTTATTCTTTGTTCTATTAATTGGTTCAATATGATTTTCAGGTCAGGAATTTAATACTCCTTGGGAAGAATTACCACAATGTTATAAATAATGCATATTTGAAATTATACTTTGCCAGTAAATTCAAACAAATAGAGCATAAATATACTAAGGATAAAACATACTCACATTTTGTATACTTGAATTTGGATTATTCTGAGGCATCAATGTGTGTTTGTTGAAAATGGACATTGCTTATGTTGTCAGATAAATGAATGTCAGATAAAGAATCTTCCTGCAGTTCAAGAGACCTGGGTTCAATCCCTAGGTTGGGAAGATCTCCTGGAGAAGGTCTTGGCAACCCACTGCAGTATTCTTGCCTAGAGAATTCCATGGACAAAGAAGCCTGTGGACTACAGTCCATGGGGTCACCAAGAGTCAGACATGACTGACTAATACTTATGTTGTCCAGAAGCAAAGATGACTCTAGTCACACAATTTCTGATATAGAATTTTGCCCTGCCTTCAGTATAATGTAGTCATTTCTTTGGAATTTCTTTTCCAGAATAATACAGCTTGAATAAAAGCAGAGGCATTGTTTTTCTGAAGCAGAAATAATCTCACTGAATATTGTTTATTACAACTAGATACACAAAGGTGTTCATGTAGGAGACATGATGGGAAAGATGTTTTCATATTTTAATTTTGATGGAGAGTTAGGAAATCTTTGGGTTTCCCTGGTGGCTCAGCTGATAAAGAATCTGCCTGCATACTGGAGACCTAGGTTTGATTCCTGGATTAGGAAGATCCCTGGAGAAGGGGATGGCAATGCACTCCAGTGATTTTGCCTGGAGAATTCGATGGATGGAGGAGGCTGGCAGGCTACAGTCCAGGGGTCACACAGAGCTGAACATGACTGAGAGGCTTTTACGAGAAAATTTAATCTCTTTACTCCTCTAATATGAAATCCATTTTTGATATCAGAATAGCTACACAGAGAATGAATACATTCACTCCAAACCTCCAAAGCTTTCACTCCTCTTCTTTTGATTATTCCTGTTTAACTAAGTCCTTTTCCTTTGTATTGGTTTAAAAATGTTTCCAAATACTATAATTTATCAGATTGTCCAAAAGTTTTGTTCATTTTTTTCTTAAGATGGCTCTAGTAGCACTTAGTTGTATTTAACTTCATTCCAAATAATTTTGTTGTATTGTGACAACTGTCATATCAGCATACATTACAAAAGATATCAAAATTGATGAATTTTTAATGTAACCATTTTAATATTGAAGGTGGAAGGAAAAAGCAACATTTTTGACATATTATGCTTTATTATTTCAGGAAAGTTAAAAACACAACTGAATGAAAAACAAAAACTCTGTGCAGTGTAGAGAAGGTGCTGTGACTGATAAAATGTGTCAAAAGTAGTTTGTGGAATTTCATGCTGAAAATTTCTCTATGAACAATGCTCCATGGTCAGGTATATCAGTTAAAGTTGATAGTGATCAAAGTGAGAAATGACTTGAGAACAGTCAACACTATACCATGCAGGGGATAGCTACCATGCCTAAAATATCCAAATCAAACACTGAAAATCATTTGCACCAGTTTGGCTATGTTAATCACTATTATGTTTGGGTTAAACTTAAGTGAAAATAAACCTTCTTGATGACATTTCCACACATGATTGTCTACTTAAATGTAATTAAACATTTAATTTTTAAAATAAACTTTGACAGGCAATGAAAAGTGGATATTGTACAATAATGCAGATAGAAGAGATTGTGGGGCAAGTGAAATGAACCAACACCAACCATAACAAAGGCTGGTCTTCATCCTAAGAAGGTGATGGTGTGTATATGGGGGATTATAAAAGAGGCCCCTTTTATGAACCTTTTCTAGGAAACCAAAGATTAATTCCAAGAAGGGCTGCTCCCAATTAGACCAGCTGAAAGCTGGGAAGTTTTAGGAATTAGTCTAAAGAAAACACATAATATTCCTACAGGATAATCCAAGACCACATGTTTCTTTGATGACCAGGCAAAATTTGTTACAGCATGACTGGAAACTTTTGATTCCTTCACCATATTCACCAGATATTGCACCTTTGGATATCCATTTATTTTGGTCTTTACAAAATTCTCTTCATGGAAAAAATTCCCGTTTTCTGGAAGACTGTAAGAAACACATGGAAGAGTTCTCTGCTCAAAAAAATAAAAGGTTTTGGGAAGATAGAATTGTGAAATTTCCTGAAAAATGGCAGAAGGTAGTGGAACAAAATGATGAATAATGTCATTCAGTGAAGTTCTTGGTGAAAATGCAAAATGTATCTTTTAGTTTTACTTAAAAAACTGGTAGAAACTCTTTAGTCAGCCAGTTAGTAGTATAATTTACTATCTCTAGCTCCCCTAGGTTTTATCTATCTGAAGGAAATACTTGTATCTCTTGGTTTGCCTGGTATATTGTGTACCAGCTGATAAGTTCAGTATTTGTTGACTGGATGGATAAAAGTAGATTTGAGGACATACGTATTCTGCTAAGTTATAGCAACCAAAGATACAAATGTGACAGGTAAAGATTTATGTTGAAATCATGATTATATAGTTTTGATTAATACAATCAGTGGATGACTGAATTTGGTAAGCCTCTTCCAAAATATGAATTATTTTCAAACTTAGGTACAAATACACACACACACACACATACACACACACACACATGACCTTGACAGTTCTATTATTCCAACTCTGGTAAGTAATGATGCTTGGAAGTTGGCTAGTTAAAATTATACTAAAAAAAAAAAAAAGAAAGAATGACAAAGTGAAATACTATGCATAATGCAATGTACAAAAACTCTCTTAAAACATCTAGAGAATACATAATGTCTTTGAGATCAGAAGGCTCAAAAAGAACGTATAAAAGTCAAAACAATTGAGTACAAACTCAAAATGCAAGTTCCCAGAATTTCAAATTTATAGAAACTGCTTCATCTTCAAAGGAAAGTTAAAATCCTAAAGAAGCCTATTTGATAGGAAATGAACATGACAGTGTATCTTATCTGTTGTTTATTTGAGCTTTCCTCTTTGGCAGGAAGCATGACAAAGAAGTTGATCCCATCAAAGAATTTTAAATCTTGTTCAGGTGTTAAGAAATACCCAGTTAAAACTAAATCAACCTTTTATCTCACATCCACATGTCAGATTTTGATATTCACCCCTCTGCTTTGTCCTGACCCAGGCTCCTTAGCTTGTGCTAATAATGACTATCATAAGACCTGTACTTTTGTCTTGTTCTTTCAATTCTAGTTCTCCACCATTTAAGCTGCTTCTGGTTCTCCCAGGGACATGATGGAGAGTGATAAAAGGAAAAGATCTCGTTTGACAGATGATGCTGTAGGCTAGAGGGGTTCTCACTGTGTAACACACACCAATGCTGCCTCTTCCTCTTACAGGGTGATCATGAGTGCCTCAGAGACTTTCCAGGTGGGGTGATTAATTACACTATTCCCTCAAGTGGACAAACTAATGTGATTTCCCTTAAGTCCTTCAGTGATACGGATCTGCAAAACCTTCTCTTCTGGGGATGCCTCGCCACATCATGCAGCCCTTCTGTGTCCTTTTAAGATGGTTTAGTGTGGCTTCCCTCTGTGGCGTCCATTGAGGTCAAGTTAAAACCAACGGAATTCTAGAAAAAAGGGTCAGCCCTTCTCTGACCTCTCTTTTAACCATTATCCCTGTGAGCTCCATCCAGCTTCCTATCTTTAACATTTCCTGCTGAGAATCACTCACAAAAGCTCCCCAGCTCCATAAGGTAAATGGCATTGTGAAACCTCTCTCAGTGACGGGCAAATAGCAGCTTATGATGATCTGTGAAGTTCCCAGATCTGGCAGAATCCAGGCAGACCCAAGAAACCAGTCCTCTGGACAGACAAATCAAAGCTTTTTGAGTTATTCTCTTGAAGTCTTCCCTCACTTAAGATTGAAGAGAAACATTACTACATACCTTTAAAGGAAATGAAGTTATTTGTTAGGGAATTGACAGTGCTGGAGAATGTTTGAACCCTCATTTCTTAACTTCCTATGTTTTTTTTTTTTTTTTTTTTTGTCTTATAACCAAAAGGTGGGCAATGGACTAAGAATTAGAAAATTATTTTCTGGATGCTATGGATCACTAACAATTTTCATACAAATGAATGGGCCCTTATCAACTCACTGCCTTCAACTTTGTGAAGTGAAATTTGCTTAGTCAATGTCTGATTCTTTGCGATGCCATGGACTACACAGTCCATGGAATTCTCCAGGCCAGAACCCTGAAGTGGGTAGCCTTTCCGATATCCAGGGGCTCATTCCAACCCAGGGATTGAACCAGGTCTCCCATATTGCAGGTGGATTCTTTACCAGCTGAGTCACAAGGGAAGAACAAGAATATAGGAGTGGGCAGCCGATCCCTTCTCCAGGGGATTGTCCCAACCCAGAAATTGAACTGGGGTCTCCTGCATAGAATGAAGGTAGATTCTTTACCCACTGAGCTATCAGGGAACCTTCAGCTTTGGGACCTCAGAAATCCATCTGCAGTAACAGAAGTCCTATATATCATCTAGTTTTAATTTAACAATATAGAAGCAGTCACAATTGAAACCCACCCCTCTGCATTCCAATTTTACTTGCTATAAAATTATTTTAAAATGTTTCCATTTTAAATTATTTTGAATTCTTCTGTAGCTTAAATATTATGTTTATGTTTCTCTTAACCAAATTGAATAACATCAATTGCCCCTCACTATGAAAAAAAGCTGCAATGAACATTGGGGTACACATGTCTCTTTCAATTCTGATTTCCTTGGTGTGTATGCCCAGCAGTGAAATTGCTGGGTCATAAGGCAGTTCTATTTCCAGGTTTTTAAGGAATCGCCACACTGTTCTCCATAACGGCTATACTAGTTTGCATTCCCACCAACAGTGTAAAAGGGTTCCCTTTTCTCCACACCCTCTCCAACATTTATTGCTTGTAGACTTTTGGATCGCAGCCATTCTGCCTGGTGTGAAACGATACCTCATTGTGGTTTTGATTTGCATTTCTCTGATAATGAGTGATGTTGAGCATCTTTTCATGTGTTTGTTAGCCATCTGTATGTCTTCTTTGGAGAAATGTCTATTTAGTTCTTTGGCCCATCTTTTGATTGGGTCGTTTATTTTTCTGAAATTGAGCTGCAGGAGTTGCTTGTATATTTCTGAGATTAGTTGTTTGTCAGTTGCTTCATTTGCTATTATTTTCTCCCATTCTGAAGGCTGTCTTTTCACCTTTCTTATAGTTTCCTTTTTTGTGCAGAAGCTTTTAAGTTTAATTAGGTCCCATTCCATCAGCAGATGATTGGATAAGAAAGCTGTGGTACATATACACAATGGAGTATTACTCAGCCATCAAAAAGAATACATTTGAATTACTTCTAATGAGGTGGATGAAACTGGAGCCGATTATACAGAGTGAAGTAAGCCAGAAAGAAAAACATTAATACAGTATACTAACACATATATATGGAATTTAGAAAGATGGTAACAATAAACCTGTATATGAGACAGCAAAAGAGACCCAGATGCATAGAACAGTCTTTTGGACTCTGTGGGAGAGGGAGAGGGTGGGATGCTTTGGGAGAATGACATTAAAACATGTATGATATCATTTATGAAATGAATCACCAGTCCAGGTTCAATGCATGATACTGGATGCTTGGGGCTGGTGCACTGAGACGACCCAGTGGTATGGTATGGGGAGGGAGGTGGGGATGGGGAACACGTGTATACCTGTGGCAGATTCATGTTGATGCATGGCAGAACCAATACAATATTGTAAAGTAATTAACCTCCAATTAAAATAAATAAATTTAAAACAACAACAATAAAAAATAAAACACTGTTGGAAAAAAAAGAAAAAAGCTAAGACTTTTAAACACATGCTGTGTCATTTCTATTCATTTTCCAAATTAGTTTTTAATTGGTTATTTTGCAGCTAATTTACACCTGTATTTTTTGCTCCATTAAATTTAAGCAGTATTTTTGATTCTCTGATGTATAAGATATAGACAATGATTTTTTTCTATTTAATTTACCTTTCTCCTACTAATTTCCATATTGACAACTATGGTTTTATTTTATATCATAAAATCACTTTTATATCATTTTTCTTTTGAAATTATAGATAAGCTATTATTATATTTTCTACAGGTGTAAAAACAAAAAACATTCAATTTTTATGGATGCAATAGTACTAACTATGCAAAATCCAATAAATATGCTGAGATTAATTTTACTCTCTACAGACCCAAAGCCAGATTCTCTGTGACACCTGGATAAGAAATTTTCTAGTGTCAAAGTCAAATGGATTCTAATATTTTGCACTCTGTGATGGAGGCATTTATGGTTCACTGAGGGTCCCTTCACTTTTCAGATAATATACAGTCAGGGATATGGAACAATATCCTACTTGTGAACAGAAGTGGTGTCTTCCATGGGCCAACACTTCTGTCTGATCTTCTATCACATTTTTCCCCTGTTGAAGTGATCTGCACCCCATGTGTTCCAGATCATGTAATAATGAGACATCAGCAACCTGAATTCCTGAGTCAACAAATGAAAGACTGCCACCCTCTGGACCTGGAGCCCAGGACAGACTCTGACAGTGAAAGTGAAAGTTGCTCAGTCATGTCTGACTCTTTGCAACCCCATGGACTGTAACCTGCCAGACTCCTCTGTCCATGGAATTCTCCAGGTCAGAACACTGGAGAGGGTAGTCATTCCCTTCTCCAGGGGATCTTCCTGATCCAGGAATTGAACTGGGATCTCCTGCATTGCAGGGGGATTCTTTACCAGTTGAGCTACCAGGGAAGCCCAGGACAGACTCAGATGCTATGCAAACCTCTGAGACATCAGGTGTGTGTCAGGACTGCAGCAGAGGTTAGCCAACCCTGAAGAGTTAGATACTACAACATTTCTTAAAAAACAAAACATTTTACTTTGCTTTCTATTCAGATTATAGTGTTCTCTTACAACTCCTGACTTTTGAGATGAATAAGCTATAAGTTTCGATATAACCTCAAAATAATAGATAGTGTTTCTATCAATTTTTTGTTTGTTTGTTTTGTTTTTACTATTGATAATTGCTTTCTTTCTAATGGTATTCTCCCAAGAGACTTCCAATCTTATGTTACAATCTGTATGGTTTTTTCTTAGCCTACTACAGATCTCTCATATTTTTCTGATCAATTAGAAAAAGAATATCATAGCAGCTCAGGTGGTGTTGGAGAAGGCAATGGCAGCCCACTCCAGTACTCTTGCCTGGAAAACCCCATGGACGGAGGAGCCTGGCAGGCTGAAGTCCATGGGGTCCCTAAGACTCGGCCATGACTGAGCGACTTCACTTTCAATTTTCACTTTCATGCATTGGAGAAGGAAATGACAACCCACTCCAGTGTTCTTGCTTGGAGAATCCCAGGGACAGCAGAGTCTTTGGGGCTGCTGTCTATCGGGTCACACAGAGTCAGAAACGTTTGAAGTGACTTAGCAGCAACAGCAGCAGCAGCAGCAGGTGGTGATAGTAGTAAAGAACCCTCTTGAAATACAGGAGATTTAAGAGATGTGGACTCAGTTCCTGGGTTGGGATGATCCCCTGGAGGAGGGCATGGCAATTCACTCCAGTATTCAGCATGGAGAATCACATGGACAGAGGAGCCTGGTGCACTACAGTCCATAGGATTGCAAAGTCTGACATGACTAAAGTGACTTAGCCCAGCCCAGCCCATCATAGCAGCTATATTTTCTTCTCTCATATTTTTCTTTTAATGGATGTTACCTCTGTATGAAAAATATCTGCATTTTATTGGTAATGAACAAGACTATCTATTTGTATTGATAGCTTAGTTAAGTTCAGTCATGTCCGACTCTGTGACCCCATGAATCGCAGCATGCCAGGCATCTTTGTCCATCGCCAACTTCTGGAGTTCACTCAAACTCACGTCCATCGAGTCGGTGATGCCATCCACCCATCTCATCCTTTGTCGTCCCCATTTCCTCTTGCCCCCAATCCCTGCAAACATCAGAGCTTTTCCAATGAGTTAACAGTTTGCATGAGGTGGCCAAAGTACTGGAGCTTCAGCTTTAGCATCATTGCTTCCAAGGGACACCCATGGCTGATCTCCTTCAGAATGAACTGGTTGGATATCCTTGCGGTCCAAGGGACTCTCAGAAGTCTTCTTCAACACCACAGTTCAAAAGCATCAATTATTCATTGCTCAGCTTTCTTCACAGTCCAACTCTCACATCCATACATGACTACTGGAAAAACTATAGCCTTGACTAGACAGATTTTGTTAGCAAAGTAATGTCTCCGCTTTTCAATATGCTATCTAGGTTGGTCATAAATTTCCTTCCAAGGAGTAAACGTCTTTTAATTTCATGGCTGCAGTCACCATCTGCAGTGATTTTGGAGCCCCCAAAATAAAGTCTGACACTGTTTCCAATGTTTCCCCATCTATTTGCCATGAAGTGAGGGGACCAGATGCCATGATCTTCATTTTCTGAATGTTGAGCTTTAAGACAACGTTTTCACTCTCCTCTTTCACTTTCATCAAGAGGCTTTTTAGTTTCTCTTCACTTTCTGCCATAAGGGTGGTGTCATCTGCATATCTGAGGTTCTTGATATTTCCTCTGGCAATCTTGATTCCAGCTTGTGCTTCTTCCAGCCCACTGTTTCTCATGATGTACACTGTATATAAGTTAAATAAGCAGGGTGACAATGTACAGCCTTGATATACTTCTTTTCCTTTTTGAAACGTCTGTTGTTCCATGTCTAGTTCTATCTGTTGTTTCCTGACCTGCATATAGGTTTCTCAAGAAGCAGGTCAGGTGGTCTGGTATTCCCATCTCTTTCAGAATTTTCCACAGTTTATTGTGATCCACACAGTCAAAGGCTTTGGCATAATCGATAAAGCACAAAGAGATTTTTTTTCTGGAACTTTCTTGCTTTTTCAATGATCTTGCAGATGTTGGCAGTTTGATTTCTGGTTCCTCTGCCTTTCCTAAAACCAGCTTGAACACCTGGAAGTTCATGGTTCACATATTGCTAAAGCCTGGCTTGAAGAATTTTGAGCATTAATTTACTAGCGTGTGAGAGGAATGCAGTTGTGAGGTAGTTTGAGCATTCTTTGGCCTTGCCTGTCTTTGGAATGGGAATGAAAACTGATCTTTTCCAGTCCTGTGGCCACTGCTGTGTTTTCCAAATTTGCTTGCATATTGAGTGCAGCACTTTCACAGCATCATCTTTCAGGATTTGAAATAGCTCCACTGGAATGCCATCAGCCCCACTAGTTTTGTTTGTAGTAATGCTTTCTAAGGCCCACTTGACTTCACATTCCAAGATGTCTGGCTCTAGATGAGTGATCACACCATCGTGATTATCTGGGTCGTAAGGATCTTTTCTGTACAATTCTTCTATGTGTTCTTGCTATCTCTTCTTAATACCGTCTGCTTCTGTTAGGTCCATTCCATTTTTGTCCTTTATTGAGCCCATCTTTACATGACATGTTCCCCTGGTATCTCTAATTTTCTTGAAGAGATCTCTAGTCTTTCCCATTCTGTTGTTTTCCTCTATTTCTTTGCATTGATTGCTGAGGAAGGCTTTCTTATCTCTTGCTATTCTTTGGAACTCTTCATTCAGATACTTATATCTTTGCCTTTCTCCTTTGCTTTTCACAGCTATTTATAAGGCCATCCCAGACAGCCATTTTGCTTTTTTTTGCGTTTCTTTTCCATGGGGATCGTCTAGATCCAAGGAGCAGTGGCTGTGCGAGCTCAGGAAGGCCTAGAAGAGCTACTCCATGATCAAGATCAGGAGGGGCTGCGGTGAGAAGATACCCCTCATCCAAGGTAAGGAGTAGCAGCTGCAGTTTGCTGGAGCAGCGGTGAACAGGTACCCCACGTCCAAGGTAAGAGAAACCCAAGTAAGATGGTAGGTGTTGCAATAGGGCATCAGAGGACAGACACACTGAAACCATAATTACAGAAAACTAGTCAATCTAATCACACAAGGACCACAGCCTTGTCTAATGCAATGAAACTAAGCCATGCCCTGTGGGATCAGCCAAATGGGCAGGTCATGTTGGAGAGGTCTGACAGAATTTGGTCCACTGGAGAAGGGAATGGCAAACCACTTCAGTATTCTTGCCTTGAGAACCCCATGAACAGTATGAAAAGACAAACTGATAGGATACTGAAAGAGGAACTCCCCAGGTCAGGAGGTGCCCAACATGCTACTGGAGATCAGTGGAGAAATAACTCCAGAAAGAATGAAGGGATGGAGCCAAAGCAAAAACAATACCCAGTTATGGATGTGATGGGTAATAGAAGTAAGGTCAGATGCTGTAAAGAGCAATATTGCATAGGAACCTGGAATGTCAGGCCCATTAATCAAGGCAAATTGGAAGTGGTCAAACAGGAAATGGCAAGAGTGAACGTTGACATTCTAGGAATCAGTTAACTGAAATGGACTGGAATGGGTGAATTTTACTCAGGTGACCATTATATCTACTACTGCGGTCAGGAATCCCTTAGAAGAAATGTTGTAGCCATAATGGTTAACAAAAGAGTTAAAATGCAGTACTTGGATTCAGTTTCAAAAATGACAGAATGATCCTTGTTCGTTTCCAAGCCAAACCATTCAATATCACAGTAATCCAAGCCTATGCCCCAACCAGTAATGCTGAAGAAGCTGAACAGTTCTATGAAGACCTACAAGACCTTTAAAACTAACACCCCCGGAAGATGTCCTTTTCATTATAGGGTACTGGAATGCAAAAGTAGGAAGTCAAGAAACACCTGGAGTAACAGGCAAATTTGGCCTTGGAATGTGGAATGAATCAGGGAAAAGACTAATAGAGTTTTGCCAAGAAAATGCACTGGTCAGAGAAAATACCCTGTTCCAACAACACAAGAGAAGACTCTACACATGAACATCACCAGATGGTCAACACCAATATCAGATTGATTATATTCTTTGCAGCCAAAGATGGAAAAGCTCTATAGCATCAACAAAAACAAGACCAGGAGCTCACTGTGGCTCAGATCATAAATTCATTATTGCCAAATTCAGACTTAAATTGAAGAAAGTAGGGAAAACCACTAGACCTTTGATAGCTTAGAACAATACATAATTGTATGATAAACATTTTCGCATACTTGTCATTTTCTGATGCCCTGTAATATATGTTTATTCTAATAAAATAAATGCATACTACTATGAATTTCTTCTATATGCTCTGCTTTTTTTATTTGTAGATGATATGGGATCTTTTCTATCTAATTGAAGTATCATTGAAGTATCAAAATAAAGCTGCTAGATTTTTTTTTTTTCATACTCTATAGGACTTCAAGGGTAGTTTTATGGTGAAGATCCTTGTCTTTTTTATCTATACTTTTTTTTTTTAATTTTGCAATATAGCTCTAGCATTTGATTAACTCTTTTCTTGCGTTAATATTTTAAATTTCTAAGAATCTTTGCATCCCTCTGATTAAGCCATTATTTTTCTAACGTTTATTTATTGATTTATTTTCAGCTACATTGGGTCTAGATTACTATATTCAGGATCTTTATTATGACACAAGAGTTCTCTACTTGAGGTTCACAGAGCTTGAGTTTCTACTTGAGGTTCACAGCACATGCCGCACTGCCCCACGGCATGTGGGATCTTCTTTCCCTGGCCAGTATTTGAACCTGAATCCCCTACATTGAAAGCCAGATTCTCAACCACTGGACAATGAGGGATTATTTTTTCTTACTGATATTTTCCTGACTTGTTGGAGGTAATATCACTTTTGAAACTAATTAGATTCTAAAATATTGTCAATAAATAACCTTTTTCTTTTTTAAAAATCTTAAACAGCACTTTGTAAATGGCAAATGAGAGACCGCATTGATTACTATAGCTAATTATTGGATTTTCTTTGCTGCTATATATTTATAATTCCCCCCCCCCCCGCGCAATGTGTCTCTGACTAAAGAGAATGCTGACATGGACATTGGTGAGATTGGTGAACCCTTGGTCCTTCTTTTGGATGTGTTGATAGGGAGATGGCATTTGGGATGTTAATGGGGATATAACATTCCTATAGGATGTCTTTGTGTTGGAGGGATCACTTTTTTAGAAAACCCAGTTGTCTCTTGGCAGCTCTTTTAAATTACCCTCAGGTTTTTAACAGGATTACATGTAAATATTCAACCGCCATTCACTCTATACTCAGATGCTGAGGAGAATGGTCAGAGAAAGGGACAGATTATTCTGAGGCATAGTTTTCAGTTCAATCATGTGGCTTTTTTATAGGTGACAGATATCTCCATTTTATAGCCCTATTGACAGCTGCATTTTAGTTTTTGCAATTTATGTACCTGAAAGCAGAGTAAAGTCTGAGGTCTCAGAGAGTTTAGCCCCACTTCCATTGAGGAAATAGTGGTATTGACCCCGCTTCTATTGCAACACCTTCTATTACAGACCTTCTCACTTTCTCTTCTGTCAATTGAAAAGCTCTCATAGGTCTCTGTATTTCATGCATTTATGAATTTCACTCACCTGATGTCATGTTTCAATCATGTCTGTGCTAGGATAAAAGTATTCTTTCTTAATTCTATGCTGTCCAGTCAGTGGATTCTTGGGATGGAGAAGAAGAAGGCATGTGTGCTTTGCTGGCTGTTATGGTGACCATTTTCCATGCCCCACATATCCTAGAGATGGCAGAAAGGATCAGCTTCCACTTGCTCAAAGCCCCGTTTAGACCCATACACTTACACTTCTGAGTAACATTCCAGAACATACCTTATCTAAATGCATACTAATTTATTTTCTGATCACAACTTTTCATTGTTTCATTTTCTTATTATATGAAATATATGATTTACCTTTTATAGAATTTATTGCTTTCATTTGTGATTCCTTGTGAGTTCCTGGATATCTCTCCATTCATCCTCATCTAATTTCAATTTTAGGGTTATTTCAGTTTAACCATTTTTCTTGCCACTTTTGAAATCTCTCCGGCCCTCTGTCTCTGACTTCATTTCATTGTCTCATGTTGACCTGGGAAAATAGCAATACTCAATCAGTGTTTGCTCTCACAGGGTCTACTGAATGATACTCAACACACTCACATGATCACATTAAGATAAAGGTATTTTCATGAACCTTTAGCTCCAGTGATAACCCTGTCACTCAGTAGTAAAGACTATTCAAATAGAAATAATGGTTCCCTTATTTCTACTTAACTGTCTCCTCTTTTACACAGTAATAATGCCCATATCTTATCTTCTATTTCTGCAAATATTCCAAGATAAAACTTTGATCTTCACTTTCAGTAGGTGATTTCCTCACTTAAGTTGTGAAAAACTAGAATTTTCTCATTTTCTTACAACTAAACATCATAAACTGTCTCCATGTCTTCTTTTATTCTTTCTAGTTGTTAGAATAAAAGTGTCTACATGGATGGGTTAAATTGCACTAAGAAATATTTCTTGAATCTTAGTTGCTTAAAACAAAATAATAGGCTAAGTTTCCATCTACATCCTTTTTCTGAGCCAGGACTATTTATTGCTACTTTTGACCCATAATCCTTTCACTCAGCTTAAAGTGGCTGCCTTTTAGGAAGCAAAGAGCACTTACTATTTTGACTAACTAAAAGTTATTTGAGCTTTTCTTGTTGTTTGAGATATTTACCATTGCATTTCTTGCTAGTTAGTTTTAAGAAGTTCATTTCTCAAAATAAAATTTAGGGCCTTATTTCTATTCCACCTTAGCCCATCTATTCCTGTAATCAATTGGAAATAGTAAAAGACACCCTGGAGAAGGAAATGACAACCCACTCCATATTCTTGCCTGGGAAATCCCACGGACAGAGGAACCTCGTGGGCTACAGTCCATGTGGTCACAAAGAGTCAGACACAACTGAATACACACATACACACACACACCACACAATTAAGACATACTAAGGTTGTCTTACAACAATTCCCCTACAGCTACACAAGGTAGGGTTGCTCTCTCATGCTATTGACAGCATTAGTTTTACTGTGTATTTTGTATGGCACAAAGGTGTTCTGTCAGACTTCCATACTGCTAGTTAGAACTTTTTTCTTCAATGACTATCACCAACTTCCAATCCAAGGCCACAAACATTAATGCTTTATTATAAAAAGAGCCCACCTCCAGATCATCTATTAGTTATGTGGATACATGCTGCAGTAATAAGCTCCCAAGCTGCAGTTTATCAATAACAGAAATACTTTGCTGACTCATCCAGTCGTCATCAGACTACCAGAGTGATGGTCTGTTTCGAAGACTTTGCTCACAGTTTGTGGTTTGGAGGTCTGCAGACTTCTAGGGTACTGTCTTCTATCCCAGCAGTATTCTTTACTCCAGGCTTTCCTGAGAAAATATGCGGGTAAATTTTTAATGTATGGGCTTTACAACTTGCCCACACAGATGAGACTAGCGTTGTATTGACTTACAAATCAGTCAAATGACCACAAGTAACTTGTAGGCAACCAGGAAGTATTATCTGTGTCTGGGTATCTGTTTCCTAGGAATCTTTTTCCAACATGAGGACACATTACACAAGACAGCTTAACCTTTTCACTAACACAAAACACTAATGTTTTGATATGTAATAGACTTTGGTCATATTAATTTTTGTGGTTAAATATTTGGCAAAATTGTAATACTAATGGAGGAAGCCTCCAAATTAACAAATATTTCAAGTTTCTAGCACTAAGGCTGCATTTAATGTAAACCCTTGCCAATCCTACAAAAGCAGCTAATAGAGCTGCAGAACCTGCGAGCAATGTGTCCACAAGCCAGCGCTGGAGCTGGGTTGCCGGACTGCCTGAGAGCCCAGTGAATGCCTGCAGAAATTCAGAAAGTAGAACAGAATCCTGCATGACTGTTCTGAGGCCAGGCCCCTTAACAGCAGCTGGGCCATCTGACCAAAGTGCCCTCACCCAGAGGTTCTGGTTCATTTCTCCCTCATTATTACTACATAAAACTCCTACACTAAACTAGGAAGATAAGTGAATATCAAAGCTAATACTTTCCAGATTAAAGAAAAAATAAAAAAGAGAGAGATTTACCTCTTTTGTAAGCTGTAATGAAGAAAGTGATAAGTTAAAAAATTAACTGTGTACCATTCTTTGAAATATTTTTTACAGATGAAATAAGTCTTATTATTATGATTTTAGCTACAGTGAATATTCTTCAAGAGATGGGAATACTAGACCACCTGACCTGCCTCTTGAGAAACCTATGTGCAGGTCAGGAAGCAACAGTTAGAACTGGCCATGGAAAAACAGACTGGTTTCAAATAGGAAAAGGAGTATGTCAAGGCTGTATATTGTCACCTTGCTTACTTAACTTATATGCAGAGTACATCCTGAGAAACACTGGGATAGAGGAAGCACAAGCTGGAATCAAGATTGCTGGGAGAAATATCAAACACCTCAGATATTCAGACAGCATTACCCTTAGGGTAGAAAGTGAAGAACTAAAGGGCATCTTGATACAAGTGAAAGAGGAGCGTGAAAAAGTTGGCTTAAAGCTGAACATTCAGAAAACTAAGATCATGGCATCTGGTCCCATCATTTCATGGCAAATAGATGGGGAAACCGTGGAAACAGTGGCTGACTTTATTTTTCTGGGCTCCAAAATCACTGGAGATGGTGACTGCAGCCATGAAATTAAAAGGCACTTACTCCTTGGAAGGAAAGTTATGACCAACCTAGACAGCATATTAAAAAACAGAGACATCACTTTGTCAAGAAAGGTCCGCCTAGTCTTTTCCAGTGGTCATGGATAGATGTGAGAGTTGGACTATAAGGTTGAGCACCAAAGAATTGATGCTTTTGAATAGTGGTGTTGGAAAAAGATGCTTTAGAGTCCCTTGGACCACAAGGAGATCCAACCACTCCATCCTAAAGGAGATCAGTCCTGGGTGTTCATTGGAAGGACTGATGTTGAAGCTGAAACTCCAATACTTTGGCCACCTAATGCAAAGAACTGACTCATTTGGAAAGACCCTGATTCTGGGAAAGATTGAGGGCAGGAGGAGAAGGGAAAGACCGAGGTTGAAATGGTTGGATGGCATCACATGGGGTTCCAAAGAGCTGGACATGACTGAGTGACTGAATTGAACTGAACTGAACTGAACAGTGAATATTCCAATTCTTCCTTGTTCAGTTAGGCAGCTGGGCTGCATTTAAAAGTTAAAGGTTATTTTCTCTTCAGTATTGTAAGACTTTCACACAGAGGAATATATAGAAAATAAAGGAAAATAGAGATAAGAAATATAAAGTCTTCTATGTGAATTGAAGTCACTCAGTTGTGTCCGACAGTTTGCGACCCCATGGACTGTAGCCCATCAGGCTCCTCCGTCCATGGGATTCTCCAGGCAAGAATACTGGAGTGGGTGGCCATTTCCTTCTGCAGGGGATCTTCCCAATCAATGGATCAAACCCAGGTCTCCCGCATTACAGGCAGTTGTTTTAACCTCTGACCCACCAGCTCAAATTCAGAAAAAGTCTTCTATAGTCCTTCTATTAAAAATCAACCAGTGTTACTGTTTTGATCTATTTTGTTGGTATTGTTTTATATCACTTTTTTTTTTCTTCTGAATTTGGTAGAAATCATATGGTGTGTGTATGTTAGTTGCTGTCATATGTGACTCTGTGACTCCATGGACTGTAGCCTGCCAGGCTCCTCTGTCCATGTAATTTTCCAGGTGAGAACACATGAATGAGTTACCATACCCTTCTCCAAGGAATCTTCCTGACCCAAATATTAAATGCAAATATGATGAATTGCAGGAGGATTCTGCACCATCTGAGCCACCAGGGAAGCTCTAAAAGCACATAACATATGATAAATCGAAATATTGAGAAACCTTTTTTTCTAAATTGTCACCATGATAATCAGTGCAGTTCAGTCTGTCATTCATGCCACACTCTTTGCGACCCCATGGACGGCAGCATGCCAGGCTTCCCTGTCCATCATCAACTCCCAGAGCTTGCTCAAACTCATGTCCATTGAGTCGGTGATGCCATCCAATCACATCTCAGAGGATGAGTTTTCATCTTCTGCCATCCCCTTCTCCTCCTGCCTTCAATCTTTCCCAGCATCAAGGTCTTTTCCAACGAGTCAGTTCTTCTCATCTGGTGGCCAAAATATTGGAGCTTCAGTTTCAGCACCAGTACTTCCAATAAATATTCAGGGCTGATTTTCATTAGGATTGATGGACTTGATCTCCTTGCAATCCAAGAAACTATCAAGAGTCTTATCTAACACCAGCTTTCTAAAGTATCAATTCTTCAGCACTCTGCTTTCTTTATGGCTGAACTCTCACATCCATACATCACTATTGTGAAAATCATGCCTTTTACTAGATAGAACTTTGTCAGCAAAGTAACGTCTCTGCTTTTAAATATACTGTCTAGATTGATCATAGTTTTTCTTCCAAGGATCAAGCATCTTTTAATTTCATGGCTGCAGTCACCATCTGGAATGATTTTGGAGCCCAAGAAAATAGACACTGACACTGTTTTCATCGTTTCCCCATTTGTTTGCCATGAAATGATGGGACCGGATGCCAAGATTTTTTAGGTTTTTTGAATGTTGAGTTTTAAGCCAGCTTTTTCACCCTTCTCTTTTACCTTCATCAAGAGGCTCTTTGGCTCCTCTTTTCCTTCTGCCATAAGGTATGGTGTCATCTGCATACCTGAGGTTATTGATATTTCTCCCAGCCACCTTGATTCCAACCTGTGCATCATCCAGCCTGGCATTTTGTATGATGTACTCTGCATATAAGTTAAATAAGCAGGGCGACAATATACAGGCTTGACATACTCCTTTCCCAATTTGGAACCAGTCCATTGCTCCTTGTCTGGTTCTAACTGTTGCTTCTTGACCTGCATATAAATTTCTCAGGTGTTAGGTAAGGTGGTTTGTTATTCTGATCACTTTAAGAATTTTCCACAGTATATTGTGATCCACACAATCAAAGGCTTTGGCATAGTCAATAAAGTAAAAGTAGATTTTTTTTTCTAGAACTCTCTTGCTTTTTCCATGATCCAGGGGATGTTGGCAATTTGATCTCTGACTCCTCTGCCTTTTCCTAAAACCAGCTTGAACATCTGGGAGTTCTTAGCTCAGGTACTGCTGAAGTCTAGCTTGGAGAATTTTGAGCATTTTTATGTCAGCACGTCAGCTGAGTGTAATTGTGCAGCAGTTTGAAGATTCTTTGGCATTGCTTTTCTTTTGAATTGAAATGAAAACTAACCTCTTCCAGTCTGTGGTCACTGCTGAGTTTTTCAAATTTGCTGGCATATTAAGTACAGCACTTTAACAGTATTGTCTTTTAAGATTTTAAATAAAGCAGCTGCAATTCCATTACCTCCACTAGCTTTGTTCGTAGTGATACTTCCTAAGGCCCATTTGACTTTACATTCCAGGATGTCTGGCTCTAGGTGCGTGATCATACCACTGTGCTTACCTGGCTCATTAAGATCTTTTTATAGTTCTTCTGTGTATTCTTGTCACGTCTTCTTAATATCTTCTGCTTCTGTTATGTTCACACCATTTCTGTCTTTTATTGTGACCATCTTTGCATGACATATTCCCTTGGTATCTACAGTTTTCTTGAGGAGAGTTTTAGTCTTTCTCATTCTATTGTTTTCCTCTATTTCTTTGCATTGATCACTTAGAAAGACTTTTTTTACCTATCTCCTTGCTATTCTTTGGAATTGAGTATTCAGTTGGGTATATCTTTCCTTTCCTCCTTACCTTTAGATTCTCTTCTTCTCTCAGCTATTTGAAAGGTCTCGTCAGACAACCATTTTACCTTTTGCATTTCTTTTTCTTTTTTTTTTGGGGGGAGGGGGTTGATCACAGCCTTCTGTACAATGTTACAAACCATTTTCCACAGTTCTTCAGGTATTCTATGAGATTTAATCTCTTAAATCTATTTTTCACTTCCACTGTATAATGATACCAGTACTCTTGCCTGGAAAATCCCATGGATGCAGTCCATGGGGTTGCTAAGAGTCAGATACGACTGAGCGACTTCACTTTCACTTTTCACTTTCATGCATTGGAGAAGGAAATAGCAACCCACTCCAGTGTTCTTGCCTGGAGAATCCCAGGGACGGGGGAGCTTGGTGGGCTGCCATCTATGGGGTCGCACAGAGTCAGACACGACTGAAGTGACTTAGCAGCAGTATAATCATAACGGATTTGATTTAGTTCATAACTGAATGATCTAGTGGTTTTCCCTACTTTCTTCAATTTAACTCTGATTTTAGCGATAAGGAGTTGCTCCCAGTTTTATTTTTGCTGACTGTATAGAGCCTCTCCATCTTCAGCTACAAAAAAATATAAGCAATCTGATTTTGATACTGACCATCAAGTGAAGTCCATGTATAGAGTTGTCTCTTGTGTTGTTGGAAGAGGTTGCTTGCCATAGCCAGTGCATTCTCTTGTCAAAACTCTGTTAGCCTTTGCCCTGTTCCATTTTGTATTCCAAAGCTAAACTTGTTTGTTCTCCAGGTATCTCTTGATTTCTTACTTTTGCATCAATCCCCTATGATGAAAATTACTTTTTTCTTTTTCTTTTGGTGCTAATTCTAGATGATCATGTAGGTCTTCATAGAATCTTTCAACTTCAGCTTCTTCAGCATTGGTGGTTGGAGCATAGACTTGGATTACTGTGATATTGAATTGTTTGCCTTGGAAATGAACATAAATCATTCTGTCAGTTTTGAGATTGCACCCAAATACTGCATTCGGACTATTTTGTTAACTATAAGGGATACTTCATTACTTCTAATGGATCCTTGCCCACAGTAGTAGATGTAAGGTTCATCTGAGTTATATCACCATAATAATATCATAACATGATAGTCTTGGGGAGGTGGGTAGATGCTAGTCAAATAATGAATAATTTGGGGAATAAATGATTTCATTTGGGAGTAGCATTTTATAGGGAATATTGATGTATTATAGCATTGGATAAATTTGGCTGAGCTTCGAGGGAAAACAAAATAAATAAATTTAGGGTTCAACTTATTCTGCTACAGAAATTGGTGACCTAAGGCTTGTAGAGCAGATCTAGCAACTACCTGTTTTCATCTGCTTTATATGAACACATCCATTCAATTACATATTGTCATGACTACTTTCACACTGCAATTGCAGAGCTGAGTATTTATAACAGGGACACTATATTCCACAAAGATGAAAATATTTACTATGTGCCCTTTTATGGCAAAAGTTTGTGTAACCTGCTCAAGGAGGTTACAGAATAAAATCTAGTAATTCAATGAAAATAAACAATAATTGTAATACTTATTCTTTGAGTGTTCATTGAGGAAAGTTAATCTTCCCATGACTAATTAAGTAGAATTAAGATACAACCCAAGCAAATGACTTTAGTTCCTGCAAGACTGCGTTCTATCTAACATTTGATTCCAAAATGCTTTTACTTTGCTAATTTCCTTTAGTTGTCTATTTGAAGGACACATGCTCTTCTTCCTTTTGTTGTTAGGTTCATTTCAGTTCCCGGTATTGTGGATGTAACCTTATTATTATTAGTTATTATTTTCATATAGAATAGCTTGTTCTAAGTGTTCACTTTAATAATCAACTGTTTCCAAATTTACACACAAAAAGGTTTTGATATCATTCTTATATGTGAAAGTAATGAGCCTTTATGTTAGTTACTTTTCCTCCGTGGATATATCTTGATTTGTGTGAGTTTACTTTATATAATTATTTCCACCCTAGTGATGGAGAGCCTACACTGTCCAATAACTTTAACTATGCTACCATATCATAGTTATTTTATGTATATTGGCATGGTTATTTCTGTCATATGAATATGTTGTGTAGAAGTTTTCTGTTAATGTTTTTAAATGATCAAACTGATAATTAAGCTTTATGAACTTTTATTTTCAGTCCATATAATTTAAATCATGAATTATTTATTGTATTTTAAAATGAAGGGATTTGCAAATGCTCAGATTTCAGCTCATAGTTCAATAAATCAGAGTATCAGAATGCGAGTTCAGAAAGAAAACAAAGGTGACAAAAGGAAATCTTTTATTTGTCTTTGCAGTTTTCACCCCTTTATAAAGGCATATTTTATTAAAATATAGTTGATTCACAATGTTGTGTTAATTTCTGCTTACATCAAAGTGGTTCAGTTGTACATATATATATATTAATATATATATATACACACACATAATATAGCTGCTTGTGCTATACAATAGGAGTTTATTTTTTATCCATTCTCTATATAATAGTCAATCTTTTTTTTTTTTTTAACTATTTTAATCTCAAATATCTCTGCCTAAGACTGACACTTTGCAGTTTGTTTATACTTATCCTGTAATTCTGGAATTTTTATGTCATAGCTTGGTTTATGGTTTCCAACTCTCCACATGTGGTTATAATTTAATTATGTATCTGTACCCTTTGCTCTGTGAGTTTTGCAGTGGTTCCCACCGGAATATTCAAAGTAAACCTTTGCTTTCAATGTGCATTAGTGATTAGTCTTGACTTTTCAGGGCTTCCGGTCTTTGCCTGGGATAAAATATGTCACAGGTATCCATTCTGGATCACAGATTGAAAACACAAGGAAATATCTAAATTAGTGTTTCCTTACTTTTACTATGTTTTTGATTCTCTAATGAAGTTTTTAGATATATTTTTCCTGATTAACTTATCCCACCCATGAAATTTTAACATCATAGGTATATTGATTTTGCTTCTATAATGTGGTCCTTTGCTGCTGCTTCTGTTTAGTTGCAAAGTCATTTCAAAGTATTTGTGACCTTATGGGCTGTAACCCACCAGGTTCCTCTGTCCATGATATTTCCCAGGAAAGAATATTGGAGTGGGATGCCATTTCCTTCTCCAGGGGATCTTCTTGACCCAGGGTTCAAACCCGTGTCTCCTACTTGACAGGCAGATTATTTACCACTAAGTCACCTGGGAATGCCTTGTGGTCCTTTGGAAGAACAACAATTACAAACTCTAAATTCCATACATACAACAAGAACAAGTTTTTACTTCATTGGGACCATTATTGCTTGTCTTGATGGTGCATAATTTAAACCCAACTTTAAGCTAGAAGCTTGAACTTATTTATTCAAGACCCATACGAGCAGTCAAACAATATCTGACAGACAGCCCCAGGATAGTGAAGTAACTTTTTATTTGTAGGTCACTGAAATTTGTTGGTTATGTGGCTATTTTTCAGGTAACACAAATATATTACTCTTCATTACACTAATATTCACTTATTCAACAAATATTTAGTGAGAACCTGTAGAGCATCATGCACTTTGCATAACAATAGATATGAAAGTAGAGCTTATTATGGCTTGGAAAGCACATAACAATCAAATAACTACAATGGTGGTCAATTTGTTGCTCAGAAAGGAAGACTGAGAGACTTTTAAGCAGATGCTTTATTAATGTACTGAAAAGTTCTGATGTTCTTAGGAATTACACAATTTGGGAAAATTGTGCATAAAGCCTCTGAAGTTAGAGGAAATTGCATTCAAATGAAGAGAAAAGTAATGAAAATGAGTCAGGATAGAAGTGGGGGTTTCTGAAGACAAACTCTGGAGGTCTGCTTTAACTTGTAGCTGTTGAAGTGACTTTTGATATGGAGTTTATGTGTCCCTCAAAAGATATGAATATATGAGCCTCAGCCCCATACATTTCCTAAAAGTTTATATATCAAAAATTATGGCTTATAAGTGTCTTTATTTTTTAAGAAGAAAGTCCAAACCTTAAAAAATATATACATACATATCGTGGAGTTCTGTGACCCAGCTAAGATTAACACACATTTAATCAAAGATTTTGTGTAAAGAGGGTGTCCTTTTTAATTTTATGCTTTAGAAAGATTGCTTTGGAAAAACAAACTTAAGGAACCAAGGTTTAGACAGAAGGAAGTCAGAAGGAAGTGGACATTGAGGGAAGAGTGCAGATGGCAGAAATCATGAAGGTTCCAGTATGTGAGGGACAGTTTAAAGAGATACTTATGAAACAGGATTGCTAGGGCTTGTTAACATTTTTTGGAATAAATTGGGACAAATTGGAGAAGACAGATAATTTTATGTTTCAGTTTATGAAAAGTGGAAGGGAAGAATTGGAGAATACAGATAATTTCATGTTTCAGTTTTTGAAAAGTGGAAGGGATGGTCATATCATTGCTAAGTAAGGGCAGAATTTGAAGCCAGGGTAATAGTGACATGACTAGAGTAAAGGTTCCTAGGGAGTTAACTTGGGGAGACATTATCCAGTCCCATTTCTATCCATATGGACAACACAACTTCATCCATTAAAGGAAAATCATCCTGATGGATAGAGGTGTTAGGAGAATTATAGATGCTTTATTATTAAGTGGATAATTTTCCTGAAATAGCTATTGTCACCCTGCTTGTTTATTTTATATGCAGAGTATATCAAGAGAAATGCCAGGCTGGATATAACATGTGCTGGAATCAAGATTGCTGGGAGAAATATCAATAACCTCAGATATGCAGATGACACCACCTTTACGGCAGAAAGCAAAAGGAGCTAAAAAGCTCCTTGATGAAAGTGAAAGAAGAGAGTAAAAAAGCTGGTTTAAAACTCAACATTCAAAAACTAACATCATGGCATCTAGTCCTATCACTTCATGGCAAATAGATGAGGAAACAATGGAAACAGTGTCAGGCTTTATTTTCTTGGGCTCCAAAATCACAGCAGATGGTGACTGCAACCATGAAATTAAAAGATGCTTGTTCCTTGGAAGAAAAGCTCTGACCAACCTAGACAGAATATTAAAAAGCACAGACATTACTTTGCTGACAAAGGTCCGTACAATGAAAGCTATGATTTTCCCAGTAGTCATGTATGGATATGAAAGTTCGACCATAAAAAAGGCTCAATGCTAAAGAATTGATGCTTTTGAAATGTGATGTTGGAGAAGACTCTTGAGTATCCCTTGGACTTCAAGAAAATCAAACCAGTCAATGCCAAAGGAAATATATCCTACATATTCCTTCAAAGTACTGATACTGAAGCTCCAATACTTCAGCCACCTGATGAGAAGAACTGACTCATTGGGAAAAAATAAAAAAAAAAAAACTCTGATGCTGGGAAAGATTGAAGGCAGGAAGAGAAGGGGACAGCAGAGGATGAGATGGTTGGATGGGATCACCAACTCAAGAGACATGAGTTTGAGCAAGCTCTGGGTGATGATAAAGGATTGGGAAGGCTGGCTTGCTGCAGTCTATGGGGTCACAAAGAGTCGGACACAACTGAGTGACTGAATAACAATAATCTCTTTTCAAGTTCAGGGAGTGCTTGTAACCTGTGGATTTCATGCTGCTGAGCAGGAAGCTGTGGAATGGTTTCCACATGCCTTCCTTTCCTATCTTGTTCTCAAACCCATGTGACCTGTGATCACTGCTCCATGAATATCTTAGCCTTCTTATATGGTTTACTGTCTACCATGCTGTTTCTGAATTGTTTTTACCTTACACTTCTCTTTGCCTGGTTTGTGACTAAATTTACTTAACTTTTATAACTCTTACTAATTCGTCAGAAATACTTGAACCGTGAACTTCCAGATGTTCAAGCTGGTTTTAGAAAAGGCAGAGGAACCAGAGATCAAATTACCAACATCTTCTGGACCACCGAAAAAAAGCAAGGAAGTTCCAGAAAAACATCTATTTCTGCTTTATTGACTATGCCAAAGCCTTTGACTGTGTGGATCACAATAAATTGTGAAAAATTCTGAAAGAGATGGAAATACCAGACCACCTGACCTGCCTCTTGAGAAACCGGTATGCAGATCAGGAAGCAACCACTGGAACTGTACATAGAACAACAGACTAGCTCCAAATAGGAAAAGGAGTACTTCAAGGCTGTATATTGTCACCCTGCTTATTTAACTGGTATGCAGAGTGCATCATGAGAAATGCTGGGCTGGAGGAAGCACAAGCTGGAATCAAGATTGCCGGGAGAAATATCAATAACCTCAGATATGCAGATGACACCACCCTTATGCAGAAAGTGAAGAGGAACTAAAGAGCTTCTTGATGAAAGTGAAAGAGGAGAGTGAAAAAGTTGTCTTAAAGCTCAATATTCAGAAAACTAAGATTGTGACATCGGTCCCATCATTTCATGGCAAATAGACAGGGAAACAGTGGAAATAGTGGCTGACTTTATTTTTCTGGGCTGCAAAATCATTACTGCAGCCATGGTGACTGCAGCCATGAAATAAAAGGAAGCTTACAGCCGTGAAATTAAAAGACACTTACTCCTTGGAAGGAAAGTTTTGACCAACCTAGATAGCATATTAAAAAGCGGAGACATTACTTCTTCAACAAAGGTCCATCTAGTCAAGGCTATGGTTTTTCCAGTGGTCATGTATGGATGTGAGGGTAGGACTGTGAAGAAAGCTGAGCACCGAAGAATTGATGCTTTTGAAATGTGGTGTTGGAGAGGACTCTTGAGAGTCCCTTGGACTGCAAGGAGATCCAACTAGTCCATCTTAAAGGAGATCAGTCCTGGATGTTCATTGGTAGGAGTCATTTTGAAGCTGAAGCTCCAATACTTTTGCTACCTGATGCGAACAGCTGACTCACTTGAAAAGACCCTAATGCTGGGACAGATTGAGGGCAGAAGAAGAAAGGAATGGCAGAGGATGAGATTGTTGGATGGCATCACTGACTCAATGGACATGGGTTTGGGTGGACTCCAGGAGTTGGTGATGGACAAGGAGGTCTGGTGTGCTGCTGTTCATGGGGTCACAAAGAGTTGAACACAACAAAGCAACTGAATTGAACTGAACTGAACTAATTCTCTGAAAATCTAATAACTTAAATCTTGGCTTTGAGCTTCACCCTATCCATTAATAATAAAGTGTTTGTACTTTTATCGCTGAAGTGAAAAATTTGCCACTTTTCAACATGTATGCAATTCTCTTTCTAAACTGTGATCATCTGTGGTGCAGATACCTACTTGTTTTTAATCTCTAGTTCTCACTGTACTGCCTGGGAAATAGTTATTTCCTACTTATCTTGTTAAAGAGATGACCTGCTGTTAACAAAATGACCTAATATATTTTCCCTAACAAATTCATCTTCTGAATTGCGCCCCAAGTGCCACCTTCTATGTAGCTTTCCAGGTCCTCCTTGTCTCAGTCTGTTGGAGCGTCTAAAATACAATATGACAGAGTGGGTGATTTATAAACACAAGAATTCATTGCTCACAGTTCTGGAGGCTGGAAGTCTGAGATCAGGGTGCCAGCAAGATCAGGTGAGAGCTTTCTTCCAGTCAAAGATTTCTCACTGGGTGCTCACAGGGAACAGGAAGTCATCAAGCTCTCTAGGACCCCTTTTATAAGACCACTGATCCCTTGCATGGGCTTCCCTGGTGGCATTAGTGGTAAAGAATTCTCCTGTCAGTGCAGAAGACATAAAAATATGTGGATTCAATCATTGAGTCAGAAAGATCCCCTGGAGGAGAGAATTGCAACCCACTCTTGCCTGGAGAATCCTATGGACAGAGGAGCCTAATGGGCTTCAGTCCATAATGCTGTAAAGATCTGAACATTGCAAAGTAAATTAGCACAGCACACATAGCATACCCTTGCATGAGGGCTCTACCCTCATGACCCAACAATTTCCTAGAGGTCACATCTCATCTCCTACCATCATGTTTCGGGGAGAAGATATCAACATATGAGTTTTGAAGGGACACAAGTATTTAGACAATTTGTATTCTTTGTTAGAATCAGCCCTTCCTTAACTACAATCTTATAACAAGTTTGGGCTCAATTCTAAAAATTATAATATCTGACTCTATCTAAGCCTTATCACAGTGTTTGTTAAAATACTTTGTTAAGTAAATATTATTACTTTGCCAACTAAGGTCCATCTAGTCAAGAATATGGTTTTTCCAGTAGTCATGTATGGATGTGAGAGTTGGACTGTTAAAAAAGGCTGAACGCCGAAGAACTGATGCTTTTGAACTATGGTGTTAGAGAAGACTCTTGAGAGTCCCTTGGACTGCAAGGAGATCCAACTAGTCCATTCTGAAGGAGATCAACCCTGGGATTTCTTTGGAAGGAATGATGCTAAAGCTGAAACTCCAGTACTTTGGCCACCTCATGTGAAGAGTTGACTCATTGGAAAAGACTCTGATGCTGGGAGGGATTGAGGGCAGGAGAAGAAGAGGACGACAGAGGATGAGATGGCTGGATGTCATCACTGACTCGATGGACATGAATCTGAATGAACTCCGGGAGTTGGTGATGGACAGGGAGGCCTGGCGTACTGCGATTCATGGGGTCACAAAGAGTCGGACATGACTGAGCGACTGAACATATATATATACACATACATATACTTTTTAAAACTTATCTGTATTGAAAATTAAAACCAATTTTTTTACATATGCACAATGCTTGACATAGAACTCTATGGATAATACATAATTATCAAAATTCAACATACATGAATAATTTTCATGTAAGGGTCAGTATATTGCATTTGTATTTTGAATTCTTTAGAAAACTATTTTGGTTTACTTTATTAGATTTAGGAAGGCTTTACTATGACTTTGAAGAAATTCTTATTTACTACTAATAATTTGATTTCTGATTTTTCATTGATAACACCTCCATTGTTATATTATATTGAAGTTGTACAATGTATATTTATGGTGGAAATGGGGAATCAAACCAATCCCTTTGTTATTTCATATGTGCTGTTTATCACAATCATTTCCAATATTTTTAACTGCAATAGATTTGCCACAAGATTTTTAGTTCACATACCTGTAACAATAAAATTTTAATTGAAGTCAAGGGACAGATGAAACTTTATTTTAGTAATAATCTAAAATCATCCTAAATTTGATTTAAAAAATACTGTGACTAACTGGTGAATCCTTTTTGAAAACTATTTTTTTTCAGTTATTTGAGTAGAATACTTTCTTCTTTTTTTGGTATATAAGTCTATGTTCTCATGCATTACCTAAATTTGCTACTCTTGAAAAAAGTGAATTTCTCACAGTAGGAAGCTGAGTTTTCCCAGAATAAAGGACCTATTCTATAACATAAGCTTAGAGAAAACACTTAAAGTTCTACAAGCTTGAATCCTTTAATGAATAAAACATGAAGCTTGTAAAGAAAAGTACATTGTCCTTTAGCAAGGGACTTCAAAACTGTTGTCTAGAATGTAATTTCATTTTCTTTTTCTAATCTTTTAAAAAGAGTTGGTTCTGCAAATTTCTCTCCTCCATATTCCCTTTCATGTTTCAGCCACTGGTTTATTTAATTGCATTTCATTGTCATTCAATAAATCACAAATGTAGTCAGTGCTGTATTTTTAAGCTATAAAGAAAATGAGATCTTCTTTATAGCTAGTAAACCTCATAGTGGTTATAGTAATGTACACTATTTTAGGGACTGCCTGAGCATAGTTTTGTGATTTATACAATATATTCAGTGACAAACCTTGGCTATCTTGCTTGTTACTATTCACACTTATGTTTTCAAAAGATTTAAAAAAATTAAAATAAAAACCACATTTTTGGCATATCATGATTACGAGTCTATAATTCCATGATACTGATTAAATTCTAAGAGGATATAAACGACTCTGACTTTAATGTGTGTTCCTGCACAGAATCTCAGTGGGCTCATCAACTGATGGTTTTGCTCAGCTCCATTAACCATTAGTTAAATTAGTCATAACTTTCTTAACATTATTGACTAATTGCTTTGTGATTCTGAGGTAACTCTAGAGTGTACTAAAACTTCAAACTTATGCAATACACTTTTCCTTCATAGTGTGACATCATGGTATTTAAATCATGATCAATGACTTTCCTTCAAGATAACATAGAAATTCCTGACAGAATCATCAAACAAGAATTACAGAATTCAGTGGAACATGCAAATACATGTTTCTTTATACATTAAAGTAATTGTTTTAAAGGTTACGAACATTCTCAAAGGCATTATTTTGAAAGCATCCTATGATTACCTAAGTAAAACACTGATTAATGAGGAATAATTTTTCTTGTATTACTACTGAATTTAATTATTCCCTTTTGAAATGTGCCTGTCATTTGGAACTCTATGGGGGATGAATAACAACCAGAAATTAAACTCTTGTTGGATGAGAAGAATACAGATAACTTTTATAGGCATACAATGCTATAGCTACCACTTGGTTCCTTCAGATGTATTTATCTTAAAGAATATGGCATAAATATAATTATATATCTTAACTATTTGGTAAAATTATTTCCTAGTATGTATTTGCTAGATTAACTAGAATGTTAAATAGAAATGGAAATGGAAAATAATTAAATCTAATATATAAATAAAGCTTCATGAAGTTTTAAATCTATTCTGTTTCTTAATGATTTTTCAGTCATATCAATTTATTTGTTCTTTTACTTGTACATAATGATTTGATACATGTATATAATGCAAAATTATTGCCATAATAAGGTTAGTTAACATATCCATCACCTCATATAAGAATAGTGGGGACCCTGAGACATAAGTCAATTGACATATAAGTCAATTCCTATTTAGATATCTACTGATAGTTTCAAGGAAAATAGGACTTCCCTGGTGGCTGAAATGGTAAAGAATTTGCCTGCAATGCAAGAGAACCAGGTTTGACCCCTGGGCCAGGAAGATCCCCTGGAGAAGAAAATGTCAACCCATTGCAATACTCTTGCTTGGAGAATTCCATGAACAGAGGAGCTAACATGGTGCAGTCCATAGTGTTTCAAAGAGTCAGACATGACTAAGACAGTAACACTTGGAAGAAAAATAAAAAGAGGGTAAATATTAGAGTGACTACAGTGGGGTTGTGGAATATGGGTCTTTTTTGAAGTTAGTCAGGGAAGGCCTCACTCTTAAAATTACATTTAAACGGAAAGCTGGTTAAATGTTTTGAGGAAGAAAATTTTGTGGGAATGACTTGTGGCCTGGGCTTCTTGGTGTTATGTTTTTGTTGTTTAGTCCCTAAGTCATATCCGACTGTTTGTTACCTCATGGACTGTAGCCTGACAAGTTCCTCTGTCGTGGGATTTTCCAGGCATTAATACTGGAGTGAGTTGCCATTTCCTCCTCCAGGGGGTCTTCATGACCTAGGAATTGAACCTGAGTCTCCTACATTGATAAGTGGATTCCTTAGTGCTGAGCCACCAAGGAAAACTTGTTTGTTATTTGGATACTATTTGAACAGAGTGATCAAATGAGTGAGGAGAAATGAGTAAGAGATGTGGTAAGAGGGGCTGCTGAAAGCCAAATGAGGAGAACTGGAGAGTATAGCTGCACTGAAACAACATTTTGCTTTGAGTTCTTTATTATTATTATTATTATTTGATTGAAGGATAAATGCTTTAGAGAATTTTGTTTTCTATCAAGCCTCAACATGAATCAGCCATAGGTATACTTATATTCTCTCCCTTTTGAACCTCCCTCCCATCACCCTTCCAATCTCAACCCATTTAGGTTGATAAAGAGCCCTTGTTTGCATTTCCTGAGCCATATAGCAAATTTGTGTGGCTATCTGTTTTACATATGGTAATGGAAGTCCCCATGTTCCTCTTTCCATACATCTGACCCTCTCCACCCCTCTCCCATTGCCCATAAGTCTATTCTCTATGTCTGTAAATGGGTCCTTTGGTACCATTCTTCTAAATTTCATATACGTGTTAGAATACAACATTTATCTTTCTCTTTCTGACTCACTTCACTCTGAATAATAGGTTCTAGGCTCATCCAACTCATCAGACTGATTCAAATGTGTTCCTATTTGTGGCTGTGTAAATTCTGACAGAGATG
Organism: Connochaetes taurinus; assembly: GCA_006408615.1. Lineage (NCBI taxonomy): Eukaryota > Metazoa > Chordata > Mammalia > Artiodactyla > Bovidae > Connochaetes > Connochaetes taurinus. The sequence continues at coordinate 334,937 of SJXO01000772.1, read as the reverse complement.
GAAATACCAGACCATCTGATCTGCCTCTTAAGAAATCTGTATGCAGGTCAGGAAGCAGCAGTTAGACTGGACATGGAACAACAGATTGGTTCCAAATAGGAAAAATAGTACGTCAAGGCTGTATATTGTCATCCTGCTTATTTAACCTATATGCAGATTACATCATGAGAAAGGCTGGACTGGAAGAAACACAAGCTGAAATCAAGATTGTCAGGAGAAATATCAATAAACTCAGATATGCAGATGACACCACCCTTATGGCAGAAAGTGAAGACCTAAAAAGCCTCTTGATGAAAGTGAAAGAGGAGAGTGAAAAGTTGGCTTAAATCTCAACATTCAGAAAATGAAGATCATGGCATCCGGTCCCATCACTTCATGGGAAATAGATGGGGAAACAGTGGAAACAGTGTCAGACTTTATTTTGGGGGGCTCCAAAATCACTGCAGATGGTGACTGCAGCCATGAAATTAAAAACAACAACAACAACACTTACTCCTTGGAAGAAAAGTTATGACCAACCTAGATAGCACATTCAAAAGCAGAGACATTACTTTGTTGACTAAGGTCCGTCTAATCAAGGCTATGGTTTTTCCAGTAGTCATGTATAGATGTGAGAGTTGGACTGTGAAGAAGGCTGAGTGCCGAAGAATTGATGCTTTTGAACTGTGGTGTTGGAGAAGACTCTTGAGAGTCCCTTGGACTGCAAGGAGATCAAACCAATCCGTTCTGAAAGAGATCAACCCAGGGATTTCTTTGGAAGGAATGATGCTAAAGCTGAAACTCTGGTACCTTGGCCACCTGGAAAAGACTTTGATGCTGGGAGGGATTGGGGGCAGAAGAAGAAGGGGACGACAGAGATGACATGGCTGGATGGTATCACTGATGCAATGGACATGAATCTGAGTGAACTCTGGGAGTTGGTATTGGACAGAGAGGCCTGGCGTGCTGTGATTGATGGGGTTGCAAAGAGTCGGACACGACTGAGTGACGGAACAGAACTGAATATTCCATTGTGTATAGGTACCACAACTTCTTTAACCATTCTTCTGTCAATGGACATATAGGTTGCTTCCATGTTCTAGCTATTGTAAATAGTGGTGCAGAATATGGCTATCTGGGGAAGCCTTACAAATAGCTCTGAAAAGAAGAGAAGCAAAAAGCCAAGGAGAAAAGGAAAGATATAAGCATCTGAATGCAGAGTTCCAAACAATAGCAAGAAGAGATAAGAAAGCCTTCTTCAGCGATCAGTGGAAAGAAATAGAGGAAAACAACAGAATGGGAAAGACTAGAGATCTCTTCAAGAAAATTAGAGATACCAAGGGAACATTTCATGCAAAGATGGGCTCGATAAAGGACAAAAATGATATCGACCTAACAGAAGCAGAAGATACTAAGAATAGATGGCACGAATACACAGAACTGTACAAAAAAAGATCTTCCTGACCCGGATAATCACGATGGTGTTATCACTCATCTAGAGCCAGACATTCTGGAATCTGAAGTCAAGTAGGCCTTAGAAAGCATCACTATGAACAAAGCTAGTGGAGCTGATGGAATTCCAGTGGAGCTGTTTCAAATTCTGAATGATGATGCTGTGAAAGTGCTATACTCAATATGCCAGCCAATTTGGAAAGCTCAGCAGTGGCCACAGGATTGGAAAAGTCAGTTTTCATTCCAATCCCAAAGAAAGGCAATGCCAAAGAATGCTCAAACTATTGCACAATTGCACTCATCTCACATGCTAGTAAAGTAATTCTCAAAATTCTCCAAGCCAGACTTGAGCAATACATGAACTGTGAACTCCCTGATGTTCAAGCTGGTTTCAGAAAAGGCAGAGGAACCAGAGATCAAATTGCCAACATCCGCTGGATCATCAAAAAAGCAAGAGTTCCAGAAATACATCTATTTCTGCTTTACTGACTATGTCAAAGCCTTTGACTGTATGGATCAAAATAAACTGTGGAAAATTCTGAAAGAGATGGAAATACCAGACCACCTGACCTGCCTCTTGAGAAATCTGTATGCAGGCCAGGAAGCAACAGTTAGAAATGGACATGTAACAACAGACTGGTTCCAAATAGGAAAAGGAGTATGTCAAGGCTGTATATTGTCACCCTACTTATTTAACTTCTATGCAGAGTATATCATGAGAAATGCTGGGCTGGAAGAAACACAAGCTAGAATCAAGATTGCCAGGAGAAATATCAATAACCTCAGATATGCAGATGACACTACTTGTATGGCAGAAAGTGAAAAGGAACTAAAAAGCCTCTTGATGAAAGTAAAAGAGGAGAGTAAAAAAGTTGGCTTAAAGCTCAACATTCAGAAAACGAAGATCATGGCATCCGGTCCCATCACTTCATGGGAAATCTATATGCAGGTCAGGAAGCAACAGTTAGAACTGGACATGGAACAACAGACTGGTTCCAAATAGGAAAAGGAGTATGTCAAGGCTGTATATTGTCACCCTACTTATTTAACTTCTATGCAGAGTATATCATGAGAAATGCTGGGCTGGAAGAAACACAAGCTAGAATCAAGATTGCCAGGAGAAATATCAATAACCTCAGATATGCAGATGACACTACTTGTATGGCAGAAAGTGAAAAGGAACTAAAAAGCCTCTTGATGAAAGTGAAAGAGGAGAGTAAAAAAGTTGGCTTAAAGCTCAACATTCAGAAAACGAAGATCATGGCATCCGGTCCCATCACTTCATGGGAAATAGATGGGGAAACAGTAGAAACAGTGTCAGACTTTATTTTGGGGGGCTCCAAAATCACTGCAGATGGCGATTGCAGCCATGAAATTAAAAGACACTTACTCCTTGGAAGAAAAGTTATGACCAACCTAGATAGTATATTCAAAAGCAGAGACATTACTTTTCCGACTAAGGTCCATCTAGTCAAGGCTATGGTTTTTCCAGTAGTCATGTATGGATGTGAGTGTTGGACTGTGAAGAAGGCTGAGCACCGAATAATTGAATCTTTTGAACTGTGGTGTTGGAGAAGAGTCTTGAGAGTCCCTTGGACTGCAAGGAGATCCAACCAGTCCATTCTGAAGGAGATCAACCCTGGGATTTCTTTAGAAGGAATGATGCTAAAGCTGAAACTCCAGTACTTTGGCCACCTCATGCGAAGAGTTGACTCATTGGAAAATACTTTGATCCTGGGAGGGATTGGGGGCAGGAGAAGGGGACGACCAAGCATGAGATGGCTGGATGGCATCACTGACTCGATTGACGCAAGTCTGAATGAACTCCGGGAGTTGGTGATGGACAGGGAGGTCTGGCATGCTGTGATTCATGGGGTCGCAAAGAGACGGACACGACTGAGTGACTGAATTGAACTGATCTGAAACAATGGGATACCTGTGTCTTTTTCAATTTTGCTTTTCTTAGGGTATATGCCTAGGAGTAGGATTGCTAGGTCATATGATGGTTTTATTCATAGTTCTTAAAGGAATCGCCATTCCATCTTCCATAGTGGCTGTTTCAATTTATATTCCCACCAACAGTGCAAGAGTGTTTCCTTTTCTTCACTTCCTCTCCAGCATTTACTGTTTGTGGACTTTTTGATGATGGCCATTCTGACTGGTGTGAGGCGACATATCATTGTGATTTTGATGTGCATTTCTCTAATAATGAGCAATATTGAGCATCTTTTCATGTGTTTTTTAGCCGTCTGTATGTCTTCTTTGGAGGAATGTCAATTTAGGTCTTTTTCCCACTTTTTGATTGGCTTGTTTGTTTTTTCTGGCATTGAGTTGTATGAGCTGCTTATCTATTTTGGAAATTAATCCTTTGTTGTTTCATCTGCTATTATTTTCTCCCGTTTTGAGGGCTGTCTTTTCACCCTGATTATAGTTTCCTTTGCTGGCCAAAGCTTTTAAATTTAATCAGGTCTCACTTGTTTACTTTTTCTTTTTTTTTTTTCTTTAATTTGTGTTACTCTAGGAGGTGGGTCATAGAAGATATTGCTTTGATTTATATCACTGAGTGTTCTGCCTATGTTTCTCTCTAAGAATTTTATAGTTTCTGGTCTGACATTTAGCTATTTAATCCATTTTGAGTTTATCTTGTGTATGGTCTTAGGAAGTGTTCTAATTTTGTCTTTTTTTTTTTTTTACATATAGTTGTCCAATTTTCTCAGAAACATTTATTGAAGAGGGTTTCTTTGCCCCATTCTATATTCTTGCCTCCTTTGTCGAAAATAAGGTACCCATAGTTGCATGGGTTTATCCCTGGGCTTTCTATCTTGTTTCATAGCTCTGCATTTCTCTTTTTGTGCCAGTATCATACTGTCTTGATGACTGTAGCTTTGTAATATAATCTGAAGTCAGGAAGATGGATTCCTCCAGCTCCATTCTTCTTTCACAAGACTGTTTTGGTTATTCAGAATCTTTTGTGTTTCTATATGAACTGTGAAAAATTTTTGTTCTAGTTCCATGAAAACTATGATTGGTAATTTGATAGAGATCACATTGAAACTATAAATTGCATTTGATAGTATAGTCATTTTCATAGTATTGATTCTTCCTACCCAGGAACATGGAATATCTCTCCATCTGTTTAAGTCATCTTTGACTTCTTTCATTAGCATCTTATAATTTTCTGTATATGGGTCTTTTATCTCCTTAGGTAATTTTATTCCTAGATTTTTAAATTATTTTTCTTTCAATGGTGATTGGGATTGATTCCTTAATTTCTCTTTCTGATTTTTCATTGTTAGTACATATAGAAATGCAAATGATTTCTGTGTATTGATTTTGTATCCTGTAACTTTGCTAAATTAACTGATCAGCTTCAGTAGTTTTCTGATACTATCTTAAGGGTTTTCTACGTACAGTATCATGTCATCTTGCAAACAGTGAGAGCTTTACTTCTTCTTTTCTGATCTGGATTCCTTTTCTTTATTTTTCTTCTCTGTAGCTGGACTTCCAAAACTATATTGAGTAATAGTGGTGAAAGTTGACACTCTTGTCTTGTTCCTGATCTTAGAGGGAATGCTTTCAGTTTTTCAGCATTGAGAATGTTTGCTGTAGGCTTATCATACATGGACTTTACTACATTGAGGTAGGTCCCTTCTAGGTTGATTTTTTGAAGAGTTTTAATCATAAATGGGTGCTGAATTTTGTCAAAGGCTTTTTCTGCCTATATTGCAATTATCATATGATTTTATCTTTCAATTTGTTAATACGGTGTAACACATTAATTGATTTGCATATGTTTAAGAATCCTTGATCCCTGGAATAAACCCAACCTAATCATGCTGTGTGAGCTTTTTGATGTGTTGCTGAATTATGTTTGCTAAAATTTTGTTGAGGATTTTTACATCTATGTTCATCAGTGATATTGGTCTCTAGCATTCCTTTTTTGTGTTGTCTTTGTCTGGTTTTGGTATCAGGGTGATGGTCACCTCATGGAGTGAGTTTGGAAGTCTTCCTTCCTCTGCAATTTTTTGAAAGAGTTTTAGAAGGCAAGGCATTAGCTCTTCTCTGAATGTTTGATAGAATTCTCCTGTGAAGCCATATGGTCCTTCACCTTTTTTGTTTGTTTGTTTGTTTGTTTTTTGGAGGTTTTGGATCCAGCTTCAATTTTAGTGCTTGTAATTGGGTTGTTCGTCATTTATATTTCTGGTTCAGTCTTAGAAGATTAAACTTTTTCTAAGAATCTTTCCATTGCTTCCAGGTTATCCATTTTATTGCCATATAGTTATTCAAAATAATCCCTTATAATCCTTTGTATTTCTGCATTTTCTGTTGTAACCACACCTTTTTCATTTCTAATTTTGTTGATTTGATTCTTCTCTCTCTCTGTCTCTTTTTTTTTTTCCTTGATGAATCTGACAAACAGTTTGTCAGTTTTGTTTATCTTCTCAAAGAACCAGCTTTTAGTTTTGTTATTTTTACTATATATATATTGGTTTGTTTCTTTTTTACTTATTTCTGCTTGGATCTTTATGATTTCTTTCCTTCTGCTATTTTTTCCCCCTTTTTTCCCAGTTGTTTTAGGTGTAAATTTAGATTGTCTACTTGATGTTTTTCTTGTTTCCTGAGGTAGGATTGCATTGTTATAAACTTCCCTCTTAGAACTGCTTTTGCTGCACCCCATAGGTTTTGAGTTGTAGTGTTTTCATTATCATTTGTTTCTAGAATTTTTTTTTATTTCCTTTTAATCTCTTTAGCAACCTGTTGGTTATTTAGAAATGTGTTGTTTGATCTCTATGTGTTTGTGTATCTTAACAATATTTTTCTTGTAATTGATATATTGTCTTCTAATGTTCTGGTCAAAGAAAATGCTTGATACAATTTAAATTTTCTTTAATTTACTGAGGTTTGATTTCTGACCCAAAAAGTGGTCTATCCTGGAGAATACTTCATATGCAGTTGAGAAAATGTATTCTTCTGCATTTGGATGGGATGTCTTGAAGATATCAATGAGATCCATCTCATCTAATGTAGCATTTAAGACTTGTGTTTCCTTGTTAACTTTCTGTTTTGATGATCTGTCCATTGGTGTGACTGGGGTGTTAATATATCCCACCATTACTGTGTTCCTGTCAATTTCTCCTTTTATGTTTGTTAGTGCTTATCCTATATATTGAGATGCTCCTATGTTGGGTGCCTAGATATTTACAATTGTTATATCTTCTTCTTGGATTGATCCCTTGATCATCATGTAGCATCCTTCCTTATCTCTTGCAATTTTCTTTAAGACCTATTTTATCTGATATGAGTACTGCTACTCCAGATTTCTTTTACTTGCCATTTTCACAGAATATAATTTTCCACCTTCTCACTTTCAGTCTACACGTGTCTTTAGGGCTGAAGTGGGTTACTTGTAGACCATATATATATATGGGTTTTATTTTTGTATCCATTCAACCAGTCTGTGTCTTTACTGGAGCATTTAAGCCATTTACATTTAAAGTAATTATTAATATATATGTTCCTATTGTTATTTTCTTAATTGTTTGGGGTTGATTTTGTACATCTTTTTACTTCTCTTGTATTTCTTGACTGTGTAAGTCCCTGTAACGTTTGTAAAGCTGGTTTGGTGGTACTGAATTCTGGTAAATTTTGCTTGTCTGAAAAGCTTTTCTCTTTCATCAATTTTGAATGACATCCTTGCCAGGTACAATGATATTGTTTGTAGATTTTTCCCTTTCAGTACTTTAAATATATCCTACCATTCCTTCCTGGCCTCTAGAATTTCTTCTGAAAGGTCAGCTGTTAAGTGTTTGGGGTTTCGCTTTTATGGTGCTTGTTTCTTCTTCCTTGCTGCCTTTAATATACTTTCTTTGTGTTTAGTCTTTGTTACTTTTATTAGTATGTGTCTTGGTGTGTTTCTCCTAAAGTTTATACTGTATGGAACACTTTGGGCCTCTTGAGTGTGTTTGACTATTTCCTTTTCCATGTTGGGAAAATTTTCAACTATAATCCTTGAACTGCAAGGAGATCCAACCAATCCATTCTGAAGATTAGCCCTGGGATTTCTTTGGAAGGAATGATGCAAAGCTGAAACTCCAGTACTTTGGCCACCTCATGCACAGAGTTGACTCATTGGAAAAGACTCTGATGCTGGGAGGGATTTGGGGCAGGAGGAGAAAGGGACGACCGAGGATGAGATGGCTGGATGGCATCACTGACTGGATGGATGTGAATCTGAGTGAACTCCGGGAGATGGTGATGGACAGGGAGGCCTGGCGTGCTGCGATTCATGGGGTTGCAAAGAGCTGGACATGACTGAGCAATTGAACTAAACTGAACTGATAATCTCTTAAAATATGTTTTCATACTCATCCTTTGTCTCTTCTTCTTTATCTTCCTTATAATTTGAGTGATGGTGTGTTTAATATTGTCCCAGAGGTCTCTGAGACTATCCTCAGTTCTTTTGATTGTTTTTACTTTATTCTGCTCTTCAGAAATTATTTCCATCATTTTATCTTCCAGCTCACTGATTTGCTATTATGCTTCATATATTTAGCTGTTTATTCCTCCTAGAGTATTTTTAACTTAAGTAATTGTATTGTTTGCCTTTGTATGTTTATTCTTTAATTCTTCTAGGTCTTTGCTAATTGATTCTTGCATTTTCTCCATTCTGTTTCCAAGGTTTTAAATCATCTTTGCTATCATTATTCTGAATTCTTTTTCAGGCAGTTTGCCTATTTCCTCTTCATTTATTTGGACTTCTGTGTTTCTAGTTTGCTCCTTCATTTGTGTAGTCTTTCTCTGCCTTTTCATTATTATTATTTTTTTAACTTATTGTGTTTGAGGTCTCTTTTCCCAGGCTTCAAGGTTGAATTCTTTCTCCTTTGTTTTCTGCCCTCTTAAGGTTGGTCCATTGGTTTGTGTAAGCTTCATATACGGTGATATTTGTGCTAAGTTTTTTGTTTATTTTTCCTCTGATAAGCAAGGTTGATTGAGGTGGTAATCCTATCTGCTGAAAGGTTAGTATTTTTGTTTTGTTTGTTGTTTAGATGAGGTGTCCTGCACAGGGTGCTACTGGTGGTCGGGTGATGCCAGGTCTTATATTCAGGTGGTTTCCTTTGTGTGAGTTCTCATTATCTGATACTCTCTAGGGTAAGTGCTCTGGTAGTCTAGGGTCCTGGAGTCAGTGCTCCCACACCAAAGACTCAGGGCTTGTTCTCTGGTAAGGAATGAAAATTCCACAAGTGTTATTTTATGGCATTGAGTGAAATTAAAACGAATATTTATTATAAATGAAGGAGAAACCAAAGATGAACTCCAGAGTAATGGCAGTCACAAAATCAGGTAAATAATAATTAAAATGATGGAATATACACATATACATATACACCCATTAGCAACGTCAAAACAGTGCAACAAAAATAAAGTACAGTAGATTGATCTGATGAGCAAAGGAAATGAAAAGTTATACTTCCCATTTAAGAAGAAAAACAACTAATACACAGACTAGAAAACAAAACTAAATCAAAGTGCCAAGTGGGGAATAAAGCAATGAAAACAAAACTAACAAATACATTGAAATGAAGGGAAAGATGACATGAAAGGAAAGAAAAAATAAATATGCAAAGTTAAATTAAGATGAAAGGAAAGAAAGAATAAATATGCAAAGTTAAATTGAGGTAGATGAAGAAGATTTTTATATATTAAAGTTTAACTGCAAGGGGAAAATAACAGTAGGAAAGGCAAACAAAGGAACAAATTAAAAAAAGATTATAATAGGTTAAAAAAATTTAACATTATAAAACAGAAAAAAAAGGGAAGAAAAAGAAAGAAAACTCCACAGAACTACAAAAGCCAAACATATAGACAGAAATTTATAACAAAAATAAAATAATTTGACTGAATATACATATGACATATACATATACACCCATAAGCAAAATCAAAGCAGTCTAATAAAAATAAAGTACAATAGATTGACCCAGTGAACAAAGGAAACCAAAAATTATTTCTGCTAGAATGAAACTAACTAAAGCACAAACTGTAAAACAAAACTACAGCAAGGTGCCAACTGGGGAATAAAGCAATAAAAATAATGTTAGCAAATATTTTAAGAAGAAAGGAAAGAAAGAAAAGAAAGAATATATATATAAAGTTAAATAAAGACAGATGAACAAGGTTTATATACATTAAATATTAAATGCAAGGGGAAAAGAACAGTAGGAAGAGTAAACAAAGGAATAAATGTAGACAAAAATAATAGGTTTAAAAAATTTAAAATTTAAAAAGAAAAAAAAAAAAAAAGGAAAGCACCACAGAACTGCAAAAGTCCAACGTAAAGGCAGAGGTTTATAGTAACTATAAAAAAAAAAAAAAAAAAAAAAGACTGAGAAAAACAAAATAAAGCTCAAAAGCTTAATTAGATTTCATAGTGCCAATAAAATCAACAACTACAATGGGGTGAGGGGAAGGGAAAAAAAGAAAAAAAAATCCAAAAGAATCTACAGAACAAGTCAAAACATAAGAATAACATGCTTTTCTTGAGTCACTGCTGTCAGAGTCCTTTCCCTCGTTGGGAGTCACAGTCTATCTCACCTCACTAGGATGCCCTCCAACACTTTGCTGATCTCTGGTCCTGCTGTGGGGGCAGCTCAGAGTCTAATCTGGTCCTACTGTTGTATGTTCTTGCCTCCAATGTCTATAGCTATCAGAACTAGTGTGTTTTCTTTGGTGGGAGCTCTCAGGGACCTTTTATATATTCCATAGACATAGAATCTGCCTAGTTGATCATGTGGATTTAATCTGCAGCTTGTACAGCTGTGGGAAGGTTTTGGGTCATCTTCCTTACCCACACTGCCCCTGGGTTTCAAATTGTGTCTTTATTTTCACCTCTGCTTGTGGATCATTCACTGGGGTTTCCTCCAGAGGCTGCCCTAGAGGCATTGGGTATGCCCTGTGAGGTCCAGGTGTGGAGGTGGTGCAACTATATGAGTTGCAGGGGTTCTAGCAGATCCGGTATTCAGGGAAGTTGGTGGCTAGGGTAGCAGGGAATATAGTGCTCTAGTAGGGTATGGCAACCAGTAGGGACACATACACTACAGTATTCTTGCCTGGAGAACCCCTCTCTGACAGACAAACCTGGCAGGTCACAGTCTACAGGGGTACAAAGAGTCAGACACTACCGAGGTGACCCCGTGCTCACAGGTGTAACACTTTTTGCCTGTGGCATCTCTACCCCAGTGAGCGTTGAGAGTGAAGGTCATGCAGCTGCTCAGCTTGCAGGGACTCTGATGACCCCAAACATGCAGGGACATGGACTGCTTTCTCCATAGTAGTTATGGCCCTATCAAAGTCTTGTAGCTGGCTATCAGAAGGCCTCTTTGGCCAGTCTTTCTCCATAGGTCTGCCTGTTCAGGCATTTAAAGGGCTCCTTTGCCCGGAATTATTTTCTGTTGTTCAGCATGTCAGGCACATAGAGGGGCCCCCCTGGCTAGGGTCCTACTCTGTAGATCTGCACATTAGGCACTTAAAGGGGCACCCTGGGGGTGGGTCCTACTCTGTAGTTCAGTGTGTCAGTTGTTTGATGGGCTAGTCTCTCTACTGTTCAGCTGCAAGTACTGGCATGTGGGGAAAGAGAGGCTATGGTGATGGCTCCACCCCTATACATGATTCGGCAGTATTGCCTTGGATCCATGGCTGCCCCACTTTCCTCCACAGGCATTTCCCATCACAATCTCATCCCTCACATCCCTCAATCTGTCTCTCCACAGTAAACAGCAGCTCTCTCCCTGGTATTGCTCCACAATACCTAAAATCCAGCTCCCAGCCCCTATGCCTTCCAGGGGACCTGCATTCTGTCCAGGGTATGTATGGCTGCAACAAGGACTGTCTGATTCTCATTCCATTTAGGCTGCCACAGACCAGCTATTTCACTCAGCCTTAAGTATTTCTCCTCTGACTCAGACAATTACCCCAATGTGGGGATTGGAATCCCCACTAGCCAAGGGCAGGTCCAGTCCTCCTAACACTTGCATTTTTTCCGCCTAGTTCCTTCATCCTACCGAATTTTGCATGGTTATATGTATTCTATTCCACTGGTCAGGTACTCCTGTCCACTCTCAGCTGGTGTTCTGCATTAAATTCTGTGTCTGAAGGTGTATTCCTTATATATCCATGGAGAGAGATGTACTCCACATCCACCTACTCCTTGACCATATTGTTCTCCCTTGTGTCTTTTTAAAATAAGTGACATGGGAGATTCCCAAATGATTTTTAAAGGAGGAGGGAGGGGGGGTTCAGGATGGGGAACACGTGTATACCTGTGGTGGATTCATGTTGATGTATAGCAAAACCAATGTAATATTGTAAAGTAAAAAAATTAATACATAAAATTTAGATATACAGCAGAGTTTTAAAGGTAGAATTGAGTGTTTCCTTACATCTTTTTCCTCTTTCCTAAAATATTAAAATCTTAAATAACCATGGTACTTGTGTCAAAGTTTTTTAAAAAAAGAAATATTGTTGGTACAGTGCCATCAGTTAAACTACAGACTTTATTCAGAGTTCTCCTGTGCACCACACTGCATTTGTTCGATAAATCTTCTGTGATAATTTGTCCGTTCTTCACTTTGTTTCATGACCTTGACGTGTTTGAAAAATACTAGTCTGGTGATTTGCAACATGTCACTCAGTTGAGATTTTTCTCATGTTTCCTCACGATCAAACTGAAGCTGTGACTTTGGGGAGGCACACTGAGAGGTGGCATGACCTTCTTATAGGATAGTTTCCATCAACATGAGTTTTGCTGGTAAATGTTCATCTTGATTTCTATTTGAAAAGTGATGTGACCTGACTTGTATTTAAAAGTGCTATGCTGGCTGCTGGTCTGAGAACAGACTGTAGAGGAACAAGGGTATAGCAGGGAGATCAGTTAGGATGCTTTATTAGATTGTTTTGATTTATTAAAAATAGCCCAAGTGAAAGATATAATTTCCACAGGAATGTTAGTAATGAACGTGTTAAGAAGTGGCGGCATAGATTCCAGAAGGAACTCTTCATGAATTCTGGAAGGAATACAGGAAAGATTTTCTGATATAAACAAGGAACAGGAACACCTGGGATTTTATGTGGAGAAACAGAAATAATGAAGTCATTTACTAGAAATATTCATGAAAGGAATAGATGGGGGTACAAGTAGAGATTTGCTTTCAGTCATGTGAATTTTGAAGCACCTACTCAGTGCCCAGATGGACTAACTTCATAGAGTATGTTATATAACACTGTAGTTTGTATTTAGACTGGAAATATACATTTAAGAGTCATTTGTGTATAAATCATATAGAAAATCATGAAAGTACATGAGTTCACCTAGATAGTTAGTGAATGCATGAAACCTAAAGACACAGACTCAAAACCATTTCCTACGTTTAGCCCTATTTATTATCCTTTATTAGAGAGCAAAATGTTATGGTATGTCATTAAGACACCAATAGTAGTCAGTTTATTTATTGAACAACTATTTGTTGACAGCCCAGGACACAGTTGTGAACCAATTAGGAAGATTTTCTGTTCCCATCACACTTGTACTCTATATGCAGAGAATAGAGAAGACAGTCAGCCAAAAATGACATGTGTATTTAGAAGTTAAATCACTTGGTGTACTGGTAAGGATGAACATAAAACAATGAGAAGAAAGAAACTTACTGTTTTGTCCATGAAGGCCTGAGGGGATGGTATCAAGCTGAAACTTCAGTGTCAAGGAAGCGACTGAGAGGAAATATAAGTGGGATGGGTGAGTATAAAGATCCTTACAAGCACAAAATGAAGGGCCCTAGAAAATTAACGTATAGGAGTTTATTCTGTGGAAATGTTCAATGCAAGGAACTTCAAAGAAGAAATTGCATCCTACTCAAGGAGAAAAATCTAGAAACACTTTAATGTTGTTAATATGAAACTAGGTAAACAATTAAGAATCACTGTAGTGGGAGGTATGATATAATATGTTACTAAATTACTAAGTTGTGTCTGACTCTTTGGGACCCCATGTACTTGTAGCCCACCAGGCTCCTCTATCCCGGGGATTTCCCAGGCAAGAATAGTGGGTTGCTATTTCCTTCTACAGGGGATCTTCCCAACCCAGGGATTGAACCCAGGTCTCCTGCATTGTTGCCAGACATTTGATCTACTAGGGAAGTCCTAGTGGAAAGTATGGTAACCATTGAACAAGACACAATATATCTATATGTGCTCATATATTAGCATACATTTTCATGTTTTTAAATATTATTTAGGATGAAAAATATTATTTGATAATATGTAGTCATAATCTCATTATTTTTGCTTTAAGAATAAAGATTCTATCCATATAATATTTCTGAAGGAATCTAAAGAAACCATTAGTAATGATTATCCATGAGTAAAACAGCTTGAGTCTTACTCTTCCTTAGAAAGCCTTCTGGGTAATTTCCAATATGTACCTAGTTTGTTTTTAAGGTAATTCCAGAAAGATTACTTTAAATGAGGAATGTCATTAAAACCATGCAATGTGGACAGATCCAACTTGCACTGGTATTTCCCTCTATATGCTGTTTCATTCTGTCCTTTTGTTTTCCTATTTAGCCCACATTCACACAGCTCCATCTTTGGAGTAGCTTTATGGCCTATCCTCATGTCTTTCTTAGATGGAATTTGCACTATGTCAATAATGCTCACGGCGAGCTGTTTGCAGCTGGTTAGCAGTTGCTGGACTGGGCTTGGAGAACAACCTAGATGTCCAAGACAACAATGTTGATCTTGGTACATATATTGAAAATAGGAACAGGAAGGATAAGCAACAGAGGAGTAATCTGCAAAAGCTTAGAGGGTTTAAATTGACAATAAGTATAAAGAAGAGATTCAAAATGAATGAGTACACGGGATACAGAAAATATATTTTCATTGGTTATTGCAATAAAATGACATTTTAAATTTAAAGTTTCGAGATGGAAAATATCGTGGAATATTGCTGAAAATTCAAGGTGTTCAGAAGTGTTTGCCAAAGAGAAATGGGAGTGATTTTCTTCATAAATGTATATATATATATTTTAATTAATTTTTAATATTTCATTCTAGTACAATTGATTTAAAATATGTGTTACTTTCAGGTGTACAGCAAACTGATTCTGTTATCATACATATATCTATTTTTCAGATTCTTTTCCCAAATAGGTTATAAAATATTGAGTAGAGTTCCCTGTGTTGTACATTACGTTCTTGTAGGTTACCTATAACATGTATAGTACTGCATATCTATTAATCCCAAACTCCTAATTTATCTCTTTGCTCATTCCCCTTTGGTAACCATAAATTTGTTTTCTATCTATGAGTCATTTTTGTTTTGCAAATAAGTTCATTTGTATAATTATTTTTAGACTCCATATATACACATTTTCCTGTGATATCTGTATTTTTCAGTCTGGTTTAATTCATTTAGTATGAAAATATCTAAGCATATATTTTTGTGTTACAGGTAGTTCCCATCTTTCAGGAAACAAAGAGTATCCTGTAATTGGAAACTCCTTAGAGTAGGGGAAGTGAGCCCTTGACAAGCCACTCTGCTGGTCATAAGCCAGTCCAGAAAGCTCTGCCAACTGAAGGCACCTGAGTGAGTTTTCAGTTTCCTCAAGACGCTTTGCTGACTGACAACCACTTCAGTCCCTCAGCCTTCGTGCTGAGCCAGGGTCAGGAGTGCACCTGAGAAAGTGAGCTGATACTCTTAACAAGATGTGCTTCTGTGCCTGAGACTCACCCTTTTATTTTCAGTGCAGTGGAGCTGAATATTCGAGATCTCTGTTTTAATTTTTTAATAGCTTCAGCTGTTTTAAACGCTAAAGAGATTGTGAGGATTGACATGTAGATAATGAATATTTTAAATAGTTGATTTTTATAGGGTGACTAAGTTTCTGATCTTAATTATACTTTCTAATATCCTTGTAGTTCATGGTACTTTGCTTAAATTGTATTTCTTTTTGCCTATGAAGAATATTGAATGACTGGCAGTGACCCCTAAGAAAAAATGAGTATTTAATAGCAATATTGCAAATGAAGAGGGACTCAAACTTGCATTATGAACTAGGAATTATTGTTAAAAATACAACCATACAACAATCCTAATACATATTAATATGGTATATATTACAGTTAATAATATATTATTGATGTTTATTAAACATTCTTGAATGATTGAACAAGTGTCTATATTAAATTTCTTCTGGCAAAGACAAAATGTTCATCGCAGCACTGTTTATAATAGCCAGGACATGGAAACAACCTAGATGTCCATCAGCAGATGAATGGATAAGAAAGCTGTGATACATATACACAATGGAGTATTCCTCAGCCATTAAAAACAATACATTTGAATTAGTTCTAATGAGGTGGATGAAACTGGAGCCTATTATAGAGAGTGAAGAAAGCCAGAAAGAAAAACATCAATATAGTATACTAACACATATATATGGAATTTAGAAAGATGATAATGATAACCCCATATGCGAGAGAGCAAAAGAGACACAGAGATATAGAATGGACTTTTGGACTCTGTGGGTGAGGGAGAGAATGGGATGATTTGGGAGAATGGCATTGAAACATGTATACTATTATGTAAGAAACGAATCGCCAATCTAGGTTCGATACAGGATACAGGATGCTTGGGGCTGGTGGACGGGGATGATACAGAGAGGTGATATAGAGTAGGAGGTGAGAGGGGGGTTCAGAATTGGGAACTCACGTACACCCGTGGCTGATTCATGTCAATGTATGGCAAAACAAATACAGTATTGTAAAGCAAAATAAAGT
This sequence comes from Connochaetes taurinus, assembly GCA_006408615.1. Lineage (NCBI taxonomy): Eukaryota > Metazoa > Chordata > Mammalia > Artiodactyla > Bovidae > Connochaetes > Connochaetes taurinus. The sequence continues at coordinate 318,674 of SJXO01000772.1, read as the reverse complement.
AAAAACAAAACAAAACAAACAAACAAAAAAAACTAATGCCTTCCATCAAAACAAGTGAACATCACATAGCCAGAACTTTGGCTGAAGATTGAAATGTCACAAAGAGACAGATAAATTAAAAAAACATATATGAGAACACCGTTTTCAAACACATTCTTAAATGAGAAGTATAGAATTCTAATGCTTATACCAAATCCCAATAAGAATCCTATATTCATAGAAGGCAATCTATAAGACTTAGCTCAGTGGCAACTTTGTTACATAGGTATGTATGGACGATTTCACCACAGTTAGCTTTCATTTGAAAGAAACTAGAATTTTTCATATTTTGTGTAAGGAAATTTGAGTCTCCTCTTTGAAGCCTACGATATGTGAAGAAGAAAATTATTTTTAGGCATTTTGATTTATGAATATGTTTTTCTAATACACAAAGTAGTTTACTGAGTTAATTTATTTTTGACCTGAAATGAAACTTTACATGATATCTCTTTTATTTTATTTTATTTTATTTTTGCTCTTTATTTCTTATTTATTTATTTTACTTTACAATACTGTGTTGGTTTTGCCATACATTGACATGAATCTGCCACGGGTGTACATGAGTTCTCGATCCTGAACCCCCCTCCCACCACCCTCCCCATATCATCTCTCTGGGTCATTCCAGTGATATTTCGAGTGAAAATAAAATACTACATTAATCCACTAATTTTCACAATTTAAGAATTTACAGAAAATGCATTATCTACTAAAGCAATCAAAGATTCATCTTCTATAGAGATGCTTTAATATCACTGAGGAATATATATTAAGTGGTTTAGCTTTCATCTTTTAGTGATATTATCTGACTGAATTTATATTGTGTTGTATGGGTACAATTTAACCAATTATAACTCAAGTGTCAGTAGCTTTGTTCTATAGGACATATGACTTATTTCAATACACATTTAGCTACTGCATTTGCAATTGCTTATGTTTATTAAATACTGACAGTATCTGTGAAAATAAAACAGACAGTAAAGCTATGCAATCATTTTTATTAATAGGGTGCATTACACAATTGCAAAATAAATTCCAACCATTAAAATAAATGAGAAGTTTTCAAATATGATAAGACATAGACTTCATAATTACTGAAATCCATACACAAAGAAAATTCACATTCATAGCTTTAAAAATAATCATTAATATTTTGGTAATTCATAACAGAAGAACAATAATTCTCCAGATTAGCAATATAAGCACCATCTGAAAATTTGCTATAAATACAAATTCTAGTCCCATTCCATGCAGAAGGCTCTTGAGAGTCCCTTTGGACTGCAAGCAGATTAAACCAGTTAAAGGATATCAACGCTGCCTATTCATTGTAAGAACTGATGCTGACACTGAAGCTCCAGTACTTTGGCCACCTCATGAGAAGAGCTGGCTCATTAGAAAAGACCCTGATGCTGGGAAAGATTGAAGGGAGGAGGAGAAGGAAGTGACAGAGGATAAGATGGTGGGATGGCATCACTGACTCAATGGGCATGAGTTTGAGTAAGCTCCTGGAACATGGTGAAAGACAGAGAAGCTTGGCATGCTGCAGTCCACAGCATCAGAAAACATCGGACATGACTTGAGCTACTGAACGATGAAAAACAAAGCCCCAGTCAAGACTCACTGAATCAGAAACTCCAGAAATAAACAGAGTAATCTGATGTAAATGTGCCACTACAGTGGACCGAAGGAAATTCAGACAACAAAACCAAATGCACCTATAGATCACTATCATTAGTAGTCTTCCTTCTGAAATAATCCTTGTTGTTACTAGTAGGTAGTTCAAGATCTGACTCAGCATCATTGTTACCTTATACCCTTTACCACATCTGGCTGACAAGATGTGTGTACTTCCACCAGCTAGCACTAGATCTTTGTCTGAAGGTAGCCTTCAGGCTGCCAGAATTTCTCTGTTTCACCTTAGCTGAGCATTTATGGAAAGTGAGAGCAGCCATGTTACCTTGAGCAGGTTTAATGAATAATTAGGGTGTTTAAATGCTCTTGCTCTCTTCCTTTTCCTAAAGACATTCTGAAAGATGATTCACACTGTTTCTAGATCTCCCTGGTGAGATCCAGCCAGTGATTCTTCCCCAGACTTTTCATGGGAGCACCCTCCCCATTTCCTGCCTTATTCATTCTCTCTCTCCTAGTCCTACTTCTCACCTCTCCACCAGCTCTCCTAGGAATAATTCTTATTCTCTATCACATGAATCCTTATCTCGGTATCAACTTTTTGGGAACTGAACCTAAAGCAGATGGAATCCCTATTTCTTTAGAGGAAAAACAAAACAAAACAAAACACAAAATAGTTTTATATTAAAGATCATCTGACCTTTTGTCATGACACCTTGTTTGCATGAGTGTTTTGTGTTTTTATGACACTTTGTTTTAAATAGACTTTGTTTTTTAAAACTATGTAAATATACAGAAATATTGACAGAAATGGTACAGAGAATTCCCATATGCCCTGTACCTTGTTTCCACTATTGTTAATATTATGTTGGTATCATGCACTTGTGACGTTTAACAAAATAATATTTATACATTATTGATATTAACTAGTAAGAACTGTGTTTTTGGCTAAATTTTACTCATCCTCCAATTCTTAGCTCATGCCTAATATTGGTTCTTATTTGTCTTCAATTCATTCACTTAAATTTCACCCACTTATTCACTCATCATCCTCCTTCCTTTATTTTACTAAACTCGTATTATACATACCAAAAATCGTTCTAATAGGTATAAGGCAGTGAATCAAGTATACTGGGTCTAAACTATCTTATTCTAAGCTATCCATTCTAAAAAAAAATGAATAAATGTATACAAATATAACTTCATATAGTAATAAGTGCTACAAAGAAAGTGATAATAAAGTACAGTACTTTTAGAGAAAAGTGGGGCTTCCCTGGTAGCCCAGTTGGTAAAGAATCTGCCTGCAATGTAGGAGACCCCAGCTTGATTCCTGGGTTATGAAGATCCCCTGGAGAAAGGAAAGACTATCCACTCCAGTATCTTTGCCTGGAAAACTCCATGGAAAGAGAAGCATGGCAGGCTACAGTCCATGGGAGTCACAAAGAGTCAGATATGAATGAGCAATTTTCACTCTACTTTAGAGAAAAAGATCCTTTGGGAGAGGAAGTTCTGTATAAATTCTTCTGTGCAGTGCCATCAGAGTTGACACCTGAATGCTTAGTGTGAGGCAACCATGGGAAAATCTGCAGAATATAGGTTCCAACAGAGGGAATGGAAATTACAAGGGGTCTAAAGTATATCCAATGTATCTGGAAACAGCCAAAAACAAAAGCAAACAACAACAAAACCAGTGTGTATAGAAGGCAAGGGGGAAGAGGAGTACTAGGTAAGGAGGTAGACTTAAGTGAGGGCTAATCAGATGAGGTTGTCAGAAAGAGAAAGCACTATTGAATTGATTCCAAGCCAATGAGACATCAATGAAAAGTGAAAGTGTTGCTTGCTTAGTCATGTCTAACTCTTTGCTACCCCATGGACTGTAGCCTGTGAGGCTTCTCTGTCCATGGAATTCTTCAGGCAAGAACACTGGAATGGGCATCCATTCCCTTCTCCAGGGGATCATCCCAACACAGGGATTGAACCTGGGTCTCCTGCATTGCAGGTGAATTTGGAGAAATGAGAGAGATATTAATAATTAGGGAATGAATTGCAAAGGGTATCATATGATGTGTGCTCCTGCTTAGTTGCTCAGTTGCGTCCTCCTCTTTGAGACCTTTTGGACTGAAGGGGATATTACAGGCAAGAATACTGGAGTAAGCTGTCATTTCCTCCTCCAGGAGATATTCTCAACCCAGGAATGGACCATGTGTTTCCTGTGTCTCCTGCATTGCAGGCAGATTCTTTTCCCACTGAACCACTGGGGAAGTTCAATGATCATATGAGGTTATCAAGTTTTAAAAATGTCATTCTGAAGAATAGATTGGGGCGTATAGGAGTACAGTGAGAGGAAAGAGGCTAGATGGAGATCTCATGCTTATCTTTTCAAATACGTGTAGCTCTTGGTTCTCATTTGTGGCATAATTCTGTATTTCTTCTTAGAATAAGAACCATTTATATATAGGGGCCAATTCTAATATTGCTTGTCCTCAATATATCTAATATATTTGACTCATTGTTGAAAGAAGAAGTAAAGTATTTCTAAAACCTAAGAGCTAGTTAATACCAGTAACAATTTCCCCCCCCATGGGTTCTTTTTTTTAATATAAAGTAAAAAAAATGATAATAATGATTTATTTATTTTAATTGGAGGTTAATTACTTTACTATATTGTATTGGTTTTGCCATACATCAACATGAATCCGCCACAGGTATACACGTGTTCCCCATCCTGAACCCCCCTCCCTCCCCGTGCCATCCCTCTGCGTCATCCCAGTGCACAAGCCCCAAGCATCCAGTATCATGCATTGAACCTGGACTGGCGATTTGTTTCATATATGATATTATACATGTTTCAATGTCATTCTCCCAAACCATCCCACTCTTTCCCTCTCCCATCGAGTCCAAAAGCCTGTTCTATACATCTGTGTCTCTTTTGCTGTCTCACATACAGGGCGAGACAATTGTTTTTATTTTTAGAGGGAGACAACTCAGCAAATCAAAATCTCTTTCTAACTCATATTCACCAAATTTATTGTATCAATAAATTTTATATTTAATTTCCTCTCAGTCATTTTTCCTCAGTGAGTTAGAACAGAATTACTTAAGCATGTTCTACTTAGTTTTATTTATTTCTCAGCTGTTCAAAAACCTTGATACATTTTTAATGCTATCTTTGCTAATTCATCACATGATTTTAATAGGAAAATCTCAGAAGCACATGAATATTCTATATATATTTGATAGGGGATAAGGGCAATTGCCTTACATGGGGATCTGTATTTATACTCTACATTTTCATCTGAGAATCTTGATTGCATTCTTTCTTTTCACAATAACTCTAAATTGTTGATGTTAAATTAGATGATTAATAATTTATCACCTTGAGTTTTGTATGTTTGTTATATATTTATATGTATATCCACTTATATTTAATTTATATTTATAATCTTACCTTTTCCTTCACTTAAAACTTAGAAAACAAGCTGATATTGATGATTTTTTTTTAAAGCGGCAAGCTAATAAATACTATAAAATTTTATTGCACTATATATTAAAGCATTTTTTAAAAAATTCTGGTTGTTTTTGAAAATCCAAAATTATTTTTTAAAACAAATAATTATTAATTCTTTCTAATTTTTTTCACTTGGATTTCCACACAAATTTATTTAACTGACTTCAGATATATTTAAAATAATGGAATACTGAGACTCAATAATCTGCTCATGATCTTTATCCCTTCTGAGGTAGCTTACTTCCACTATTTATGAGCCAGGGGAGTGATCTTTGAATAAAGTATACACTCCTGTGGTCAGAAGAATATGTAAGTAAGAAGATAACCATTTCTTGTCCCTTTCCTCAAATGATATTCCCCAAAGGGCATTTCATATTACTTGCTGCAATATGACTTTGAGTATTGACTCCTTTTGAATTTTAAAACTACTTGATACTGGATGTTTGGGGCTGGTGCACTTGAGACGACCCAGAGGGATGGTATGGGGAGGGAGGAGGGAGGAGGGTTCAGGATGGGGAACACATGTATACCTGTGACAGATTCATGTTTATGTGTGGCAAAACCAACACAATATTGTAAAGCAATTAACCTCCAATTAAATAAATAAATTTATATTAAAAATTATTCTGTTGAAATATCTTATATATTCATCAACATTGATTATGAACAGTCATCATAGTAGGAATATTTCCTCTGGGATGATATCAGAGCAGCAGAAATTTTCTATTTTTTCTCACTGATTCCTATATAGGAACAAAATTATAAATGAAAATGTTTACTAAATTTGACAGTGTCAAATTGTCTTTCTAGATTATCTGGCTCCTGTTTTATTTTTTTCAGTGAAATGAAAAAAATTATGAGTCAGTCATTTTCCTGTGGTTACTTAAATAAAATAGGCAAAAATTTAATTTTAAATTAATTTTAACATACTTTGGCCCTTATAAAATTATTAATTTATTTCTAAACTAGATCCATGTTTTATTTTGATATAAATTTCTATTTATTTATACTTTATTAAATATTTCAATATAGTAAATTGCTTAAAATCCTTTCTCATTAATGACATCCCATACACTATAAATGCATGTATTAATTAAAACATAAATCCACTGATTAAAACAAATAGGCTACATTTTTTGTCTCTGACTATATGTCAAACATTTTTAAGGGTTGAATGGCTTTGCATATCATTTTCCTAAGTTAAAAGTATTTGTTATAAAGCAATTGTACTCTAAGGAAAAATCAAGCTAGAGATACTTAAGGGAAATAGTTTATTTAAGGGAAATTACATACGTTTATGTGGTTGAATTAGCTGATTCAAAGTAAGGTCAAATTTGTGTGATTTATCTAATTTTTAAGTTACTTTCAACCTGCTGAAAAGCTGTGACCAAACACTGCTTAAGAACTGTTCAAGAAAATTAATCAGTGGCTCAGATGGCAAAGAACCTTCCTGCAATGTGGAAGAGCTGGGTTCGATCCCTGTACTGGCAAACCACTCCAGCATTCTTGCCTGGAGAATCCCCATGGACAGAGGAGCCTGGTGGACTATAGTCCTGCCAATCAGGTTGCAAAGAATCAGACAAAGCTGAGCAACTAAGCACTCACACACAGTCTCAAAACTATAGTACATATATGCTGGAAAATAAAAATGGCCTGAAAATTCATTCTCAAAAGACATTTAGTAAAGTATTAAATATACAAAATAGAAAATAAAAATATAAATAAGTATTTCATCAAGATGTGTTTGTTTATATGTTGATGTAGAACATTATTTATGAAATAATTTAAATACAAGTGAAAGTGTTAGTTGCTCAGTCATGTCCTACTCTTTGCAACCCCATGGACTGAAGCCCATCAGTCGCTTCTGTTCATGGGATTCTCCAGGCAAGAGCCTGGAATGGGTTGCCATTCCCTTCTCCAGGGGATCTTCCCGACTCAGGAACTGAACCTGGATCTCCTACATTGCAGGCAGATTCCTTACCATCTGAACCAACAAGGAAGTTCCCATTTAAATAACAAACTGTCATAAAATTGGTAGAGCTATATGTTTTAGAAATGATGCAGTCAAGTCAAGAAGTCTCCAGGGGTTGTCATGAATAGAAAAGAAGAAAAGTGTAGGATGGAAAATGAAAGAGAAAAGAATAAAGCCTTATTTTGACAGGTTACAGGTAAATATTGAACTAACTTTCTTTTATATATTTGATTATATTTCATGATACAATATAGAGGAAAGTAAGAGTTGAGAGGTGACTATTTTGAAATAAACTGATTTTAAACCTTATTGGACTAATGATTGCTACTGAACCATTCACCAACAAAGAACAACTTGAAAGTGGTTTAATGACAACAAAAAAATCTGCTTCCAACACATGAAATGAGGCAATGGCAGTGCCTCTGATTTGCAGATAACATTTATCCACACAGTGATTCAGGGAACCCAACTCTTTTTATCTTGTGGTTTTACATTGCTGTCACATTCCTGTAGGTCATTGTCATCTTCTTCCCTAGCCAGGAGAAGGAAAGAGAGAATGAGAGAATTATAAGGAAGTCCAACAACTTCTAAAAATCGGGTCCCACAAATCTGAAAATGTGTGGAAAAGATGTAGAAGATGGAAGTAAGGAAGCAGCAGAGTCAGTGCCTGAAACCCCAGCGGGAAGCAGAGCCTCAGCCTCAGAGAATGTGATAGCAGCAGCTGGCACCTCTCGGTGTCCTCGTGACTCTGGACTCCCAGCCTCGGAATTGTCTAAAGGCAAAAGTAGCAGAACATGGGTTTTGTTCCTCCAAACACGTGGACACAATTTCAGCCCCCATCTGCAGTAGCAGAGAACCTGCAAACCTGATGACAGATACAGCAGGGGTACTCACGTGACCTCAGCTAACCCCACAAACTCTCCACCTCTCCTCATGGTGGCAAAGTGTGCATCTCAGGCGATCCTGTGTGTGGCAGAAGAGCCCACCATCTCAGTGCCTCAGGTAATGAATCAACAAGAGTGGCAGCAGTGAAGCATCAATGACCCTGGAGGCATAGGGTACACCTCTAACAGAAGTGATAGAAGCTGTAAAGTGCTAGCTCTCAGATACAATCAGAGGAAGCTCAGATAAGATAAAGCAAGAATTATCACACCTCCTACTGGAAAACAGAAGATAGCACTCTGATTTCTAATCTGTCGAATCCTTAGAATCAGGTAGAAAGATGTTTGAGATTTTTAATGTGCCAAAAGAGTAACAACTTATCAAGCACCATGAAGAACCATAGCAACACAGCACCATGAAAGGAAAATGACTGTTCTCTATAAACCAAACTTAAAAGTTATGAAACATCGTGATACAACTGATAGATAACTCAAAAGAACTGTCATGAAAAAACTAAGCAAAATCACAGGAAAACAAACAAGCAAACAAAAAATAGTTCTATGAGCTAAGAAACAAATTTAACAAACAGGAGTATTTTACCAAAGAGATTGAGTTTGATCTCAATCTCAAAGAATTTCAATCTCTGCAAAAGGACACAACAAATTCTGGAGCTGGAGAACTCAATAAACAAGATGAAGAATACATTAGAAAGCATTAGAAACACAGAAGACCATATGGAAAAGAGAATTACTGAGCAAGAAGACAAAGGTCTAGACTTCCCACAAATAGAAGAGGAAAGAGGATCAAAATATTTTTTAAAATGAGGAAATTATACAAAAGCTATCTCTTTTAAGAACAACTTTAGGGCAATGGTGTTCCAGGAGGAGGAGAGTAAAAGAAGGAAGTAGAAAGTGTATTTCAAAAACTTAGTAGCTGAGAAGTTCCCAATCATGAGAAGGAACTGGGTATAAAATCCATGAAGCTAAGAGAACATCTAGTTATTTCAATGTAAAATGAACATTTCTAAGACATATTAAAACTGTTAAAAGTTAATGACAAAGGAAGAATTTTAAAGGCAGCCAAGGGAAAATTGACACCAACCCACAAATTATTGCCTATTTAGACAATCAACATATTTCTCAGCAGAAATTCTACAGGCCATTAGGGAATTGAATGTCATTCCCAAAATACTGACAAATAAAAGCTGTCATCCAAGAATATTCTACTCAGCAAATTATCCCTTATGTATAAAGGAGAAATAAAGGTTTTTCCAGACAAAAGTTGAGGGTGTTCAGCACCACTAGATCTGCCTCAGACAAAACTGAAAGGAGCTCTAGTACTTGAAATGAAAACACAAAAGTACAGGACATTTTGAGTAAAGTGATGAAGAGACAGAAATATAAAATTGTAAATCTGTATCAGAATACCTTTTTCAACATTTTATTACAGCATAACAGTTAAAAGAGGAAAAAAATAAAAAAAAGGACTCACAACATAAAAAGGGATAATTTGAGACACCAAAAGCAAAAATGAGCAGGGGAAAAAGAATGAAACATTTAAGGGTAAATGAAAATAAGATGCTATCAGCAAGAAAAAACACTGAGATATTGAGACATCTTTAGAAGCCACAGTATAATCATAATACATAAATCTAAATTACAGAGATGAAAGCACACACACACAAAGAAACCGAGAACAACATCACAGAAAGCCACCAAATAAAAATGTCAGTGAGAAGCATAAGTAAAAAAGAAGAAATGAAAGTATGGAGCAACCAGAAAATAAAAGATAAAAGGACAGCACTAAATCTTCATCTATCTATATTCACCCTAAATATAAATGGATTGATCATGAATCAACAGACACAGAGTGGTTAAATTGATCTAAAAACAATATCCAAGTATATGCTGACTTCAGGAGTCTCATCTGAGCTCTCAGGGAAAACATAGCCTCAATGTGAAATGACTGAAGATGATACTCCGAGAAAATGACAGCCAAACAAAACCACAGCAACCACACTCAGGTCAAACAAAACAGATGTGGGGCCCTACGTGGGAAACCTTAAAAACAAAGGGGCTAGCTTTGTGGTTTAGAGCTAAGATGGCGCCTGGTGGAAGAGATGAGGGCGCGGCCTAAGTTGTCTGTCAAAACTTTTGATTGGCTCGCTTGATTTCTGTGCACATAGACAGCGCGTGATCACCATAGACTCCTGTTATAATGATGGCACATGACGATTTGACCTTTAATGTGATTGGTGCAACTATGGAAAGTCCCTCCCAAACCCCTCCTTGCTTGCCTTTATAAACCAAGAGCTTACAACAATAAAGCGGAACTGCTTCGACGGAACCCCTGTCGCGTCTGATTGTCTCTCGCTCGCCGAGGGGCTGGGTTGGCGGACAGCAGGCTCACCTTTCCTCGGGACCCCTCGGCTTTGCTGAGGGAAGTTCCACTGCCTCTCTCTTTCTGCGGAGTGGCCCCCGCAGAAACTGGTGCCCAACGTGGGGCGTGAAGCGGACGGACGGAGGTGGTGTCACCGTGCGGCTCTGAAAGAAGGAGCGACGAAGGACCCTAGGCTGGTCGCAGCGCGGAGCTCCCTTTAGAGGAGTATCGCCCGAGGTAATCCGGATTTCAAGGTGGGTCCCCCTCTTCTTTGAGGGAAGTGGCAAAAAACTCTCCTGACTTGTTTTCTTCCTTTTCTTCTTTTCTGATCTATCCTTAATTCCTTTTTCTGGAGTTTCAGTGAACAGGCGAATGGTTGTGGAGGCAATTGATAAGTCCGGGCTAGGGCCACTCTCTGGCGGACTTTAAAGGCCCCGCAACAGGTAAGCCTCAGTAACTAGAGCCCGACCGGGTGAAACTCTCCTTTAATCTTTCTTAACTGAGGACGTGGCTTAGAATCCCTGTGGGCACGGGTCAGGCACTTAAAGGCCATTAGGGCGCCTGCCACTTGAAGACTCCCGTGACAGGATAAGGGGGTCACGGAACGGGCTAGAAACCTCTAGGGTGCCCGCCCCCAGCAAGAAAACTTCCGTGCAACGACGCAGGCACATAGTTTCAAAAAGCATACCACAAGCCCAACTTTCTGGCCGCCACCACTCCCGGTAGGATTTTTTGGTGGTCGTCCTCAGCGACTTTTCTTTCTATCCTCTCTCGGCAACATGGGAAACAACATTGGAAAATCTGATGAGCCTGCGCTAAAGGCACTAAAATATATGCTCATAAGCAGGGGACTTGAGATTTCTGACGCTCAGGCCATTAAGGTCTGGGGGACCATTGTACGGTTGGCCCCCTGGGTTGCTTCAGCTAATCTGTTCTCTTGGGACACTTGGGATCGAGTACAGACCCTTGCTAGGCAGCGAGAGGCTCAATACGGTGATGAGCCCCCCTTAGGGTTCTGTCTGATCATTTCGGCCCTCAAGCTCTGCTTTTCACGGAGCGAGGAGCATGTCATTGATACGGGTACCCTCAATTCAAAATCAGAAAAACAATGGGAAATTCCCTGGCTGATAGAGCGGCCTCCCTTACAATCCAAGCTTGTAACTTACAAGATGCCTATGATCTTCACGATCTTACTCATATAAATTGGAGAGGGCTACATAAAAGGTTCCCACAGATCCCTATTAGAGAATTAAAGAAAATTATACATACTTGTAAATCCTGTCTTCCTTATTTACAAGTAACGCCTTTACAGCCCCCAGGAGTAAACCCTCGAGGGCTAAAACCCAATGTGCTGTGGCAAACTGATGTGACCCATTATTCTCCTTTTGGAAAACTGAAGTATGTTTTTGTGTCTATTGACACTTACTCTCATGCCTGCTGGGCTACTGCCCACACAGGAGAAAAAGCAAAACATGCTCAAAGCCATTTTTTACAATGTTTTGCGACGTTGGGCCTTCCCCATCAAATAAAAACAGATAATGGCCCTTGCTTCATCAGCCAGAGCTTACAAAAATTCTTCCAACAATGGCATATTCAGCATAACACCGGAATCCCGCATAACCCCCAAGGACAAGCCATAATTGAGCGCCACCATCAAAATTTAAAGGCTCAATTACAAAAACAAAAAGGGGGAATAAGCCCTCACCAGCAACTTGGAATGGCACTCTTTACTCTAAACATTTTAAATTTTTCAAAAACTGAACTGATACCATGTTTTCAAAAACATTGGTCTAACCAAGAAATAAAACCTGAAATACAAGTGAGATGGAAAGACCCCATCACTGGCCAGTGGAAGGGGCCCGATCCACTCCTTACAATGGGAAGAGGATTCGGATGCATATTCCCCATTGGGGACCCCAGCCCTATATGGGTGCCAGCAAGGAATCTTAAATTTACACCACAAGAGAGAGGTCAAATCTCAAAATCTGACACAGATTAAAGAGACACTCACATATTGAGCCCAAGAACAAAAAGTTCTTGAGGCGATCTTTTCTTCCCTTTCAGATCATCGATGCGATGACCCTGGTGGACACTGCTCCTGGCGATTGTCGGATTACCTATCCCCTCCCTGCTGACCTTCGTCATTGCCACGGCCGTGCAACAGTTTTTAGAATCTTTAAAGCCTGAGTTTAACGACACACAAGGCCATCAACCATGAGGGTACAACAGTGTCAGCATCCGTGCTGAGAGTTCAACAAGCTCAGACCATCGAGGTTATAAACAACATATCCACTGTCTCTGCTCAAGGACTTCAAACCAGCTCAAACACCTGAGATTCGCCATAACGGGACTCCAACAACAGCTTGATCTCCATGCCAGAGCAATCGAGACGTTGAGTGTTTTGGCGCGCATAGACTGTGATGTGAGATACCCCAGCTTTTGTCTGACAGCTTTTCCAGTGTTAAATGAGACTCTAACAGGTGAAAAAGGGAGCAATGGATCTATGGGACTGGGTACAAAGTCCATTTACCTGGTTTAAAAATGCCTTCTATTTGATTGTTTTTGTTATTCTGCTTGTTGTAATGTTAAAGGTAAAAAACCTCACAGCCCGCAATAGACGTTTACAACAAAAAATAGTTATGCTTGCCCAGGTCATGGAAAAGGAGCCCCACGTTGGGCACTCACAAAACCCCTGGATTAATTTAGCCCTTCAAGAGATTAACCGAGACAGATAAATAAAAGAGTTCTAGATGCCCATCATCTAGAGAGATTCCGCCTAGCCCCCAAGAGGTGGCTGGATAGCCAATGACGGGTAAGACCCTCAGAGGAGGGCAACCTAAGACAGGCACAGCCGCGAGAGGGGCTGGTGAGGCTGGAGGTTGGCCGCCTACAGCTTTACGCTTTGCTCTACAGAACATCAATACAAATGTCTCGAGGGCTTAAATAAAATAAAAAAGGGGGATATGTGGGGCCCTACGTGGGAAACCTTAAAATCAAAGGGGCTAGCTTTGTGGTTTAAAGCTAAGATGGCGCCTGGCGGAAGAGATAAGGGCACGGCCTAAGTTGTCTGTCAAAACTTTTGATTGGCTCGCTTGATTTCTGTGCACATAGACAGCGCGTGATCACCATAGACTCCTGTTATAATGATGGCACATGACGATTTGACCTTTAGTGTGCAACTATGGAAAGTCCCTCCCAAACCCCTTCTTGCTTGCCTTTATAAACCAAGAGCTTACAACAATAAAGCGGAACTGCTTCGACGGAACCCCTGTCGCGTCTGATTGTCTCTCGCTCGCCGAGGGGCTAGGTTGGCGGACAGCAGGCTCACCTTTCCTCGGGACCCCTCGGCTTTGCTGAGGGAAGTTCCACTGCCTCTCTCTTTCTGCGGAGCGCCCCCCGCAAACAGACTTCAAGTCAGAAAAGATGAATGGTGTATAATGATGAGAAAAATTCATTAAAAGATATAATAGTCATTAATATGTAGGTACCTAATATAGAAAGTTATTATGAAACTAATAACCAAAGAAGGATTTAGTAGTAAACTAAGAATAGAGTGCTTATTTGAATTAGGCCATGAAGCATGCACACACTGCCCATCACCATCCTCAAATAAATATGATGCATTTAAACCTATTCACACATATCAATTATATGAGAGGAGACAAGTCATAATAAGGTAAGCATATTGGAAAGTGTGCTTGGACAAACCAAGATATAGCTTAAACAAAGCACCTAGTTTACACCTAGAAGATTTCATGTATTATGAATATCTTGAACTAAACCTAGCCCATAACTCTATTGCCAATTAAATAATAAAAATAAGATAAAACATTGGCCCACTATTTTATAGTATAGAAGATAGAAATTTTAAACATGGCACTATAGAGAAATTTATATTAAAAAAATAATAAAAGAAAATAAAAAAAGAAAGTACTGCAAGGGAACAATGAAAGAAAAAGTACAAAAAAGCAAAGATTATCTCTTGTACCTTTTGCATAATGAATTAACTAGCAAAAGCTTAACAAAATGAACTTTAGCTAAGTAACCTAAACAGTTTACCAAGAACCAACTCATCTATGTGGCAAAATAGTGAGAAGATTTGTAAGTAGAGGTGACATGCCCAATGAGCCTGGTGATAGCTGGTTGTTCAGCTTTAAAAATACCAAAAAATCCAAATAAATAAAGAAATCCCACTGAATGTTTAGAAGTTAGTCTAAAAAGGTACAGCCTTTTAGAAATGGATACAATCTTAACTAGAGAGTAAGATCCAACAACACCATAGTAGGCCTAAAAGCAACCACCAATTAAGAAAGCATTAAAGCTCAACAATAAAATGACATTAATCCCAATAATAAATAATCAACTCCTAGTCCTAATACTAATCTATTAAAAAATAGAAGTAATAATCTTAATAGGAGTAACAAGAAGCACCTTCTCCTTGTATAAGTTTAAGACAGTATCTGATAATACTCTATTAACAGTGAATAAAGATAACCCAACAGTAAACAATTTATTAGCTATACTGTTAATCCAACACAGGAATGCACTCCAGGAAAGATTAAAATAAGTAAAAGGAACTCAGCAAACATAAACCCTGCCTGTTGACCAAAAACATCACCTCCAGCATCCCCAGTTTTGGAGGCACTGCCAGCCTAGTGACAATCGTTAAAGGGCTGCAGTATCCTGACAGTGCAAAGGTAGCATAATCATTTGTTCTCTAAATAAGGACTTGTATGAATGGCTACACTAGGGTTTTACTGTCTCTTACTTCCAATCAGTTAAATTGACCTTCCCATGAAGAGGCGGGAATAGACTAATAAGACGAGAAGATCCTATGGAGCTTTAACTAACTAGTCCAAAGAAAATAAACTCAACCACCAGGGGATACTCTTTATGGACTAACTGTTTTGGTTGGGGTGACTTCAGAGATCAAAAAAATCCTCCAAGAGATTTTAAAGACTAGACCCACAAATCAAATCACACTATCGCTTATTGATCCAAAAATTTGATCAATGGAACAAGTTACCCTAGGGATAACAGTGCAATCCTATTCAAGAGTCCATATCGACAATAGGGTTTAAGACCTTGATGTTGGATCAGGACATCCCAATGGTGCAACCGCTATCAAAGATTCACTTGTTTAACGATTAAAGTCCTACATGATCTGAGTTCAGACCGGAGCAATCCAGGTCGGTTTCTATCTATTATGCATTTCTCCTAGTACGAAAGGACAAGAGAAATAAGGCCAATTTCAAACAAGCACCTTAAATCAATTAATGATTTCACCTCAATTAATTCCACAAACAGACCCTGCCCTAGAAAATGGCTCAGTTAAGGTGGCAGAGCCCGGTAATTGCATAAAACTTAAACCTTTATAATCAGAGATTCAAATCATCTCCTTAACAAAATGTTTATAATTAATATTCTGATGCTAATCATTCCCATTCTCCTAGCTGTGGAATTTCTTACACTGGTAGAGAGAAAAGTTCTAGGGTATATGCAATTTTGAAAAGGCCCAAATGTTGTAGGCCCATACGGCCTACTCCAACCCATTGCTGATGCAATTAAACTTTTCATTAAAGAACCACTACAGCCTGCCACATCCTCAATCTCAATATTTATCCTAGCACCCATCCTGGCCCTAAGACTAGCCCTAACCATATGAATTTCTCTACTCATACCCTACCTCCTCATCAGCATAAACCTAGAAGTCCTATTTATACTAGCCATATCAAGCTTAGCTGTATATTCCATGCTCTGATCAGGCTGAGCCTCCAATTCAAAATATACACTAACTGGAGCCTTTCGAGCAGTAGCGCAAACAATCTCATATGAATTCACATTAGCAATTATTCTGCTATCAGTCCTCCTAATAAGTGGATCCTTTACCCTCTCCACCCTAATCATCACACAAGAGCAAGTATGACTAATCTTTCCAGCATGACCCCTAGCAATAATATGATTTATCTCAATACTGTGACAGAAGCTCAGTCGTGTCTGACTCTTTGCGACCCTGTGGACTGTAGTCCACCAGGCTCCTCAGTCCATGGGATTCTCCAGGTAAGAATATTGGAGTGGATTGCCATTTCCTTTTCCAGGGGATCTTCCTGACCCAGGGATCGAACCCAGGTCTCCTGCATTGCAGGCAGACGCTTTAACCTCTGAGCCACCAGGGAAACCTAGCAGAAACAAACTGAGCTTCATTTGACCTGACGGAAGGAGAAGCAGAACTAGTCTCAGGCTTTAATGTAGAATACACAGAAGGACCATTCACCCTATTTTTCATAGCAGAATATGCAAACATCATTATAATAAATGTGTTTACAATAATCCTATTCCTAGGGGCATTTCATAATCCATGCATACCAGAAGTATACACAATCAACTTCACCATCAAGTCACTGCTACTCACAATCTGTTTCCTATGAATTCAAGCATCCTATCCCTGATTCTGTTACCATTAACTAATACACCTATTATGAAAATTGTTTCTACCCCTAACACTAGCCCTATGTATGTGGCATATCACTACCCTTTCTTCTATCAAGCATGTCCACACAAACATAAGAAATATATCTGATAAAAGAGTTACTTTGGTAGAGTAAATAATAGAGGTTTAAACCCTCTTATTTCTAGAACTATAGGAATTGAACCTATTCCTAACAATCCAAAACTCTTCGTGCTCCCAATTACACCAAAGTCTAATAGTAAGATCAGCTAATTAAGCTATCAGGGCCCATACCCCGAAAATGTAGGTTTATATCCTTCCCATATTAATAAACCCAATTATCTTTATCATTATCCTATCAACTGTCATTCTAGGAACTATCATTGTCATAATCAGCTTCCATTGGCTACTCATCTGAATCAGATTTGAAATAAATATGCTTGCTATTATCTCCATTATAATAAAAAAATACAACCCACGAGCCACAGAAGCACCAACCAAATACTTTCTAACCCAATCAACAGCTTCAATATTACTAATAATAGCCATTATCATTAACAATGTTATCAGGCCAATACAATTATTTAACAACAGCATCCATACTCATAACAATAGCTGTCACCATAAAACTAGGAATAGCCCCATTCCACTTCTGAGTCCTAGAAGTAGCACAGGGCATCTCCTTATCATCTGGCCTAATCTTGCTTACATGACAAAAACTAGCACCCATATCCGTACTTTATCAAATTACCCCATCCATCAACCTAAACCTAATCCTAACCCTATCCATTCTATCAATTATAATTGGAGGTTGAGGGGGACTAAATCAAACCCAGCTACAAAAAAATATGGTCTACTGATCAATCGCCCATATAGGCTGAATAACAGCAGTCCTACTATATAACCCCACTATAATACTACTAAACTTAGTCATCTACATTATCATAACCTCTACCATATTCACACTATTTATAGCCAACTCAATCACCACTACCCTATCACTATTACACACATGAAATAAAGCACCTGTTATGACTGTCGTATTTCTTGTCACCCTCCTATCAATAGGAGGACTTCCCCCACTCTCAGGATTTATACCAAAATGAATAATTATTCAAGCAATGACAAAAAGTATGGCATCCCACTCCAGCACTCTTGCCTGGAAACTCCCATGGATGGAGGAGCCTGGTGGGCCGCAGTCCATGGGGTCGCTAAGAGTCAAACAGGATTGAAAGACTTCGCTTTCATTTTTCACTTTCACGCATTGGAGAAGGAAATGGCAACTCACTCCAGTGTTCTTGCCTGAAGAATCCTAGGGACAGGAGAGCCTCATGGGCTGCCGTCTATGGGGTTGCACAGAGTCGGACATGACTGAAGCGACTTAACAGCAGCAGCAGCAACCCACCCTTATAGCAATTACAGCACTACTAAACTTATACTTTTACATACGACTCATATATTCCACTACATTAACAATATTTCCCTTCACAAACAACATAAAAATAAAATGACAATTCTCCACCACAAAACAGATAACCCTCCTACCAACAATAGTTGTACTATCTACCATACTACTACCACTCACACCAATCCTATCAGTACTAGAATAGGAATTTAGGTTAGACAGACCAAGAGCCTTACAGTTTACTTAATTCCTGATAAGGATTGCAAGACTACATCTTTACATCAATTGAACTCAAATTAACCACTTTAATTAAGCTAAATCCTCACTAGATTGGTGGGCTCTATCCTCACGAAATTTTAGTTAGCAGCTAAATACCCTAACCAACTGGCTTCACTCTTCTTCTCAAGGAAAAAAAAAAAGGCAAGAGAAGCCCCAGAAGAATTGAAGCTGCTTCTTTGAATTTGCAATTCAATGTAAATTGAATTCACCACAGGACTTGGTAAAAAGAGGAATTAAACCTCTGTCTTTAGATTTACAGTCTAATGCTTTACTCAGCCATTTTACCCATGTTTATTAACCACTGATTATTCTCAATTAATCATAAAGATGTTGGTACCCTATACTTACTATTTGGTGCCTGAGCCAACATAGTAGGAACAGCCCTAAACCTGCTGATTTGTGCTGAACTAGGTCAACCTGGCCACTTGCTCAGAGATGACCAGATTTATAACATAATTGTAACTGCACACGTGTTTGTAATAATCTCCTTTATAGTGATGTCAATCATAATTGGAGAGTTTGATAACTGACTAGTTCCTCTAATAATTGGCTCCCCCCACATAGCATTTCCCCAAATAAATAACATGAGCTTCTGACTTCTCCCCACTTCTTTCCTACTACTTCTAACATCATCTATAGTCGAAGCTGGGATGGGAACAGTCTGAGCCGTGTACCCTCCTTTAGCCGGCAACCTAGCCCATGCAGGAACCTCAGTAGACATAACCATTTTTTCTTTGCACCTGGCGGGTGTTTCCTCAATTTTAGGGGCTATTAACTTCATCACAACAATTATTAATATTAAACCCCATGTAGTATCACAATATCAAACTCCCCTATTCGTGTGATCTGTGCTAATTACTGCCATATTATTACTCCTCTCACTCCCTGTAATAGCAGTTGGTATTACAATATTATTAACAGACTGGAATCTAGACCCAGCAGGAAGAAGGGACCCCATCCTGTACCAACCCTTATTCTGATTCTTCAGACACCCTGACTTATATATTCTTATTTTACCCAGATTTGGAATAATTTCCCACATCGTAACTTATTATTCAGGAAACAAAGAGCCATTTGGCTATATGGGAATGGTCTGAGCTATGATATCAATTGGGTTCTTAGGATTTATTGTATGAGCTCACCATATGTTCATAGTTGGAATAGACATTGACACATGGGCTTACTTCACATCAGCTACTATAATTATTGCTATCTCAACTGGAGTAAAAGTCTTTAGTTGATTGGGAGCACTTCACAGGGGTAACATTAAATGATCTTCCACTATAATATGAGCACTAGGCTTCATTTTCCTTTTTACAGTAGGAGGTTTAACTGGAATTGTTCTAGCCAACTCTTTCTTTGACATTGTTCTCCATGACATGTATTATGTAGTCACACATTTCCATTAGGTATTATCAATAGGGTCTGTGTTTGCTATTATAGGAGGATTTTTGCATTGATTCCCACTATTCTCAGGCTACACCCTTAACACTACATGAGCCAAAATCCATTTTGTGACTATATTTGTAGGTGTAAATATAATCTTCCTACAATACTTCTTAGGGCTATCTGGTATACCATGACACTATTCTGATTCCCCAGATACATATACAATATGAACCACCATTTTATCCATAGGATCATTTATCTCTTTAACAGCAGTTATACTAATAATCTTCATTATCTGAGAGGTATTCACATCTAAGTGAGAAGTCTTAATTATATATTTAACCACAACAAATTTAGAGTGATTAAATGAATTCCCTCCACCATACCATACATTTGAAGAACCTACATACGTCAGATTAAAATAAGAAAGGAAGGAATTGAACCCTCTATTACCGGTTTCAAGCCAATATCATAGCCACTATGTCTTTCTCTATTAATGAGATGTTAGTAAAATATTGCATAACTTTGTCAAAGTTAAGTTATAGGTGAAAACCCTATACATCTCATATGGCACACCCCATACAAGTAGGCTTCCAAGATGCAACATCACCCATTTATAGAAGAATTATTGCATTTCATGACCACACACTAATAATTGCCTTTTTAATTAGCTCACTAGCACTTTATATTATTTCACTAATATTAACAAAACTAACTCATACTAGCACAATAGAGGCACAGGAGGTGGAAACAATTTGAACTATTCTGCCAGCCATTATCTTCATTTTAATTGCCCTTCCATCTTTAAGAATTTTATATATAATAGATGAGATTAACAATCCACCCCTTACAGTAAAAACTATAGGACATCAATGATATTGAAGTTATGAATATACAGATTATGACGATTTAAGCTTTGACTCCTATATAATTCCAACATCAGAATTAAAACCAGGAGAACTAAGATTACTAGAAGTAGACAACTGGGTTGTACTACCAATAGAAATAACAATTCAAATATTAATTTATTCTGAAGATGTACTACACTCATAAGCTGTGCCTTCTTTAGGATTAAAAACAGATGCAATCCCAGGTCGTCTAAATCAAACAACCCTCATGTCAACCTGACCAGACTTATATTATGGACAATGTTCAGAGATCTGCAGATCAAATTATAGTTTCATGCCCATTTTTCTTGAACTAGTCCCACTAAAATACTTTGAAAAATGATCTGCATTGATACTATAAAATTGTCAAGAATCTAAATTAGCACTAACATTTTAAGTTAGAGATTGAGAGTATAATTATCTCCTTGAGGACATGCCACACTAGACATATCAACATGATTTACAATAAACCTATCAATATTTCTAGTTCTTTTTATTATTTTTCAACTAAAAATCTCAAAACATAGTTTTTATTATAACCCAGAACCAATATTAACCAAAACACAAAACAAAGCACCCCTTGAGAAAAAAAAAAATGAATGAAAATCTGTTTGCCTCTTTCATTACCCCTATAATTCTAGGCCTCTTCCTCATTACTCTTATCATCATATTCCCTAGCTTATTATTCCCAACATAAAATTGATTAGTAAATAACCACCTCATTTCTCTCCAACAATGAATGCTCCAACTTGTATCAAAACAAATAATGGGAATTCACATCAAAGGACACACATGGATATTAATACTAATGTCCTTAATCCGATTTATTGGATCAACAAATCTACTAGGCTACTACCTCACTCATTTACACCAACCACACAACTATCAGTGAACCTGGCATAGCCCTCCCCCTATGAGCAGGGGCTGTAATTACAGGCTTCCACAACAAAACTAAAGCATCACTTGCTCACTTTTTACCACAAGGAACAGCAACCCCATTAATTCCAATACTAGTTATCATCAAAACTATCAGTCTTTACATTTAACCAATAGCCCTAGCCATAGGACTAACAGCCAATATTACTACAGGACATTTACTAATTCACCTAATTGAAGGAGCTACACTCACAGTAATAAGCATTAGCACCATAACGGCTCTTATTACATTTATTATTCTAGTCCTACTAACAATTCTTGAATTTGCAGTAGCTATATTTCAAACCTATGTATTTACCCTCTTAGTTAGTCTTATAACATATAATGACACACCAAACCCACGCCTATCATATTGTAAACCCAAGTTCTTTACCCCTTATAGGAGCCCTATCAGCCCTCTTAATAACATCCGGCCTATATGATTTCACTTCAAATCGATTGCCCTATTAATACAAAAAAAAAAAAAATGCTTGGCTTAACAACAAATATACTCACAATATATCAATGGTGACGAGATATTGTCCGAGAGAGAGCACCTTTCAGGGACATCACATTCCAACTGTCTGAAAAGGCTTCCGCTATGGAATGATCCCTTTCATTATCTCTGAAGTCTTATTCTTCACCAGGTTTTTCTGACCATTCTAACACTCCAGTCTCATCCCTACACCTGAGCTAGGCAGCTGCTGAGCCTGAACAGGCATTCATCCATTTAACGCCCTAGAAATCCCACTACTTAACACTTCTGTCCTACTAGCATCAGGAGTCTCTACTACCTGGGCCCATCACAGCCTTACAGAAGGAAACCACAATCACATATTACAAGCTCTATTTATTACTATTGCACTAGGTGTGTATTTCACATTATTACAAGCCTCAGAATACTATGAAGCACCTTTTACCATCTCAGATGAGGTTTATGGTTCAACCTTTTTCATAGCCACTGGTTTCCACGGCCTCCACGTCATTATTGGATCTACTTTCCTAATTGTCTGCTTCTTCCACCAACTGAAATCCCACTTCACTTCCAACCACTACTTTGGCTTTGAAGCTGCCACCTGATATTGACACTTCGTAGACATACTATGACTCTTTCTCTATGTAGCTATCTATTGATGAGGTTCATATTCTTTTAGTATTAACTAGTACAACTGACTTCCAATCAGTTAGTTTCAGTCTTGTCCGAAAAAGAATAATAAATCTAATACTAGCCCTCCTAACTAACCTCATGCTAGCTACACTACTTTTCATTATTGTATTCTGACTTCTCCAACTAAATGTGTATTCATAAAAAACAAGTCCATGTGACTATGGATTCAACCCCATGGGATCAGTTTGCCTACTTTCTCCATAAAATTTTTCCTAGTAGCCATCACATTTCTCCTCTTTGACCTGGAAATTGCACTCCTTTTACCACTACCTGGGGCTTCACAAATAACCTAAACACAATGCTCACCATGACCCTCTTCCCAATCCTACTATTAGCTGTAAGTCTAACCTACGAATGAACTTAAAAAGGACTAGAATGAACTTTGTATGGTATTTAGTTTAAAATAAAATAAGTGATTTTGACTCATTAGATTATGATTGAACTCATAATTACCAAATGTCTCTAGCATACATAAACATTATAATAGCACTCACAGTATCCCTTGTAGAACTATTAATATATTGATCCCACCTAATATCATCTCTTCTATGCCTAGAAGAAATAATATTATCTCTACTTGTTATAGCCACCCTAATAATCTTAAACTCACATTTTACCTTAGCTAGTATGTTACCTATTATCTTGCTGGTCTTCATGGCCTGTGAAGCAGCACTAGGCTTATCCCTACTAGTAATAGTATCAAACATATATGGTACTGATTATGTACAAAAGCTTAATCTACTCCAATGCTAAAATATATTATCCCCCCAGTAATACTTATACCCCTAACCTGACTATCAAAAGGTAATATAATCTGGATTAATTCTACAACCCATAGCCTGCTAATCAGCCTCACAAGCCTACTCCTCATAAATCAATTTAGTGACAACAGCCTCAACATTTCGCTAGTTTTCTTCTCCGATTCTCTATCAACACCACTATTAATCCTAACCATGTTGCTTCTTCCCCTAATGTTAATAGCTAGTGAACATCACCTATCAAAAGAGAATTTAACCCCCCCCAAAAAATATACATCACCATACTAATCTTACTACAACTATTCCTAATCATAATCTTCACCACCATAGAGCTAATCCTCTTTTATATTCTATTTGAAGTAACACTAGTCCTACCACTTAATAGTATCACCAGATGGGGGAAAAAAACAGAGTGCCTAAACACTGGCCTCTACTTCCTATTTTATACAGTAGCAGGTTCCCTCCCACTGCTGGTTACACTAATCTACATCCAAAACACCGTAAGACCCCTAAACTTCCTAATACTTCAATATTGAGTACAACAAACACCTAGTTCCTTTTCAAATATTTGTGTGTGTGTGTGTGTGTGTATGATTAGCATGCATAATAGCCTTCATAGTAAAAATACCACTATATGGCCTCCACATTTGACTACCCAAAGCCCATGTAGAAGCCCCCATTGCAGGCTCCGTAGTTCTTGGAGCAGTCCTATTGAAACTAGGAGGATATGGCATACTACGAATTATAATATTCCTAAACCCAATAACCGACTTCATAGCATATCCATTCATTATGCTGTCCTTGTGGAGTGTAATCATGACTAGCTCAATTTGCCTTCCTCAAACAGACTTAAAATCACTCATCTCATACTCCTCTCTCAGCCACATGGCACTTGTATGGTAGCCATTCTTATCCAAACACCTTGAAGCTACATAGGCACTACAGCCTAATAATCACCCATAGTCTTACATCCTCCATACTTTTCTGCCTAGCAAACTCTAACTACTAATGAATCCACAGCCAAAAAATAATTCTAGCCCAAGGCCTACAAACATTCTTCCCACTAATGGCCACATGATGACTCTTAGCAAGCTTGACTAATCTAGCTCTGCCTCCAACAATTAACCTAATCAGGGAACTATTTGTAGTAATATTGACTTTTTCATGATCTAACATCACAATTATTCTAATAGGAGCACATATAGTAATTACTGCTCTATACTCCCTGTATATGCTAATCACAACACAACTAGATAAAAACACCCACCACATCAATAATATCACACCCTCCTTTACATGAGAGAATGTCATTATGTCATTATACATTTTACCCTTATTACTACTAAATAAGTAGTTATTATATTTATTAATAACTACATATATATACCAAATATTAATAGATATAAAGGGAAAATCATCACAATCCACTAATCCTAGGGAACATTAGCATCCTACTTATGTCAGCAGAATAATTATACTGAGAGAAAATCAATAAGAAAACCATGACCTTAAGTGAAACATTAGATCAGTGGATTTGGATGGGTTTATATAGAACATTCCATCCAAATGTAGCATAGTGCACATTTTTTCTCAAATACTCATGGAAGGTTCTCAAGGATAGACTATATGGTAGGTTATATAACAAGTCTCAGTAAATTTAAAAGGATTGAAATAATTTTAAGCAAACTTCAGATGACAATGGCATGAAACTAAAAATCAATTAAAAGAAGAAGGCCAAAAATATCAAAAGTATATGGAGACTGAACAACATGCTAATGAATAACAATTGTGTCAAGAAAGAAAGAAAGAAAAAAACAAAAACAAAAACAAAACTACCTGAGGACAAATCAAAGTATGACACACCAAACTCTTTGGGATGTAAAAAAAAAAAAAGTTTACAGCAATACTGTCCTATCGCAATAAACAACAACAAAAAAACAAATAAGTCTAAACTTACCCCTAAATGAACTAGAAAAACAACAAAATAGAACAATGAGAAGCAGCCCCAAGATGGTGGAGGAATAGAATGTGGAGACCACTTTCTCCTTCACAAATTCATCAAAAGATTATTTGAATGTGCACAACTTCTACAAAACAACTTCTGAATGCTGGTGGAGGACACCAGACAGCGAGAAAGGCAGCCCAAATTCTTCAAAGGAAATATGATAGAATATAAAAGATGAAAACAGAGACAAAGGATTTGTGACAGAGACCCATCCTGGGGAAGGAGTCATGAAGGAGGACAAGTTTCCACACAATAGGGGACCCTTTCACAGGCAGGGCCTGTGGAGAGATTTAGAATCTCAGAGGCAACATAATTGGAAACCAAAAAAAACACACACACACACAAAATATGCACTTAGCCTCAACTACCAGGTGATGGACAGGGAGGTCTGGCATCCTGAGGTTCATGGGGTTGCAAAGAGTCAGACACGACTGAGCGACTGAACTGAACTGAACCAGTGGAGAAGTGGCTCAGAGACTCATGTCCACAAGCAGTGAGTGGGGTTTGATGTGGAAGAATGAGATGCATCATCTATCCTTAGGGTAAGTACTGAGTTTAAATGTCCTGAGGATAATCTGAAGGGCTTAATGTGAGATAGCTACCCAAACCATGGGATTGCCAGAGAGAGGAAAAAAAGCATCATTCCCATAAAAAATCTCCAAAGAGGCATGGTGACCCTTGGAGCACTCACAGAACAAAGTATTGTACCCTGGCAAATACCAAAGAAGAGCAAAAGATTGTCATCTACCACCCTCCCTCCCAGAGGCTGAGGGGCAGATGTACAACAGCCAGAGGCAGAAGGCAAGGGGCTGCTGCAATCTCAGCCCCAGAGGCCTAATTTTCCACCAAACTGTGAACAGGCTGCCTGTTGTAAACCAAGACTTCCTGGGATCCTGGAAGGTTGACATCAACCAGGACCAGGAATGTCATAGCCTGAGATCAACACCCCAAAGGAGACAGATCGCATACCAGGGACTGTGCCCTTGTGGCTAACCTAGCAAACTGAGTGGTCAGGACCAGGGAGGTTCATAATGTGTAAGGCCCAACTGGGACAGTGCACTCACCAAGAACTTGCTCACCTGAGCAGCTTGGACTTGGGAAGGGTACAAAACGCACAGCCCTTCTGTGACCTTATGGAGTACCCAAGAACCTGAGTGTCTTAGACCTGGGAAGTGCATTAAAAGCAGGGTTCACTTCAGACAGTGTCCTCACAGAGCACACAGGAGCTTGAATAGTGTGGACCCAGGAGGTACAAGATGACTCGGGCTGTGGCAAACCCAGTGAGTTCCACCCAAGGGGAGCACTCCTCACACATGCCAGCAGAATTTGTTTGCAGTGTCCCTCTTTCTCCATAGCAAAACTGAGCAAGTGAAGTATGAGTAACTGGCTACCTGTGCTCCCTAGTGTCTGGGGAAAATTAGACACTGAAGAGACTTGTAAACAGAGGAAGCCAAAATAAGCAAAGAAGGGAAAACCACCTGGGAAGTGACAGGTGCAACACATTAAAATCCTGAAGTTAATGATGAGACTATGCATTTGAGGGGTAAATACAGAAATTAAAGACAAGTACAAGCCAGAACAAGGGACTATCTGAAACTGAACTGACCCAACACTGCGCACATCAGCCTCAGAGAAATTCCTAGATATATTTTTACTAGTATCACTTTTTGTTTAATTTTTAAAATTTTAGATCTTTATTTCTCCTCTAAGTTTCATTTTTATAGACTATTATTACTGTTCTAGAAAAACCCTACATTTTAAAAACATATATATATATGTATTATTTTTTTAGAGTTGATTTTGTTTCATTTTTTACATTGCACTTTTGAGAGTCTAATCTCTAATCTAGGTCTTTAATTTTCCCCATTTGATATTTGTTATCAATTTTCTACCTTTAAAAACCTAATCTTTCGTATGCATTTTCTCTTAATAATTTGTCTGCTGGCTTGATTTTTCTCACCCTTTTGACTCTCTTATTTCTCCTCCTGGTCATCTCTATCTCCCTCCACCCTCTTTCTTCTCTATATAGCTCTGTGAATCATTCTGTGTGTTTTTGGCTGTGGAGAGTTGCTTCAGCATTAACCTAGGGACTTTGGTTTCTGTGCTGTGTGGATGGAGAAGTTTTGAGATTAATGTAAAAGGGGGGCTGAAACCCTGAGGCAGGACGCTCAACTCCAGAACATTAGACCATCATAGAACTCCTGACCATGGGGAACAAAAATAGGCAAGAGCTGACCCAAAAGTCTCCATACCTACACTGAATCCAAACTCGATGGCCCAAGATGCAGCAAGTTCCAGTGAAATGCCCCCACATTGATTCTCCAGCAAAACAGGAACACAGCCCTGAACACTAAAAGATGGGCTGACCAAAGTCATACCAAACACAAAGACACCTCACAACTCTTTATTGGACACTTCATTGCACTCCAGAGAAAAGATATACAGATCCACTCATCAGAACACAGACACAAATTCTCCCAACCAGGAAAACTTGACAAGCCACTGGTCCAATCACAACCACAGGGAGCAGACTTCACAATAAAGAGGAACCATGGGCCTCAAGCCTGTAGAAAAGGGACCCCAAACACATAAATCTAAGTAAAATGAAAGCACAGAGAAATATACAACAGGGGAAGAAATATAGTAAAAATCCATGAGTCCAAAACAAACAAACAGAAACAAACAAAAAAAAAAAACATAAAAAGAAGTGGTGGAAATAGGGAGTCTACCTGAAAAATAGTTCAGAATAATGATAGTAAAGATGAGACAAAATCTTGAAAAAGAATGGATTTACAGATAAACAGACTGGTGACACTGATTGAGAAGATGCAAGATATCCTTAACAAGGACCTAGAAGAAATAAAAAGGAGTCAATCAATAATGTGCAATGCAGTGACTAAGATTAAAAACACTCTGGAGGGAACCAATAGCAGAATAACTGAGGCAGAAGAAAGGATAAGTGAGTTGGAAAGTAAAATAGTAGAAATAAATGAAGCATGATTTAAAAAAAAAAAAAGGAGTTAAAAGAAATGAGAAAAACTACAGAGACCTCTGGGACAATGTCAAATACCCCATCATTTGAATTATAGGTGTCCCAGAAGAAGAAGCCAAAAGGAAAGGACATGGAATAAAACTTGAGGAGATAATAGTTGAAAATTACCCTAAAAGGCAGAAGGAAATAGCTACCCAATTTCAGGAAACTCAAAGAGTTCCAAAAAAGGATAAACCCAAGATGAAACACACCAAGATTCATAGTAATTAAACTAACAAAAATTAAACACAAAGAGCAAATATTGAAAGTAGCAAGGGAAAAGAAACAAATAGCTTACAAGAGAATCTTCATAAGGATAATAGCGGATCTTTCAATAGAAACTCTTCAAGCCAGAGAGAATGGAAGGACATATTTAAATTGATGAAAGAGAAAAAACTAGACCTAAGATTACTCTATCCAGAAAGAAATTTATTCTGATTGGAAAGAGAAATAAAAAACTTTACAGAGAGGCAAAAGCTCAGACAATTCAGCACCACCACACCAATTCTTCAACAAATTAAAAGGGATTTTCTCTAGATAAACACACAAAAAAATTTATAAAAACAAACCCAAAACAAAAAGCAAATGGTAACAGAATGATCAGTTCAGTTCAGTTCAGTCGCTCAGTCGTGTCCAAGTCTTTGCGACCCCATGAATTGCAGCACGCCAGGCCTCCCTGTCCATCACCAACTTCTGGAGTTCACTCAGACTCACGTCCATCGCGTCAGTGATGCCATTCAGCCAACTCATCCACTGTCATCCCCTTCTTCTCCTGCCCCCAATCCTTCCCAGCATCAAAGTATTTTCCAATGAGTCAACACTTCACATGAGGTGGTCAAAGTACTGGAGTTTCAGCTTTAGCATCATTCCTTCCAAAGAAATCCCAGGGCTGATCTCCTTCAGAATGGACTGGTTGGAGCTCCTTGCAGTCCAAGGGACTCTCAAGAGTCTTCTCCAACACCACAGTTCAAAAGCATCAATTCTTTGGTGCTCAGCCTTCTTCACAGTCCAACTCTCACATCCATAC
>SJXO01000772.1:212104-288857 GCA_006408615.1 Connochaetes taurinus | reverse complement strand
TCTGTTTTTCCATGTCCAGTTCTAACTGTTGCTTCCTGGCCTGCATACTGATTTCTCAAGAGGCAGGTCAGGTGGTCTGGTATTCCCATCTCTTTCAGAATTTTCCACAGTTTATTGTGATCCATACAGTCAAAGGCTTTGGCATAGTCAATAAAGCAGAAATAGGTGTTTTTCTGGAACTCTCTTGCTTTTTCCATGATCCAGTGGATGTTGGCAATTTGATCTCTGGTTCCTCTGCCTTATGTAAAACCAGCTTGAACATCAGGAAGTTCACAGTTCACATATTGCTGAAGTCTGTCTTGGAGAATTTTGAGCATTACTTTACTAGCGTGTGATATGAGTGCAATTGTGTGGTAGTTTGAGCTTTCTTTGGCATTGTCTTTCTTTGGGATTGAAATGAAAATAGGATCATACTTATCAATAACTACATTAAATGTAAATGGGCTAAATGCTTCAAACAAAAGACAAAAACTGGACAAGTGGATTAAAAAAAAATGTATATATGCTGTCTACAAAAGAATCTCAAACCTGGGGACATATACAGACTGAAAGTGAAGAGGTGGAAAAGGATATTTCATGCAAAAGGAGATCACAAGAAAGTAGGAGTAGCAATACTCATATCAGTCAAAATAGACTTTGAAATAAAGACTGTGATAAGAGACAGTGAAAGACACTAAATTATGATCAAGGGTTCAACCCAAGAAGAAGATATTACAATTATAAATACATATGCACCCAATATAGGAGCACCTCAATATATAAGGCAAATGCTAATAAGTATGAGAGGGGAAATTAGCAGTAACACAGTAATAGTGGTGAACTTTAATACCCCACTCACACCTATGGATGGATCATCCAAACAGAATTAAGTAAGAAACACAAGCTTTGAATGACACACTAGACCAGTTAGACCTAATAGTTAGCTAGAAGGCATTTCATCCAAAAAACATGGATTTCACCTTTTTCTCAAGTGCACACAGAGCATTCTTCAGGATAGATCACATCCTGGACCACAAATCTAGCTTTGATAAATTTTAAAAACTGAAATCATGTCAAGCATCTTTTCTGTTAACAATGCAGCACGATTAAATTTCCACTACAGAAAAAAAAAAAAAACTATATACAACACAAACAAATGGTGGCTAAACAACATGCTTCTGAATAACTGATATCATGCAAGAAATCATGTGAGGAATCAAAATGGAAATCTAAATATACATGGAAACAATGACAATGGAAACATGACAACCCAAAACCTATGGGATTCAGAAAATCAGTGCTAAGAGGGATTTGTTCACAGGAATACAAGTCTACTTCAGGAAACAAGAGAAACATCAAACAAACAACCTAACTTTCCATCTAAAATAACTAGAGAAAGAAGAAGAACGATAACAACAAAAAAAGCAAAGTTAGTAGAAGGAAAGAAATCATAAAACTCAGCATAAATAAATGAAAAAAACAAAACAAAACAAACAACAGCAACAAAAGAAAAAAAAAAAAAGAGAGAGACTACAGCAATGATCAACAACACTAAAAGCCAGTTCTTTGAGAAGATAAACAAAATAGATAAGCCACAGCCAGACTCATAAAGAAAAAAAATGATGAAATCAATAAAATTAGAATTGAAAATGGAGAAATCAGAACAGATAACATAGAAATAAATAGGTCATAAGAGTGGGCTATGAGCAACTGTATTCCAATAAGAAGGACAAATTGGAAAATATGGACATATTCTTAGAAAAATATAACTTTTGAAAACTGAACCAAGGAAAAATAAAAAATATGAACAGAGCAACCACAAGCTTGGAAATAGAAACTGTAATAAAAAATCTTACAACAAACAAAAGTCCATGACCAGATGGCTTCACAGGCAAATTCTACTAAAAATGTAGAGGGAGCTGATACCTATCTTACTCAAACTCTTCCAGAAAATTGCAAAAGAGGTTAAACTTCCAAATTCATTCTACGAGGCCACCAACACTCTGATTTGAAAACCAGACAAAGAAGCCACAAAAGAAGAAAATTACAGGTCAACATCACAGATGAACATAGATGATAAAATCCTCAAACAAAATTCTACCAAATAGAATCCAGGAACCTGGTAAAAAGATCATACATCATGACTGAG
This sequence comes from Connochaetes taurinus, assembly GCA_006408615.1. Taxonomy (NCBI): domain Eukaryota; kingdom Metazoa; phylum Chordata; class Mammalia; order Artiodactyla; family Bovidae; genus Connochaetes; species Connochaetes taurinus. The sequence continues at coordinate 286,729 of SJXO01000772.1, read as the reverse complement.
TAGGCTTTATTTCAGGAATGCAAGGATTCTTCAACAGGGTACTCAGGGCTGGTCCACTGGGATGACCCAGAGGGATGGGATGGGAAAATAACAAACGTAACAACTGACAAAGACTTAATCTCCAAAATATACAAGCAGGTCATGTAGCTCAATACCAAAAAATGAACAACTCAATCAGAAAGGGGCCAAAAGAACTAAATAGACTTTTCTCCAAAGAAGACAAACAGATAATTAATACACATGAAAAGATGCTCCATGTCATTCATTATTAGAAAAATGCAAATCAAAGCCACAATGAGGTATCATCTCATGCAGGTCAGAATGGCAATCATCAAAAAGTCTACAACAATAAATGCCAGGGAGAGTGAGGAGAAAATGAAACCCTCTTACAGTGTTGCTAGGAATGAAAACTGATACAGCCACGTTGGAGAACAGTGTGGAGATTCCTTAAAATACTGGGAATAGAACTGCCATATGACCCAGCAATCCCACTGCTATGCATACACCCCAAGGAAACCATAATTTAAAGAGACACATGTACCTCAGTATTCATCTCTGCACTATTTTCAGTAGCTAGGACATGAAAGAAATCTAGATATCCATCAGCAGATGAATAGAAAAGGTAGTTTTGGTACGTATACACAGTGGAATACTAGCTATAAAAGAACACATTTGAATCAGTTCTAATGAGGGGGATGACTCTGGAGTGTATTATATAGAGTAAGTAATTCAGAAAGAGAAACATAAATATTGTATATTAATGCATATATATGGAATTTAGAAAGATGGTAACTATGATCCTATATGCAAGACAGCAAAAGAGACTTAGATATAAAGAACAGATTTTTTTTCACTCTGTGGGAGAAGGGAAGGAGGGATGAGCTGAAAGAATAACATTGAAACATGTATATTGGTCTTCCTTGGTGACTCAGATGGTTAAAAAAAAAAAAAAATCGGCCTGTAATGTGGGAGACCTGGGTTCAATTCCTGGTTTGGGAAGATCCCTTGGAGAAGGGAATGACTACCCAGTTCAGTATTATTTCCTGGAGAATTCTACAGACCTACTACCATATGTAAGATAGATAACAAGTGCAAGTTTTGATTCATGAATCAGGGCCAGTGCTCTGACAGCCCAGAGGGATGGGTTGAGGAGTGAGGTGGCTGGGGGGATTCAGAATGGGGGGACACATGTGTATCCATGAATGGTTCATGTCAATCTATGGAAAAGATCATCACAATATTGTCAACTAATTATTCTCTAATTAAAATAAATCAAGAAAAGAAAGAACAAGAAAAGCCTAAAATCAGTAGAAGGAAGAAAATATTTAAGATCAGAGTGTAAATAAATGAAACAGCCACTAAAAAGACAAATATATTAATAAAACTATGTTCTATTTATTAGAAAATTAAAAAAAAATGACAAATATTCAGTTAGGCCTACAAAGACAACATGGGAGAAGGCTCTGATAAATAAAATAAAAAACTCAAGAGGTAAAGTAGCAATGGATACTGCAGAGATGCAAAACAATGTAAGATAATATTATGAACAGATGGATGCCATTTAAGTGGATAGTTTAAGAGAAATGGATTAATTCTTAGAATCATACAGCTTTCCAAGACTGAATTATGAAGAAGTGGAAAATCTGAATAAGCTGGACATCCATAAAAATATTAAAAGAAGAGTAATAAAAAACTTCCACAAAACCAAAAGCTCAATGACCTTCACAGGAGAATTATATCAACCATTCAAAGATTTATCTATACTTCTCAAACTTTCAAAAAAATTAAGAGGAGGAAATGCTTCCTAACTTATTTTACAAGGCTAACATTACCCTGATAACAAAATCAAAGACAACACACAGAGAGAATATTACAGGACAATATAATGAAGATAATTATCATAAATATTACCAAAATACATGTATTATATAGGATGCTTGGGGTTGGTGCACGGGGATGACCCAGAGAGATGTTATGGGGAGGGAGGTGGGAGGAGGGTGCATGTTTGGGGACACATGTACACCTGTGGTGGATTCATGTCAATGTATGGCAAAACAAACACAGTATTGTAAAGTAAAATAAAGTAAAAATTAAAATTTTTTAAAAAATAAATGAATTCTCTTTCAGGGGAAAAAAAATAAAAGGATCAAGATGAGAATATATTAACAAGCTGCATATATTAAATATTAGCAAACTGTATATATTTAAAGGATCAAACAGAGAACATTGAAAAGATTGTATGCCATGATAAATTGGAGTTTATTTCAGACATGTCAAGATAGTTCAACATTCATAAATCAACCAACGTGGTTCACCATATCAACAAAATAAAAATCACATGATCTTCTCAATAGATTTAGAAAAAAAGAAGATCACAACATTCAAAACCCATTCGTGTTTTCAGAAAATCAACTCTCAGCGAAACAGGCACAGAAAAATTTATCTCAAGTAACATGGGCTACTTATGACAAAATCACAGCTAAAATCAGATTCAGTAGTGGAAAACTGAAAACTTATCTTTAAAACCAGGATCAAGACAAAGAGGCCCATTCTCACCTCTCAGCATAGTATTAGAAGTCCTAGTCAGAGAAATTAAGCAAAAAAAAAAAAAAAAACAAAAAACAGAAATCCAAGTGGAAATGAAAGTAGTAAATCAGGTGATTTTTCAAAAACTTAAGGAGTGGTTGGATTTTTCTTAAGAGCACTGAGGACATCTATTAGATTGACATTTTGGGGAAAAAAAAAAACATTCTGAAATTTGAATAGATCAAAAAAAGATGTGGGGAGTGCCATCAGGGTCAAGTTAGGACATTTATAGTAATCTCATTACAGTAACAAAATGAGTGAAATTGAGGATGGATGTGTACAGAATCAGAAACCATTCAAGAGGTCAGATTAAAACGGAGAGAGAAAAAAAATCTAAAAAATTAGTTCTTGTCACCTGTAACAATCCAAGAAAAGAACTATTTTGTTGTTTCCACTTTTCATCTGTCTTTTTAAGAACTGAAGAAAAGGAAGGATCATTGAACAATTACACAGAAATTAATTCTATGTCCAACCCAGTTTACCATCAGCATATGTTCTTAGGTTAGAACCTCACTGAATTTCAATGTGTCTTAAAAATGCCCCAAATACTCTCTGAGATTCTTGCCTCACAACACTGTGGAGAGGCGCAATGAAACGATGTCTGTGGACTATATACATATGCCAAGCTGAAAGTTATACATGGTTGCTTTTCTCATGACAGTAGATAATGTTTTTTAATAACAAAAATGTAAATTATATTTGAAAATATTTCAGGGAGGACAGATTCCACAAACTATTGATTCAATTATGATCTTCTTCATAAATAGATTATTCTTGATTGAATACACTCTGATGACTTCTTTATTTCTTATTCTAATATAGGTTGATTTTATCCAGTACTACAAAGAAAATGATTGTAGCTGTTTAGCTTTTTGAAATAAATGAATGTTATAAAAATTGTTGATGACCAAGAAAAGATAAATTTGGAAGTAAAGTTTTAACATCCATCTTTAGAAAATATATGACTAAATATATTAAATATCACTCTAGCAGAAATGTGGATTCACTAAACATGTATATCCAGCCTGATAAGTAGGTGTATGTCTGTTTATATAGATGTCTGTTTCACATGCATGTACAATTGGGTTTAAAAAGAATAAAATTAGGTTGATTATGATTGGACAACTTATGTAATGAATTGGATATGGAACAACAGACTGGTTCCAAATAGGAAAAGGAGTACATCAAGGCTGTATATTGTCACCCTGCTTATTTAACTTATATGCAGAGGACATCATGAGAAATGCTGGGCTAGAGGAAGTACAAGCTGGAATCAAGATTGCTGGTAGAAATACCAATAATCTCAGATATGCAGATAACATCACCCTTATGGCAGAAAGGGAAGAAGAACTAAAAGAGTCTCTTGATGAAAGTGAAAGAGGAGAGTGAAAAAGTTGCTTAAAGCTCAACATTCAGAAAACAAAGATCATGGCATCAGGTCCCATCAATTCATGGCAAATAGACGGGGAAACTGTGGCTGATATTATTTTTCTGGGCTCCAAAATCACTGCAGATGATTATTGCAGCCATGAAATTAAAAGATGCTTATACTCCTTGGAAGGAAAGTTATGGTCAACCTTCCGTTCAGTTCGGTTCATTCGATCCGTTGTGTCCGACTCTTTGCGACCCCATGAATCACAGCACGCCAAGCCTCCCTTTCCATCATCAATTCCCGGTATTCACTCAGACTCACGTCCATCGAGTCCATGATGCCATTCAGCCATCTCATCCTCAGACATGCCCTTCTCCTCCTGCCCTAAATCCCTCCTAGCATCAGAGTCTTTTCCAATGAGTCAACGCTTCACATGAGGTGGCCAAAGTACTGGAGATGTTTCAGATTTAGCATCATTCCTTCCAAAGAAATCCCAGGGCTGATCTCCTTCAGAATGGACTGGTTGGATCTTCTTGCAGTCCAAGGGACTCTCAAGAGTCTTCTCCAACACCACAGTTCAAAAGCATCAATTCTTCGGCGCTCAGCCTTCTTCACAGTCCAACTTGCACAACCATACATGACTACTGGAAAAACCATAGCCTTGACTAGATGGACCTTAGTCAGCAAAATAATGTCTCTGCTTTTCAATATGCTATCTAGGTTGGTAATAACTTTTCTTCCAAGGAGTAAGCATCTTTTAATTTCCTGGTTGCAAACACCATCTGCAGTGATTTTGGAGCCTCCCAAAATAAAGTCTGACACTGTTTCCACTGTTTCCCCATCTATTTCCCATGAAGTAATGGGCCTGGATGCCATGATCTTCGTTTCCTGAATGTCGAGCTTTAAGCCACTTTTTCCACTCTCCACTTTCAATTTTATCAAGAGGCTTCTTAGTTCCTCTTCACTTTCTACCATAAGGGTGGTGTCATCTGCATATCTGAGGTGATTGATATTTCTCCTGGCAATCTTGAATCCAGTTTGTGTTTCTTCCAGTCCAGCGTTTCTCATGATGTACTCTGCATAGAAGTTAAATCAGCAGGGTGACAATATACAGCCTTGACAAACTCCTTTTCCTATTTGAAACCAATCTCTTGTTCCATGTCCATTTCTAACTGTTGCTTCCTGACCTGCATAGAGATTTCTCAAGAGGCAGGTCACGTGGTCTGGTATTCACATCTCTTTCAGAATTTTCCAGTTTACTGTGATCCACACAGTCAAAGGCTTTGGCATAGTCAATAAAGCAAAAATAGATTTTTTTTTTTCTGGAACTCTCTTGCTTTTCCCATGATCCAGCAGATGTTGGCAATTTGATCTCTGGTTCTCTGCCTTTTCTAAAACCAGCTTGAACATCTGGATGTTCATGGTTCATGTATTGGTGAAACCTGGCTTGGAGAATTTTGAACATGACTTTACTAGTGTGTGGGATGAGTGCAATTGTATGGTAGTTTGAGCATTCTTTGGTATTGCCTTTCTTTGATATTGGAATGAAAACTGAACTTTTCCAGTCTTGTGGCCACTGCTGAGTTTTCCAAATTTGCTGGCATACTGAGTGCAGCACTTTCACAGCATCATCTTCCATGATTTGAAATGGCTCCACTGGAATTCTATCACCTCCACTAGCTTTGTTCATAGTGCTGCTTTCTAAGGCCCACTTGACTTCACATTCCAGGTTGTCTGGCTCTAGATGAGTGATCACACCATTGTGATTATCTGGGTCATGAAGATAGTTTTTGTACTGTTCTTCTGTGTATGCTTGCAACCTCTTGTTAATATCTTCTGCTTCTGTTATGTCCATACCATTTCTGTCCTTTGTTGAAAACATCTTTGCATGAAACGTTCCCTTTGTATCTCTAATTTTCTTGAAGAGATCTCTAGTCTTTCCCATTCTGTTATTTTCCTCTATTTCTTTGCATTGATTGTTGAAGAAGGCTTTCTTATTTCTTCTTGCTATTCTTTGGAACTCTGCATTCAGATGATTATATCGTTTCTTTTCTCCTTTGCTTTTCACCTCTCTTCTTTTCATAGCTATTTGTAAGTCCTCCCCAGACAGCCATTTTGCTTTTTTGCATTTCTTTTCCGTGGGAATGGTCTTGATCCTTGTCTCCTGTACAATGTCACGAACCTCATTCCATAGTTCATCAGGCACTCTAACTGTCAGATCTGGGCCCTTAATCTATTTCTCACTTCCACTGTAAAATCATAACGAATTTGATTTAGGTCATACCTGAATATTCTAGCAGTTTTCCTTACCTTCTTCAATTTAATTCTGAATTTGGTAATAAAGACTTCATGATCTAAGCCACAGTCAGCTCGTGGTCTTGTTTTTGTTGACTGTACAAAGCTTCTCCGTCTTGGCTGCAAATAACACAATCAATCTGATTTCGGTGTTGACCATCTGGTGATGTCCATGTGTAAAGTCTTCTCTTGTGTTGTTGGAAGAGGGTGTTTGCTATGACCAGTGTGTTCTTTTGGCAATCTTTGTCCTGCTTCATTCCGCATTCCAAGGCCAAATTTGCCTCTTGCTCCAGGTGTTTCTTGACTTCCTACTTTTGCATTCCAGTCCCCTATAATGAAAAGGACATATTTTTTGTGTGTTAGTTCTAAAAGGTCTTGTAGATCTTCGTAGAACCATTCAACTTCAGTTTCTTCAGCGTTACTGGTTGGGGCATAGACTTGGATTACTGTGATATTGAATGGTTTGCCTTGGAAATGAACAGAGATCATTCTGACGTTTTTGAGATTGCATCCAAGTACTGTATTTTGGGCTGTTTTGTTGACCATGATGGCTACTCCATTTCTTCTGAGGGATTCTTGCCCGTAGTAGTAGATATAATCGTCATCTGAGTTAAATTCACCCATTCCAGTCCATTTTAGTTCACTGATTCTTAGAATGTCGATGTTCACTCTTGTCATGTCTTTTTGACCACTTCCAATCTGCCTTGATTCATGGACCTGACATTCCAGGTTCCTATGAAATAATTGCTCTTTATAGCATTGGACCTTGCTTCTATCACCAGTCACATCCACAGCTGGGTATTGTTTTTGCTTTGGCTCCATTCTTTCTGGAGTTATTTCTCCACTGATATCCTGGAGTGTGTTGGGCACCTACTGACCTGGGGAGTTCCTCTTTCAGTATCCTATCATTTTGCCTTTTCATACTGTTCATGGGGTTCTGAAGGCAAGAATACTGAAGTGGTTTGCCATTCCCTTCTCCAGTGGACCACATTCTGTCTGTCAGACCTCTCCACCATGACCTGCCCGTCTTGGTTTGCCCCATGGGCATGGCTTAGTTTCATTGAGCTAGACAAGGCTGTGGTCCTAGTGTGATTAGATTGACTAGTTTTCTGTGAGTATGGTTTCAGTGTGTCTGCCCTCTGATGCCCTCTTGCAACACCTACCATATTACTTGGGTTTCTCTTACCTTGGGCATGGGGTATCTCTTCATGGCTGTTCCAGCATAGCACAGCTGCTGCTCCTTACCTTGGACAAAGGGTATCTCCTAATCGCCACTCTTCCTGACCTTCAACGTGGGATAGCTCCTCTAGGCCCTCCTGTGCTCGTGCACCCACGGCTCCTTGGACGTGGGGTTGTTCCCCTTGGCTGCCACCCCTGGCCTCTAGCACGGGGTGGCTCATCCTGACCACCCCTGACCTTGACACGGGGTTGCTCCTCCCAGCCACTGCCCCTGACCTCGGATGCGGGATAGCTCCTCTCGGCCATTCCTGCACTGTTGCCGCCTGGCACTCTTGCCCACTGCCCCTGACCTCAGACGTGAGGTACTCCTCTTGGCCACCGCCCTTTGGGCATAGGGTCCTCCCGGCTTCTGCCCCTGACCTTGGACATAGGGTAACTCCTTTCAGCCTCACTTAGCATGCCAGTCACAGCCACCCGCACTTAGTGTGCTGGTCTCAGCCACCCACGCTTAGTGTGCCTAGCTACAATAAAATACACCCAAACATTGCCAAATGCCCCCTGAGCTCACCATTATCCTGGCTGAGAACTGTTCTACATACATAGCTGTTGTTTTATATAACAGTGCTTTTTCAACCTCATGTCTTTTAAAATTATTATTTTCTTCCTGAAATGTTCCTTCTGTACTGCTACTGGTTTTCCTACTGAGTTAGTCATTTCCTTTCAATGCAGTACACTTGTTTAGTTTTACTCTCTGACATGTTTTTTATTTCATTTTTTTCAAATTCTTTGTCTTTAATTCCCAAGTCATTTTATCAATTTCTTCAGTGTATTCTCTCTCTGCTCGTCACCTGGCCTGTGCTCCTGCTCTTTCCAGTTCTCTAATAATTGTCCATCTTTTGACTCAATGTATCTTCACAACACGTGTCACTTCCTTCAGAAAAACTTCCTAAGCATGACAAATAACATTGGTCTGATTTTTGCTGTCACTAACATGGGTATCAATAATTGTGTTCCTTTTCCTGAGAACACTTGTCTATATTTTTCTTTTTGTATATACTTGTTTAATGATCTAGCTTGGCCCTATCACTTCATGGGAATAGATGGGGAAACAGTGGGAACAGTATCAGACTTTATTCTGGGGGGCTCCCAAATCACTGCAGATGGTGAATGCAGCCATGAAATTAAAAAAATGCTTACTCCTTGGAAGAAAAGTTATGACCAACCTAGATAGCATATTGAAAAGCAGAGACATTACTTTGCCAACAAAGTTTCATCTAATCAATGCTCTGGTTTTTCCAGTGGTCATGTATGGATGTGAGAGTTGGACTGTGAAGAAAGCTGAGCACCGAGAATTGATGCTTTTGAACTGTGGTGTTGGAGAAGACTCTTGAGAGTCCCTTGGACTACACCAAGATCCAACCCGTCCAACCTATAGGAGATCAGTCCTGGGTGTTCATTGGAAGGAATGATGCTAAAACTGAAACTCCAATACTTTGGCCACCTCATGCAAAGAATTGACTCATTGGAAAAGAGTGATGCTGGGAGGGATTGGGGACAGGAGGAGAAGGGGACGACAGAGGATGGGATGGCTGGAATCCATTACCGACTCGATGGACATGAGTTTGAGTGAACTCCGGGAGTGGGTGATGGACAGGGAGGCCTTGCATGCTGCGATTCATGGGGTTGGAAAGAGTTGGACACAACTGAGTGACTGAACTGACCTCAACTGACTATATTCCTCACCCAGGAATTCTTTTACTCAGTAAGAACAAGAACCATGAACTGTGTGTGTGTGTGTGTGTGTGTGTGTGTGTGTTTGGTACCACTGTATTTCCAGCACTTACCACAGAGTCTGGCACATAACAGACTATGCATTTGGTAAATGAGAATAAATGTGGAACACTGCTCACACTTATGATCAGATGATTACCTGTATCATGATATTTCTACTATGGGTTATAAGCTACCTGAGATCTGGGACCTTGCCCTTGTTTAGAACTACTATACACACAGTATGGACTTCGCTGTTGCTCAATTGGTACATAATCTGCCTGCAATGCAGGAGACCAGTATTCAATCCATGAGTAAGGGAGATCCTCTGGAAAAGGGAATGACAATCCACTCCAGTTTTCTTCACTGGAAATTCCCATGGACAGAGAAGCCTGGTGGGCTACAGTCTGTGGGGTTGCAAAGAGTCTGATATGACTGAGCAACACTCACACATACATACATACATTACAGAATGCACATTCAGAAAAATATTATTATCAAGGAATGAGTGTTTTCTAAAAATAACTTCACATACAAATTGTAACATTTATAAAGTTTCAGTTTAGAGAAATGAATCTAAGACATCTGCTGGCCCATTTTTCTGTATTTTTCATCTTGTAGATGAAGAAAATAAATTAATGGCAGGCTAATAGTTAAAGCTGAAATTTCAGTACTTTGGCCACCTCATGCAAAGAGTTGACTCATTGGAAAAGACTCTGATGCTGGGAGGGATTGGGGGCAGGAGGAGAAGGGGACAACAGAGGATAAGATGGCTGGATGTCATCACCGACTCGATGGACGTGAGTTTGAGTGAACTCCAGCAATTGGTGATGGACAGGGAGGCCTGGCGTGCTGTGATTCATGGGGTCACAAAGAGTCGAACACGACTGAGTGACTGATCTGAACTGAACTAAGTACTTAAATCTGGTCTCCCGACACTTAGTTAAATATTCCTTTCTTAGTTGCTTAATATCACCTGTCAGATGTCACTGAAAACTACAGAATATTCTGTGACATTTGTGTTAGCAACTCTAATACACCTACAAATACTCTTAATTTCTTAATTGATAGTGTGCAATACTTGTCATTTTACCTATATACCACTAATTTGCTTTCTTATTTGGTCTTTGTGTAGCTTTCTAAAGAATTTTCTCAATAACTCCTTTTGCAGTAAGTTGATATCACAGTAGTATCACAGAATAAACACAGTTTAATATGAATAAAACTTTTGATTGTTGTCATGTTTAATAAATTTCTTTACACAATATATAGACAGATCTATAAACAAAAAATAAATTTTTAAACATATATATTAATATAAACTTATTTATTTTAATTGGAGGCTAATTACTTTACGATATTGTATTGGTTTTGCCATATATTGATGCTGGATCATTTATTACCCCAACATCTTTTAAACTTATGGAATATGAAACAGTATTATCAATCTCAGTATTTTGGACAATCATACTACTGAGTTCCTAAAAATGTAGGGAGCCCTTTATTAGCTTTAACATATCCAATCTTAACCACTCCGAGTGACCAATGTCTTGTCTATCAGGAGAAAGGGTCATTAATGAACGAAAAGCATTAGCATGACTCAGAGCCTGAAGAGAACATGCATAACAGGAAAATTTAATTAGTCCAGCCCTGCTGTATCGAGCATCAAATGGCAGAACTTACAAAGCATGCTCACAATTACTTGACAAACTGACATCAGCATGCCTTTTCTAGAAAACAACTCTAGGCTGGCAAGGTGAATCATTCTTTACATTACTAACCATGAAAATGGTGTCATGTAGGTCTGGTGGGGTGAAATATATCTGAGAAGGGACTGTTTTCTAGCCCTTGCAGGACTAGGATAAAAATTTATCTCATGTCAACATTTTGTTCTTAGGGGGTTGATGCTTGCTTCACCAAAAGCTTTTTACCCATCACATCCTGGGGGCCTTTGATAATATACACATCTTTGTTCAAACTATAGATGTATATTAAATCTGGAAAAAACGGTAGCATTCTGTCAAAAAAAAAAAAGTATTTTTCAAAATAGAGATCAGCAATGCACTCCCTTAATTGATTGATTTCTCTACTTACCCTTCAAAAAAAAAAAATGACTTGAAAAATACATGCTTTGTTCTAAAATAACAGTATATATAACAAGGGACTTTTGAAAATAAGTCCTATTAAGCACATTTCCAGTAACATAAAAGTAGTAAGTGACTCATTTCCTCAAGTGCTATTCTTTAAAGTTAAATATTTACATTTAACCAAAAAGGATTTCACTTCCCATGGTTTATTTGAATCAGTTCAGTTCAGTTCATTCACTCAGTCGTGTCCGACACTTTGTGACCCCATGAATCACAGCATGCCAGGCCTCCCTGTCCATCACCAACCCCCCAGAGTTCACTCAGACTCACGTCCATCGAGTCAGTGATGCCATCTAGCCATCTCATCCTCTGTTGTTCCCTTCTCCTGCCCCCAATCCCTCCCAGCATCTGAGTCTTTTCCAATGAGTCAACTCTTTGCATGATGTGGCCAAATACTGGAGTGCTATCTAATACTAAGTATTATCCTACCATTAATTTATATTCTTCATCTACAAGATGAAAAATACAGAAAAATGGACATATATATATATATATATATATATGTTGGTTGCTTGGCTTTCCACACAAAGAACTCAAAACTGCAAAATAATAATATAACTATGGAAATATAAAATCTTGTCTATATTACCTTCGCTTTAAAGAAAGCACTTGTCATCTGTTTCTCAGGTTATATATAGATCTATTTCATTTTTTAATTTCTTCTTATACATCATTTTGAAAGAGTCAAATGATTTCTGTCTTATGTTCCTCACTACATGAAGCAATGCATAGACCTTGCAGGTGTATCTTGAATGTAATGAATAATATGAAGCCATCAGATCAAAGAAGCTTAGATCAAACCACTAACTTAAGAGCCACATAATCAAACAAAGGCAGATGACAGGAAAGTGCAGATCACTTTTTGTATGGAAAACAAAATAAATAAAGTGAAATTTCTGCCCTTCCCTCTCTTGTTTCTGAAAAAAAAAAAAAAAAAAATATTTACAATGGACCAGAATAAAGAGCGTTTTCTGGAAGCCCCAGAGATTTAAATTAAACAGTCTGTTGCAGCAAACTCCAGCTTTTTCTTGCTTGGTTTGTTTCTTGCCATGGATTGCAGTCTTTCAATCACAGTTCAGCTCTGCCAGACTAGCAGTCCTTGTTAATTAGTAAACTAAAAGACAGAAGAATTTTTAGTAAATACATCAGAAATTAAAGACCTTAACTAAGCCAAGAAGGAAGTGTGATCTGAATCTTAATTACTGCTGTCTATGACCTTCACTTTCTCAGAGAAAGATTAGATGTCTTGACACTGCTTTGTATTAAAAAGGACCCCAAATAAAAAAGACAAAAAGCTAATGAAAATATTGGGTTTGTAACAATTAACAAAATTGGTACATATTCTAAATATTCCATCTCTGACATCATCCACTAAATAAATTACAAGTCCTAAATATGAAAAGAATTATTTATTCAGACATTTCAATATCAGGGAGTTTTTGACAAGCACTACCAAAAGGGCTCAGAAAAGGTGTTTTAACAAAGAGAATTGTTGATTCAGTGTAGCTGTGTTTTTAATCTGTAACATCTGGCTTGCCTCTCAGTACAGTCTTTCTAAACATCAAAAATATTTTCTTTTTCTTGTCTTGATTATTACGTCAACTCTTAATTAGCAATACATTTTTCTTCCTTTCGATCATTACTAAAAGATGTGGGAAGATCAAGAGAATGCAGCAGACCCCTTGTCTATTATATCAACGGCCTTCTAGTTCCCCTGAGAGCTCTGTTTGCCTGTCCTCACAGGCACAATGGGACCAAGGGCACATCAGAGACAACTTTCATCTAATTCAGTGTGCCTTTTCTATCCTGCCTTATTCTGTTAAGTATTCTGAGTGTTTGTAGTAAAAGCAGCTAAAATTTATTGAAATGCTTTACTTCCATAGATACACTGAAATAAAATCAGTAGAGTGTTACTTACATCCTGTAATTTTTATTTGCACTAATTTGCATGGCACATAATTGGCTTAATTATCTTAATGCTTTGCAACAGAAAGAAAATACATCTAATATTTTCTCATGCAGAGATGAATAAGCTTTGCTGTGTCTAAATAATTCAAAGTAAATCAAAGACTTAACAGATATCTGGTTAGAAGAATCATCAAGAAAATGGATTAATACATAAATTTTTCAAATGCCAGTCTAGTTTGTTGAAGCACATTAATAGATTATTTTAGCTTTATCAAATTAAAAATTGTATAACAAAATATTTAAGAAAATATTACTTTGGGAAATCAAAATTTACCACATATCAAAGAAGAATTGAGGTTTGAAAGTTTAAATTTTCTACATATATGTAGAATCTGAATGATTTATCTTATTTTATAAAGATGTGAAGCTTGAATTCAATCACACAATTTCCAAGACATAAGTTAAAGCAAATAAATTGATAACTATTGAAAAGCTCAAGTGCAGAACTGCACAAAACAAAGTAATTGTCATAGAAAGACATATTTAAACATTTTTTAAGGAGAATAATGTAGAAAAATAAAAAAATGAGTATTAGATATTCCCATATTTTACTCCTGTTTTACATGTCAATGTAAAGTTTATTCAATAAAGATTAATAAAATTGAATTAACTTTAAATTAAAATGCAGGATCTATAATATGTATTTGTCAATTTAAATGCAGCATTAAATAAAATTATTTGTTAATGAGAATAAAAATCAAGTAAAATATTAAAATGTATATATCTGTCTTGGAAGAAATCCATCTCCTCACTTAGCTGATTTTTTTACTGCACTTGCTCTTTCATTTTAGTTTCTATTAGTAAAATGAAAACATAATAATAATAGATTTAAAAATCTAATCTGTATAATGACATTAAAATAAAATGTATACAAATATATTCCCCTTTGTATCACTAATTTACTGACATTCTTTGTACATTTTAAAACCTAACATTCTTGATTTTTTTCTGTTCACAATGAATTGTGCCATTTAATTTCACAGCAACATCAGTTAATATGCTTGTAAATAAATGATACACATTTTACCAATACCTCAAGTCCCCTTCTTTACCCTTCTTTCCACATTGAAGACAATGAGGAAAGCTCTCCTTTGGCAAAGTGTTAACTTTAAGTAAATTATAATTTTTTTTTTTTTTATGGTTGATCCCAAAATGTTTCAAAGAAGAAACAACACTGTAACACTGTGTTTGTTTCTAGTAGATTAAGCCACAGTATTGGCATGAGAAGTAAAGTGGTTTCAATTCCCTGTGATATGCTCCAACTGCATAATCTTATATAAATAATTTATTCTTCTCGATCCGGAAATCCAACTGGGATCTTCTGCATTGCAGGCGAATTCTTTACCAACTGAGTTATCAGGGAAGCCCCTGGCTGAGAGTTGGCTCCATTTACACACCGTCCTTCAATGGTTAACTTCATTTGTGGGTTCGGTACCATATGTACTTTCAGACATCCACAAGAGATCCTGTGACATATCCCAGGATGGGGATGGAGTATTGGTTGTGTGTGCAACACATTTGTAAGCTAAAACTTAGACTGCCAGTTACATGACCCTGCAACTGCTGGGTCAGAGATGGCTTCATTACTTGTGTCACTGCAAGTAGCTTAGATTCCTGTTTGTCAGCTCTTGCAAATATTAATGTTTTAGTGCATTTCTATTTATAACTTTTATATATGGTGCATAATTATAACATATACATGGTGTTCTTGTGTATCTGTCGAGTCATTTGTTCTATATGCTGCATATTAAATACTTTATCACATTATATAAAGTAACTTTTCATATTGAGGGAACTAGTTCTGAAATTCTTTGGTTTCAAAATTTAGAATGTCAAAGAGCATTTGTATTATATATAGATAGATAGATAGATAGATATTTAATGTATTAAAATTATAAAGAAAATTATCCATCTTACAACTTGAATGCATCTTTTACTGATTTACATTATAACATCATGCATTGTCATTTAGAAACTATATGTCCATTTAGTTATGCAAATAGTCTAAATATAGCATTTGTATAGGCAAATTAACTGCTTTGATTATTAACTGAATTTGGGGAAATTATTAGTATGCTGAGAAATTTTATCTTAAGGTTTTATTAGGTTCATTTTAAGGAAAATGGGCTTTCCTAGTGGCTCAGAGGGTAAAGAATCCACTTGTAATGCAGGAAACCAGGGTTCCATTCCTGGGATGGGAAGATACCCTGGAGAAGGAAATGGCAACCTACTTCAATATTCTTACCTCGAAAATTCTGTTAACAAAGGAACCTGGCAGGCTACAGTCCAAGGTATCACAAAATGTCGGATGCAACTGAGCGACTAACTTTTTCACTTTCAGTGAAAACTGTAGAGTATCTGTGATTTGTCTTTAGTACTGTGGGAGTTGGACTATGAAGAAGGCTGAGCACCGAAGAATTTATGCTTTTGAACTGTGGTGTTGGAGAAGACTCTTGAGAGTCCCTTGGACTGCAAGGAGATCCAATCAATTCTTTCCGAAGGAGATCAGCCCTGTGATCTCTTTGGAAGGAATGATGCTAAAGCTGAAACTCCAGTACTTTGGCCACCTCATGTGAAGAGTTGACTCATTGGAAAAGACTCTGATGCTGGGAGGGATTGGGGGCAGGAGGACAAGGGGACGACAGAGGATGAGATGGCTGGATGGCATCACTGACTCAATGGACATGAGTCTGAGTGAACTCTGGGAGTTGGTGATGGACAGGGAGGCCTGGAGTGCTGCGATTCATGGGGTTGCAAAGAGTCGGACACGAATGAATGACTGAACTGAACTGAACTGAACTTCCTACTGGTACTTAAGTAATATGGATCATATTTTTTTATTTATGTTCTTAAACAAAAGAGAAAATTAATTTTAAAATAATGTAAAATACAAGAAATTATTTACGTGACCTTATGTCACTATTGTGACAGCACCAAAGATCTTTGGCAGCACCAAAGATCAAAGAAAAAAGGATCTTTAAGCCTCAAGAAAAAAAAAAAAAAAGCGAGAGAGAGAGAGAGATTATGCATAGTTGAAACTTCTTGCAATGATCCTGGTTTTATCACAGACATGGTTGATGTTTCTGGAGAAATAGGCTTACTGTATTCAGAGCAGTGTCCTTTGTGCACAGTGCAGTTTAGTTCAGTCACTCAGTTGTACATTTAAATGGACTGATTGGATCTCCTTGCAATCCAAGGGACTCTCAAGAGTCTTTTCCAATATCTCAGTTCAAAAGCATCAATTCTTCTGCTCTCAGGTTTCTTCACAGTCCAACTCTCACATCCCTACATGACCACTGGAAAAACTATAGCTGTGACTAGAAGGACCTTTGTTGACAAAGTAATGTCTCTGCTTTTCAATATGTTATCTACATTGGTCATAACTCTTCTTCCAAGGAATAAGCATCTTTTAATTTCATGGCTGCAATCACCATCTACAGTGATTTTGGAGCCCCCAAAAATAAAGTCTGACACTGTTTCCACTGTTTCCCCATTTTTCCCCATGGAGTGATGGGACCAGATATCATGATCTTCGTTTTCTGAATGTTGAGCTTTAAGCCAACTTTTTCACTCTCCCCTTTCACTTTCATCAAGAGGCTTTTTAGTTCCTCTTCACTTTCTGCCATAACGGTGGTGTCATCTGAATATCTGAGGTTATAGGTATTTCTCCAGGCAATCTTGATTCCAGCTTGTGCTTCTTCCAGGTCACCGTTTCTCATGATGTACTCTGCATAGAAGTTAAATAAGCGGGGTGATGATATACAGCCTTGACGTACTCTTTTTCCAAACTGGAACCAGTCTGTTTTTCCATGTCCAGTTCTAACTGTTCCTTCCTGAGCTGCATATAGGTTTCTCAAGAGGCAGGTCAGGTGGTCTGACATTCTCATCTCTTTCAGAATTTTTTACAGTTTACTGTGATCCACACAGTCAAAGACTTTGGCATAATCAATCAAGCAGAAATAGATGATTATCTGGAACTCTCTTGCTTTTTCAATGATGCAGCAGATATTGACAATTTGATATCTGGTTCCTCTGCCGTTTCTAAAACCAGCTTGAACATCAGGAAGTTCAGAGTTTGCATATTGCTGAAGACTGTCTTGGAGAATTTTGAGCATTACTTTACTAGTGTGTGGGATGAGTGCAATTGTGCGGTAGTTTGAACATTCTTTGACATTGCCTTTCTTTGAGACTGGAGTGAAAACTGACCTTTTCCAATCCTGTGGCCACTGCTGTTTTCCAAATTTGCTGGCATATTGAGTGCAGCACTTTCACAGTATCATCTCTCAGGATTTGAAATAGCTCAACTGAAATTCCATCACTTCCACTATCTTTGTTCATAGTGATGTTTTCTAAGGCCCACTTGACTTCACATTCCACGAAGTCTGGCTCTAGATGAGTAACCATGCCATCATGATTATCTTGGTCATGAAAATCTCTTTTGTACAGTTTTTCTGTGTATTCTTGCCACCTCTTCTTAATATCTTCTGCTTCTGTTAGGTCCATACCATTTCTGTCCTTTATCGAGCCCATCTTTGCATAAAATGTTCCCTTGGTATCTCTGATTTTCTTGAAGTGATCTCTAGTCTTTCCCATTCTATTGTTTTCCTCTATTTCTTTGCATTGATTGCTGAGGAAGTCTTTCTTATCTCTCCTTGCTATTCTTTAGAACTTTACATTCAGATGTTTATATCTTTCATTTCTCCTTTGCTTTTCATTTGTCTTCTTTTCACAGCTATTTGTAACGCCTACCAGACAGCTATTTTACTTTTTTGCATTTCTTTTCCATTAGGATGGTCGTGATCCCTGTCTCCTGTACAATGTCACTAACCTCCATCCATAGTTCATCAGGCACTCTGTCTATCATGTCTAGGCCCTTAAATCTATTTCTCACTTCCACTGTTTAATCATAAAGGATTTGATTTAATCATACCTGAATGGTCTAGTGGTTTTCCCTACTTTCTTCAATTTAAGTCTGAATTTGGCAATAAGGAGCTTTGTGCAGAGATGATGCCATTACACAGAGGATGTTTAAATAAGTATAATCATAGAAAATTAGACCTGAATACATTCTCAGAGACTATTGAGGCCTAAGTTATTATACTGTTCATGAAGAAACTATGAACTGAAAAATAATTTGACTTACTGAACATAATGGCTGCTTAGTGACACAGCTGAGACCAGAATATAGACAAAGGTTTCTCTTAAAGTGTTATATTATTTTCCCCTCAAATAAGAGTTATGGTTAGTTTCAGTTAATCTTGAAAATAGGGTGAAAAATGCATGGTCATATATTTTATAAATTAATCAGCTTAAAAATAGAGTCATATGAAGATTACAAAAATAAATATCTATTTATACTTGTAACTATAGTTACGGTTCTGTTACTACAGGAGAATAAAATCTGTTTTTATGTATAAATAATATATGATGGTATAAATATCAAACACATGAGTGGAGTTATCCAAATACCTGCCTGTAAATGTTAATATAAGTATGAAATTGCATTTTCTTTGGGGATCTAACTTCATTTGTTTTTGCTGTTCAGTCATTCAGTCATGTTTGACAAAGGGACCCCATGGACTGCAGCATGCCAGACTTCTGTGTCCTTCACTATCTCCTGGAGTTTGCTAAGATTCATGTCCATTGAGTCAGTGATGATATCTAACCATCTCATCCTCTGCTGTCCCCTTTTCTTTTTGTCTTCAATCTTTTCCCACATCAGGGTATTATCTAATGAGTCAGCTTTCCACATAAGGCAGCCAAAATATTGGAACTTCAGTCTCGATATTTTTTTCCAATGAATACTTGGCTTTGATTACCTTTAGGATTGACTGGTTTGATCTCCTAGCAGTCTAAGAGACTATCAAGAGTCCTCTCCAGCACTACAGTTTGAAAGTATTGATTCTTTGGCACTGAGCTTTCTTTATTGTCCCACCTTCACATCCATACATGGCTACTGGAAAAAACATAGTTTTGACTATAAACACTTTTGTTGGCAGTGATGTATCCACTTTCTAATACGCCGTCTAGGTTTATCACAACTTTCTTTCCAAGTAGCAAATGTCTTTTATTTTCATGGCTCTAGTCACTGCTCATGGTGATTTTGAAGGGCAAGAACATAAAATGTCACTGCTTCTCCTTTTTTCCTTTTTTATTTGCCATGAAGTGATGGGACTGGATCCCATAATCTTGTTTTATTAGTGTTAAATTTGAAGCAAATTTCATTTACCATAACTTAAAAGACAAATTTCTAACATTTGAGCTTGGATTTTGATTAGCTGGATGTGACTGTTCTCATTCACCATTATATAGAAATATGCAAAAATGAAGAAAAATAATACAAATGTAGAGTGATAATTAAATGTTCACTATTTTCTTGTAGAAATTAACTCAATATAATTAACAAAAGCCAGATATGAAAAAAAAAACTATTTATGAATAAACCAGCAATAGACCTATGAAAGGGCTTCCCTGGTGGCTCAGATGGTAAACAATCTGCTGCAATGTGGGAGGCTCAGGTTCATTCTTCCCTGGATTGGGAAGATCCCCTGGAGAAGGGCATGGCAACCCACTCCAATATTCCTGCCTGGAGAATCCCCATGGACAGAGGAGCTTGACAAGCTACAGTCCATGGGGTTGCAAAGAGTCAGACATGACTTAGTGACTAAGTACACACACAGAATTATGAAAGAGAACAATTCATTGTTTCCACTGAGTACTAGAGTGCTAACCCATAAGAGGACTGGGACTGAGCCTTTATGTGGAGTGGCCAATCTATTACTCTTCTTGCTCCAGCTCCAAAATTATATCTGTTTTGCATTCATTTAGAAGAAATGAAAATGAGTAATGACCATGGAATCCTAAAAGATATGGCCAACTACAAGTAAGGACAGAGAGAGTAAGATAACTGTTAGCAGTGTATTCTATATACATTATTTTCAATATTTCTTTCTTTCCTTTTTTTTTTTTTACATGTTGATGTGTTTTATTCCTTCTTTTACCAGGTAATAATAAAGTCTAGCCTTCCTTGTCCTCCCTCTGGAGGATCATCTTGTTCTGATATACTTGCCAGGAGGAGGGTTTCTTTATTTCCACTCCTGGAACACTTATGGTCACCAGGTATGTGTGTGCAGATTGTACAATGCAGAATCTGGAAGGGAGCTCATCTTTTCACTGTTTTCAATATTTTCAATATTTCAATTCAAATACATAAACTGCATGCGACTTCATATCCTACACAGAAATATGATCTCCACTTCCTCACAGATTACAAACAAAGCAGACTGAGTAAGGGAAGTTTAGCAACAGACCTGAAGAATTGATACTTTTCTGTGAGTAGGAAGAGGAATCTTAAAGAATAACACATCAATATTTCTCACTTTCTCCATGTAATAAGAAGCACAGTTGTCTGCTATGAATGATAGAATGGAGACTGGGTATGGCACTTATGAAGATTCATTAAAGTTTAAAATAATCATCTTTGGAAAACCACTTTGTAGATTAATACTGAAGGTTCTACAGGTGCTTGAGACCTTGCTTTACATTTAGGAAAAAATCAGTCTATCCATTTAATTGTATTTCTACATCAGATAGGAATAAGGGAGACCAATGAAAGCATTTAGTATGGTTTGAGAGTAAGAATTTGGCTGTGCTTCTTAAATGGGGAGCGGTAGGCAATGTAATTTCAAGCTACTGGTGTAGGGCAGATTCATATCAGAAGTTAGAGTAGAAAATAGGCTGAGTAAAAAGGGAGGAAAATACAATGGAAGAATATAGCATGAAATAAATGTTAAAAATTATAATAAATATAGAAAGGTGACTTAAAAGAAAATTGTTTGGAGATGAAGTGTAAAAATGATTTTGTAAATCTAGTTTGAATCCAAGTTTCAAAAATGTGTAAAGTGTGGCTATAGGGAATTAGACGTGGGAGATAAGGAAAAGATTTCAGATGGGTCATCTTCATGATGAAAAAATAACTCCAGCCCCAGGAGGTGAGCTGAATAATGAAGAAGCACAAGAGCAGAGCGTAATTTCTACAGAGGATGTTGATGTATAAGCAGGTTAGTGTTAAAATACAGATTCAAGAAAAGTGAGAAAACATGTATTTCAAAGAAACCTGCACGTTGAAAATGAGCAGTGGAGTGATGATGACAAAGGTACAACAGGACATCATAAGGTTGCTGGCTCCAGTTCCACTCTGAGGCTGATCAGGGGTCCACAAGTGTTTGGTGCCCAATGCAGAAGGCTTCAGGTAGTGACAGTTCAAAGGCTTCCTTTTTCATTTTGTTCAAAGCAGAGACCTTCTTTCCTAATTCTTTTCTCTAATTTTTATAGTTATTTCAAATTTTTTGGTCTCTCAAAATGTTCAAGAATTCTGGTTACTTTCTTTGTTTTAATAAATAAAAACCCTGGGAAGTTTAGAAAGTTTAAATTTGACTAGTTAATATTTGAAGACTTATGCTACAGAAATAAGACACTATGTCAAATATAAATTATGTGGATAAATATTAGTTTGTAACACTATTTGTGCCAATGAAAATTTGGCCATAATTTAAATAATTAAATAGTAATACAAGACTATATATTGTTTTATACCTATTTTGTATGAGTTAAAATATAAAGCATGACTTTATGATTTCATACAGTTTCAAAGTGTTTCAGCATAATGTAAAATACTTATATGTTGTGTGAAAACTAGAATTATACTAACATACTAAAAGTAAAATATATTATTTCTTTATATGATATATTCAAGGAACAAAATGATTGCACTAAAGCTACAAAAGCAGTTTTCACTGGATAGTGTAATTATGATTGTTATTCTCCCCCAACCCCCCCTGCCATGGTCTTTCACACTTTACAAAGCACAGATGGGTCAAATTGAAAACAGAATAATAATAAAATCAACCTAACTTAATTAATAATCACATAAAATGCAATTGGTCTTGCATTTCAGTTCAGTTCAATTCAGTTGCTCAGTCGTGTCTGACTCTTTGCAACCCTGTGAACCACAGCACACCAGGCCTCCCTGTCCATCACCAACTCCTGCAGTCCACCCAAACTCATGTCAATTGAGTCAGTGATGCCATCCAAACATCTCATCCTCTGTTGGACACTGTACAATGGATACTAGCACAAATTTTAAATTAACTGTACTTAAAAAAAAATAAAAAGAATAGAAGAGTACATAATATAACCTTGAGAAAAGAAAACAAGGATAGAACACAAGTGGAGATGACAACAGAGATTGATGGGGGTGATTGGAAAGGGGGAATGCATATCTTCCAAAACATTGTACAACAGCACATTATTTATATATAAAGTATACTGTATATACTTTCCAAAGTTAAAAAAATATTGTTTTTAAGTAATGCATATTTATTTATATTAAAAAGAACTTCCACAGTTATATATTTATGGTATATATTTATCTGCAGAAATATTGCACCTTTTTCAAAAATATTCATTACTTAAAATAAGATTTGTAATCATATTGGCAAATATGATCACGATTCTTCATGACTCCAAATGTAATACACCATTTTTCAAAGAGAAAAATAAAGCAATTTTTCAAAATAAAGTAAGTATGATATTCAACTCATATATATATATATATATATAAGAAAATAGCAATGTTTGGGATCTTTGAGAAAGTCACAATTCACTCAGTTCTTTTGTGAGAAATAACTAATATTAAATTTGCTTTTTTGTAGTTCTTGATGATGAAATGTGATTAGGATTTCATTGCTGTAAATTTTATTCACAAACATCTTCCATTTACTTAAATAAGAAACCTGTCTTGTAAAAGAAGACCAAATTACCCCAAACATTCCACATACTCATTTGGTCCAGCGGGGATGTTTAAAAGGATGCTCACATGATAGTTATCAGGTGCTTCCTGTTGGCAGATACCTTATTTCAGAAACACAGACTTTGTGATGTCTCCTGTAATATATTCTGTAATTCTATTGTTAATAAAAAAAAAAAAAGACTCTACATTTAAATTAAATTTGCAGAAATAATGATTCAATGTTTAAGTACCTATATGCTAAGTTTTAGGAGAAGCAAATAAACACAGCCAAGTTATAAATCATTCAGTGAGATGATTTGTTATGGAAAAAATAAGCTGACTTTAACTATAGTTTCTCTTCTGGGTGCTGCTCTATAGAACAGTTATAATAAGTCAAGCAATGAATGAATAGAAAATATAATTCTTTTAACTTCCTAAGGATAAGCCCCTGAGACTTCTCTTTGACTCTGTGTACTTATGCATACAAGTCTCTTTTATCAGTAAAGTTATTTTATGCTGTACTGAGTGCACCATATTGACTTATTCCTGAAAACAAATCTGAGATCAGATGGACATTTGTGGTCTAGTTTTATTTTAAGTTTGAATATTATGGATTTGTAGATACATTGTTAGGTTTTCAGCACATTCTGCTAAAAGAAATCTCTATTACCTGACCATCTTAGAAGAGCCCATGGAAAGCATGTTTTGTGTCCTTAGGAACACCATTTGTGATTTTATCAGTAACTGGTATATCATTTAAAATATTTTATTTTCAAAATTCTAGTGTTCATTTTGAGACTTATTGAAATAGTTTTCCTTTTGAATCATTGTTGCTAAATCCATCTTATGAAATAAATTTGCTTAACAGGCATTCATGGATAGGGCTGTACAATTTTTTCATAACCAATATAGCTTTTTTCACCTCCCCTTGCATTAATCAAAAGTTTGCAAGCTTTAGGAAAAAAAAAAGTTGCTAGAAGTAAGCAAGTAAAGAGTGGTAGAGGAGAGAGAAGATAGGAAATAATGTGAAAGAAGAGTGGGGGGCAGAGAGAAGGGTCTGCAATGGCAGACAAAGACAATAATCTGAAAGAAGTATAAGGAAAAGCAGCACTATATCTTCAAAATACAGTTATCTTGGGCTTCCAAGGTAGCACTAGTAGTAAAAAATCTGCCGGCCAATGCAGGAGATGCAAGAGACGTAGGTTTGATGCCTGGGTCTGGAAGACCCCCTGAAGGAGGTCATGGTAACCCACTCCAATGTTCTTGCCTGGAGAATCACATGGACAGAGGAGCCTGGCAGGCTACAGTCTATGGGGCTGCAAAGACTCAGACATAACTGAAACAACTTAGCATGAATGCACAGTCGTCTTGGTATTAAATCTTCCAGATAGCTTTGTGGGCATTTACCACGTAATAAAATGGAATGGACATTAAAGTGTTCAGAAAAACAAAGACAAACAACAACAAAAAAGAGAATAACTAAAAGGAAACAAAAATGTAAAAGTTCATGTTTCTGAAATTTCCCCATGGATTTAACAACTACCTATTAGCTCTATTTTTATAAGTTAAAAATGCCATGAAATACCATTTTATGCAGTGTCTTGGATTCACAAAGTTATAACAACTTTGTTGCTTACATACAGATTTTTAAATAGGTTAACAAGAGTGATTATTTCCAAAGGAAAACCATTTTCAAATAATTTGTTTCAAATTTTCAATCAAAAAACGATTTTGTGCTAACTAAAGTGAATACTATCACAGACTTCAAACATGAGGCCTTTCTGCCCATCCCCCAGGCGGTGAACAAAGGATCTAGCAGGCCAAAGTACTTCCTAAGAACAGTGCTTCGTCAGAGGGAAGAGATCAGGAAAGGATACCTAACTCAACCTGTGTGTATGTCAAAGTTTTCAGCAGAGTCAATAGAAAGAGCTTTGGGAAGCTCACTGCCTGTGAGTCTCTTCCAATGATTGTTCTTGAATACGAAGCGAGGAACTGGGAAGAAAGCTTAATGCTAGAGCGGCAGGTTCATGAGCGGAGACAATATGAGAAGAGTGGAAACACCACATTATTCTTGATTTCAGTGCAACTCAGTTTCAGCAAACAGCAGAATGCAGCAGGAGGGAGAAAGAGGTGTGTCCCGGGCTAAGCTGTAGTGTCAGCTTCACTGAAACACATTTGACTAGATGCATAGGCAATTATATATTCATTAATTGACAACTAGCAGCCTACATAATTAGAAAAAACTGCCTCAATGTTTCCATGAAATTGTTTGTAAGAAACATCAAAACTTTGTGTTTTTGAAGATGTTTATAAGAAATACAATAAAATGAAAAGAAATGCTCATAAAGTAAGGTGCGATTTCACACAGCAAGATTTAACTTTTGACCCACTCTCAGAATGTGCAACAGATAAAGTGAAAAATGCAATAGACTAAGAATCAGGAGACCAGTGTTTCCATCTTGTTGTTGCCACTAGCTATCTGACCTAGAGCATCTCAGTGTCTTTGTTTTGTGTGTTTTGTTTTCTCTCTCTCTCTCTTTTTTTTAAACTTTTTCCTCTGTAAAATGAGGTACTGGTTGATCTCTAAAATCCTGTCCAGTGTTGAAAATCTATATACTTTGAATTCTCTTTTCTAACAGCATAGATAGATTTATGTTGATCTATTCATGTGTACATTTCCAGTCTTTTGTGAGTAGCGCTATGCTCCATTATTTTGACTGACAATGTTTATAGGTATACACTGTGTGACAGAAGGACTCAAGTGATTCATTCAAAAATCAGAATCCCCACCACTGCCAATTAGCAAAAGTCTTAATCAATGAAGTGCCCTGTAAACACTGTGATGCCACTATTTCCTCAGGATGTGTTTCCAAGGATGTTTATTTGACCAAGAAACAATGCATACACAGAGAAACAATCACTTCGAATTTCAATAACCTGTGGACTAAATATGTTCTTTTGAGAGCAAAATTACAGCTTACATTGCTTCCTTGTATACTTATAATACACATAGAAAAGATGAAAAAAGATTAGTGAATTACAGAGATTACAAATAAGCATTCATGAAATTAAGTGTACTCATGTGAGCTAAAGTAATATGCATAAATATACCTAGGTTGTAATGACTCAGTTGAGAGAGAACAGACATGCTTATCTATATAAAATAGTACATATACATATACACAATTGTATTCATATAATTATATGTCATCAAATGTAACACAAATGTATATGATGGAAAACAGAAACACTATAATTGTCTATTGAACTTACTATGTGATTCCAAGTTTTGGTTTCAGTTTTATCTCAAAATCACTGGTATGTCTGTGCCATAGTATCTTTTAGAAATATTGGTATGTTTAAATTAAATTTTAATAAATGTGTCCAATTTGTGCTGCATTTAACAACTTTAAAATAAAATGATAAGTGACAAATGATATTCCAATAATGCCTTTGAAATATGATACAAATAGTGTAGTTTTGCCCTAATTAAACCATTTATCTAATACACAGTGTTTAGGAGAAGGTCGTGGATTTGAAACCAATGCCAACTTAACTCTGCTGTGTAGTTACAAGCTTCATTACTGGTGTCTTCAAAAGCTCTTTTCCAAAAGGCTTTCTTTTATCCAGGAAGAACGTGGATAAACGAGCAACAAATATTCATGTATGTGTCAAGAATGGTATACTAACAATGGTCAATACTGGCATAGAATTCAAGTTTACATATACAAGACAGCATTCAACATATTATCCAACCCATTGTCTGTGGACCAACGAAAGCAAATTGTACTTCTGTTTTCCCCATTTATTTTTTCACTTCACTCCTAGGTACTCTATTATATAATTTAAGAGTTTTACCACTCTGAAATAAAAATTGACTTGAAAAATACTATGTGTGCATGCTTAGTCACATACTCACGTCTGACTCCGCAACTTTTTAGACTGTAGCTTGCCAGGCTCCTCTGTTCATTGAATTTTTCAGGAAAGAATATTGGAGTGGGTTGCCATTTCGTTTTCCAGGGAATTTTCCTGAATCAGGGATCCAAGCTGCATCTCCTAGGTCTCCTGTGTGGCAGGCAGATTCTTTACTTGCTGAAGCCATTTGAAAAATACTTATCCAACCTATTATATTACAGATGAATATCCTGAGTTTTAAAGAGTATAAGTGACTTTCTAGAATCACCTAATTTACTAGTATCACAGTTGAAACTTTGGTCTCATGACTTCAAATGTAGCAATTATCTTTCAGTCTTTTATTTAATTGGCTAAAATAAAGAACAATTATTCTATTATGATCTTCTTGTTGGTATAAAACTTGTGAGTTTATTCAGTAAGTTAGAGTTATAATTTTTACAGAAAGTAGGTTCTTGCTCAAGAGTTGAAATTAATCAAGTGAGAAAGGAGAAGTTACGGGTTTTAACAATTGAAAATAGAACCACTAATCTAGAAACTTTCCTGCACAAATGTCCTAGAGACTATTCTCAGGACTTTTCAAGTAGGGAGTAACACAGTCACCAATCAACCTAATAAAGACAAGTGGCAATTAGCAGAGGCTTTTCCCTTCACAGACCAATGTGTATTTACAACCAATGAACAGAAACATAAAGGGTGAGCCTATTAAGGACATAGGTAAATGGGCAGTAGGGTTTTTAAATGCCCAGGAAGGTAGGTTTATGCAAAGTTCACAATTTGAAAGGACAGAAGGAAGGTTTTAAATGGCATAGTTATATGAGCAGAACAGCTGCATGATATTTGACAAAGGAGCACTGATTAAAAATTCTTTTGTGTTGGCCTTTGGCCAGTTTTGCACAATTTGGAATCTGCCCCGAATGCCTCTCTGGGTTTGTAACCAGATACTTTGACATATACAGAATGAATCTATTTAAAATGTATTCAATTAGAACACTTATACTAAAATCCCCACCTTTTTTGGTAGGTCAATATAAAACCAAATATAATTTAAAACTTGTTTTATAAGTATATAGTCAGGACTAAGTATGTGATGAAATAGACTTTACATTTTTAGCACTTTATTTTGAAATAATCTTGTACAAAATTCATGAAAGACAAAGTAAGTGTTTAATAGCATCAAGATAAATGAGCTTGATGAATTTATCTTCACACTGAGAGCAATATTATCCATATGACTGGTATATCCGTAGTATGATGGCTGAATGTGCCAGTTTTTGCCTCTGTGATGCTCATTTTGCTTTTAGCCCAATCCATTTATAAAAAGCCAACTATCAGCATGACATGCTGTATGCCATTTGGATTGTCTCCATGTTCAGCCTCTGAGTTGATTCATGTTTTCATTCTAATGAGATAGAAGACTAAGTAAAAATTGAAAGAGAGGACCTATTACTCTAAACCCTCTTTGCAAGATACTGGAACACATACCCAGTTAAGTTGATGCTTAACTAAGAGAATATATTAATAGGAATGAAAAAATCTCCCCTGACTTTCCCCCAAAGCTAACTGCGTTCGGAGGTGGCATCTTTCAGAATTGTCAGGAGTGAGTAATGGTGTGCTTTTATCTAGTGGAAGATTGTGGTGAAGCCATAGAAGATGCTGTACCCGGACTACATTACACTTGAGGCTGATCTAATTTCACTGATGACAAACTTTCATGAGGAATTCCTTGGCATCCCTGGAAATACTTTAAGAGTGTTACATTGAGAATGTAGATGAGCATGAGCAAATTAGGGCAACAACCTATAAAATGTAGGTTATTATTGATAATATGACACTATTTCATCCTTTGGCTATTAAACACTATGGAAACTTATTTGTTAATACTTTAACTTTCAGAGGATAACTTTACATCTTCCTGTATCAATCACTTGAGTCATGTAACACTTCACTATTCTTAATCTTGTGTGACAGTATGTCCTGCAACACCACTCTTTACCCTACAATCCTGGAGAATTCCTCTATTGTTGGACAACTCAGGGGAGCACGGCAATGCAAAGACTCGTGTGGGATCCAGGGCAACAGTCTGAAATGTAGCACCTTAGTTACTCTGGGCATTTTAGGATTATGGAACTAATCTCCCAGTATCTGGGTCCCACTAGATCAAACATGCATTCTTCCAGCAGCTCACTAGAGGACCAAGTTATCCAGTCAAAGTCAATTGCTGAGAGGAAAATGGGAACTTCTAATTTGCGAGCAAAGTGCAACATTTTTGAATGACATTCCTGGGACTGATGAATGGTGGAAATATTTATTAATTCAATCATTAAAATTTTAAATTATTTGAAGGGGAATGCTAATTCCATTAAGCACTAAAGATTGGGAGAAAATTACCATTCATAAGACTATTAATACATTATTTTAAAGGGAGCATTATACTCAAAGAATTGTTACTAATTTCCATCCAACTATCCCCTCAAATTATCATACATCTTAATATCCTAACCATTCGGACAATGCCTACAGGAATCTGCATGGTTTTAGCTAGTAGAATTCTACAGTTTTCCTATGTAGTTACACAGCCTTAAGACATAAAGTTAAGATTACTAAGATTTGCTTATATTTATGCCCCAGTGTGTTTTTGCCAGGTGAATTTGTTAAAAAAATTTAAATGAATCATTAAAACTAATGAATTACAAGGAGGAAAAAAATGAGTTTTATGTGAAAATGTTCCAAATGTGATGAAAGTTAGTTGCTAAAAAAATTTAGTGAATGAGTATATAAATGTATTTTTTAATGAAAGTAAAGGAATTCCATATTCAATGTATTTTATAAGTATTAGTTCATTTTTAGACATTGCAATTCAAGTTGTAGATTTCATTTATTGAAGTTACATTTGTTTGTAAGAAAGATAATGACAAAATTATCCTTAAGCAAATAAATCATGCTCTTATTTATAACTATAACCTACAGCTGCTGCTGCTAGTGTCAGTTAATAAATATAAACATATATATTTTAATTCTAAAAAATATATAATATGTTCTTATGTTTTCCTGTTCAGTAGCAAGTTAAATATTTGAAGGAGTTGTAAAAGTTAGGTAAACTTTTAAATAATTATTATGCTAAGGCTTCTGCAATCCTATTGTTGTTTTGCATCCAACATTATAGATATAAATTAGGAAGACGTGTCCATCTATATATGCCAATCTATATTGTGTAATATCATTGTACATTAAGAATATTAATTTTCTCAGATTTTCCAATTAAAAGTCCTGAAAATCAACTGTACTTAGAATGTTTACACTCATTGTTTAAATATGGAAATTATTAATTTCACAGATGATAAATTCCCATAGTGATACCATATTTGCTTATCTTCTCAGAACGTTAAGATGATTTTTAAGAGAGACAACAGAGGTATGTATCATTATGTATAAACAGATTTAAGCATAGAGAAGTAATGTTAACTAAAAGTCACTGAGAAACATGGTCAGCAATGCAGGAAGTAAAAAACATAACAAAATAATAAAACACATGTTGTTTTAAGATTCAATATTCTATTTTGAGGTTCAGGAGTAAATGAATAATTGTTATAATGAGTTGGAAACAATTTTAACTTCATATAATGAAGCTGAAACCAAATTTGGATGTATGTAGTTTTTAGTATAAATTCTTTGCGAAAATGTTTCTGGTTATGTTTGTGACATCCTTGTCCACCTCCTGCTTTATTGGAAAGCCTTCACAGAGTTGTTCTATAATAAAGAAGAAACATGGTGTGCTCTTTTTATTTTTTCTTTTATGTACTAAAACATGGTAGAAATCTCATCTTGAAAGCTCTGGAATAAAAACCGTATAAACTATACTACAACATTGTGGATAGTGAAATAACAAAGTAGTTTAAGATTGCTAACCAGCACTTGGAGGGCAAATCTTTTCAATATTCACCTTATGGATTTTTAACACCTTGAAACATTTGGTTTGGATTCTAAAGCACAAATCACACAGCAGAATATCTTATCTCTTTTGTCTAAAGCCAGAGAAACCACACTGTCATGTTTTGGATGACCAATTCAAAAGTTGTAAATCAGTTTCAGCGTGACTTTTGCACGGAATCTGGGACAGAGAAGACAATGATGATGAGGAGGCTCCTAGAAAGGTTAAAGGTCAGCACAACACTGAGGATGAAACAGGCTTTGCAAATAGCTTCTCAACTGAGAAGTAAAACAGTATCTCCAGAAACATTCTACATTAAATTTCCTTCTCCTAGGCAGATAAGTAACTTGAGTTTGTTCTCAAAAAACACTTAACAATATTGTTTTCCAATTATTATATGCATGTCAGAGAACAGAAAAAATTAATAAATTATATTCAATAAATTTAACATTTGACTTCTTTTTCTTCTATTTTACAAAGAATTTTATTTTCTAAACAATATAATATTAAAATACTAGAACAAAGTCACAAAACTGCTTATACACATTGTGATATATATATCGTTCATGACAAAGAACTCCTAAAACACTTGAAAAATAAAATGGTTAGAAGAATCTTCCTCTCTAACATTCAGTCCTTGATCTCAGTCTTGACACAGAGCTCTTGAAACCTTTGTAATTTTCTGAGTAATAGAAGATTCTGTCATCAAGCTCCTAAATCCCTTGGAATATCCTGGGTAATAGGAATATCGTTTGTTGTATAGGGTAGCACTTGGTGGGCTCTTACATGGGGGCTGGTCACCAGAAATACCAGCCATTTATAGAAACTTGAGACTTTCATCTACTTCCCCCATTCTTCAGAGAGAGGAGAGGGGCTGAAAATTGAGTTAATAGTTGATCATACCTCGGTGACAAAGCCTCCATTAAAACCCAAATAGTATCGGGTTTGAGGAGTTTCAGGTTGGTGAACACACCTATATACCGGGAGGGTCGTGCACCCCAACTCCACAGGAACAGCAGCTCGTTCATTCAAGACCCTTACAAACCCTGTCCTATGTGTCTCTTCATGGAGCTCTTCTTCAGTATCCTTTATCATATCATTTACAGCATTCAGTTAAATCTCTCAGTGGTGTCTGACCCTGTGACCCCATGGACTACAGCATGCCAGGCTTCCCTGTCCGTCACCAACTCCCAGTGCTTTCTCAAACTCATGTCCATCAATTTGGCAAAGCCATCCAACCATCTCATCCTCTGTCATCCCCTTCTCCTCCTGCCTTCAAACTTTCCCATCTTCAGGGACTTTTCTCATGAGTCAGTTCTTCTCATCATATGGCCAAAGTATTGGAGCTTCAGCTTCAGCATCAGTCCTTTCAATGAATATTCAAGATTGCTTTCCTTTAGGATTGACTGGTTTGATCTTTCAGTCCAAGGAACTCTCAGGAGTCCTCTCTAACACCAGAGTTTAAAAGTATCAGTTCTTCGGTGCTCAGCTTGTTTTATGGTCCCACTCTTACATCCATACATGACTACTGAAAAAAAAAGAAAAAAAAAAACAACAACATAGTTTTGACTAGATGGACTTTTGTTGGCAAAATCATGTCTCTGCTTTTTATTATGCTGTCTATGTTTGCCATAGCTTTTCTTTCTAGGAGCAAGCATCTTTTCATTTCATGGTTGAAGTCTCTACCCACAGCGATTTTGAAGCCTCCCTAAATAAAGTCTGTCACTGTTTCCATTGCTTCCCCATCTATTTGCCATGAGGTGATGGGTCTGGATGCCATGATCATAGTTTTCTGAATGTTGAGTTTTAAGTCAGCTTGTTCACTCTCTTTCACTTTCATCAAGAGGCTCTTTATTAACCAGTAAAAATAAAAGAATGCTTTCCTGAATTCTGTGAGCTATTGTGACAAATCATTGAACCCCAGGAGGGGACTGTGAGATCTCTGATTTATAGTCAATAGGTCAGAAATACAGGTGACAACTTGAAACTTCCAATTACTAAGAAGTAATATTTCTTATTATTTAAAAAAGTATGAGTGATATTTGTGAAATTGCTCTTATATTTATAAAATTATATTGTTTGACAAAAGGAAAAAAAAAGCCTTTGTAAAATAGAAGATAAATAGATCAAATGCTAAGTGGATTAATTTGAGGGTAGTCTTGTGGGACTGAGCCCTTAACTCATAGATATGAGTTCATGAAGTTGTGTCAAAATCAAATTGAAGTATAGGACACTTGAGCTTCCCTGGTAGCTCAGCTGGTAAAGAATCTGTATTCAATGCAGGAGACCCCAGTTTGATTCCTGGGTAGGGGAATTCCCCTCAAGAAGAGAGGCAACCCATTTCTGTATTCTTGGGCTTTTCTGATGGCTCACATGGTAAAGAATTACCTGCAATGCAGGAAACCTGGGTTTTATCTCTAGTTTGGGAAGATCCCCTGGAGGAGGGCCTTGCAACCCACTCCAGTATTCTTGCCTGGAGAAACCTGATGGACAGAGGAGCCAGAGTCAGACACGACTGAGAGACTAATCACAGGACACAGAACACCCATCTCATATCCCAGATAACTGCTTTGTATGGGACAAACCTCCGTACACATGATTACCAGTGACAGTGGTTCTTCATTTGGACAAACCTTAGGCACGCTTCCAAACCTTCTCCTTGGCCTATCTGTGCACTTACTTCCTTGTGAAATCTGGTATTAACAAGATCCCTGCCAAGTCAGTTGAAAGAGAACCCTCAACTCTCAATACCTGATCAGCTTTTATATCTGATTAAGTTCATTCTCCATCATACTCTAGGCCTCAGCAAGAATTGTTAGGTCAGTGTAAACAGCCTTCCTCTTATTCCTGATGTTTCCTCTTAATAATTTTCCACTCACTGCTTCCCACACTGCTCCTTCACTGTAAATTCTCACTTGTTTGTGCTATTTTTTGGAACTGAGTCTAACTTTCTCCCACTTTAATATCCCTCTGCAGTGGTCCTTATTTACCATGATGGGCCTAAATAAAGTCTGCCTTATGATCTTTAACAAGTGTCATTGAATTACTTTTTATTTAAATAGAAGTGTTAAAAAAAAAAAAAAAAAAAAAACAACTATTTGCTAGTAGTAAAAGGGGGCCACACAGGAGTCATAACTTTTTCTCTTGCACAATTATATAGAGGACTCAAATTTCAAAATTAAAATGATTTAAATGTTTTTAACTCATTTTTATTATGTGAGTTTAAAGACTATACCAACATGACAAATAGTTCACAAAGAATTCTCTATTAAATGTATTATCTACTTCTGTAAAACTCAAGCATTCACAAAATAATTTAAAATGTTTAGAAAATAACACTGAAGAAAAAGTTTGTGTAGTCCATTATAGTGGACATGAAAAAGCAGCAAATTCCAGGTTATTAAAGCTGGCTTTTTGTTAGGGGGCATGCCTTATAATGTCATGAAGCAACTGACATAGAATCAATTTCTTCTGCTCAGTAGGGAAGAATTATTTTCAGTTAACCTCTAAGCTATTTTCTTCCCACAACTCTTAAATTCAGATCCCTCCTACCATTGCCCAAGTGCTAGGTAAAGAGAACATTCAGAGCAAAGATTCAAGACACAAAGGACAGTCCATTCCTGTGCATCCATAAGTCAGTGTAATTTTGTTGAAAGCCCCTAAAGAAGAGCAAGCCTAACACTTCTGCATTGCATAGATCTCTGAAGAATGATATCAAGAAAAGCAGTAGCTAGATATTTGACACGTGGTTAAGGAAGACTCCCTTTTCATCTTTGTTAAAAGTAGCTGAACTTTAAAATAGCTATCTCATCTAAGTTGGAGAGAATTAATAACCACGATGTATAAAGAACTGCAAGAAATGACCAGAAACAAGTCAACCCATAAACAAATATCAAATTATGTGAACTAAATAGAGACAAAAACAAACATATTAAAAGAAACCAATCTCAGTGACAAGACATAACTTCCCTGGTTGTGCATGCCCAGATTAGGCAGGTATATTAACGCTATTAAACCCAAACTCATTAAATAATGTTATAATAAAATGTGCATGTGGTTTTGTGCGCCTCAGGGTGGGCTTTTCTTAGAAAACCAAGAGTAAGGGCATGTGTAATAATGAACTTGCTACAGAACTGGAGACAATCAATCCAATAGCGATTCCTTGTCACTCAATTATGATTGCACCTATCCTCTCAAAGAACAACACTGTTAAGCCTGCACAGAAGAGCTGGTTTTACCTCGCAGAAACAACCCATTCTACCTCTGAGAGTGTATTTTTGCTTTAATAAACGTTGCTTTGCACTTAAGCCTGAAGTGAAAGTTTGCAAATTTTTACTTACTATGCTAATAACCAAGATTGCTGGTCCCAGTCTCCACTGACATACTCAGTTGGAGCTGTCTGACCCAATGCACATTAACCTAGTAACATTAGTAATCAGGAAAACAAGGAATTGAGAGAAACACATTGAGATATAAATTTGTATTCCATAAATATAAAATTAATTTAAAAGGTGATCAACATATTGGAAAAGTTTTGGAGAAATGGATGACCCCTTATCCTGTTGGGGAAGAGTAAATTGGTACATACACTGTATGGTATGTCAGAGAATTTCTAAGATAATTCTAAGTTTTTTAAAACGTGAATAAATGTGTAGTTCTAGATAAATCATCTACATAAATGTTTATAAAAATGCATAGAAAATCCTTATAGGGATACTTATTGAATCATCCTTTGTAAAGAAAAAAACTGGAAGAACAAAAAAAATGTTCATCTGATGAGATGTAGATATACTAAGGGATATACTAATAAAATAAATTATAATCCAGCAATTAAAATAAGTAAATTAAGTCCCTTTTTATCAATATGTTTATAAAGATAGATGAGACAATTAAATTATGTAATAATAACAAATTATTCCATACAATTATAGATTTATTAAGCATATATTTGGAAAGTAGCAGTGAAAATGGACCAAGGAGAGCAATAAAGGACATTTCTATTTTTTCCCAATTTGTTAAAAATTTGTGAAGCTAATATAAGATGTATTTATATCTACTATTAATTAATTATATATTTATATTTTAAAATTTAAATATTAAAACTTTTATATTTATGTTATACACTACAATTTATTAAAGAATGATAAAATATGAAAAAAGTGAAAGGTAAGACATTTTCAGTTATGTAGATTCTCAAAAGATTTGTGGAAGAAGGGAAATTTAGTGCACACAGGAAAAAAGAGATATTATATTGTAGAAAAATGACAGTACTCCCAAAAACTATTAAACAAGCAATATATATTTTGAATTAGAAAACTAATGTTCTAGAACATTTCATAGCCACTTATGAGCAGAAGTGCTTTAGTATGCTATAGCTGTCGAATACTAAAAATATCATTCCTTTAGCCATAGCTACATATTTACTTTGGATATAGTTATAGAATTACAAGTCATTCTTATCCAATTTTGCTTTGATTTTAAACATTAATGTTAAAAATGAGTGTAATAATAATGTATACATATGTATAATGTATAATGAAATAAAAAGTATGTATATTGATATATAAGGTCTTACCAGATGACTCAGTCATAAAGAATCTACCTGCTAATGCAGGAGATGTAGGAGACCCAGGTTTGATCCCTGGGTTGGGGAGATCCCCTGTAGAAGGAAATGGCAACCCACTCTAGTATTCTTGCTTGGAAAATCCCATGGAAAGAGGAGCCTGGCGGGCTGCAGTCCATGGAGTCACAGAAGAGTCAGACACAACTGAGTAACTGAGCATGCATGCATGATAATATTAAATCAATCAATCTATTTGTGTTGCTCAGTTTCTCTAGTAGAAATTTGTTTGTTTGTTTGTTTTAAATTTCAATCCAAGGAAGAACTTAAAACTGTCTAAAAAGCAGTGTATATGCCATTGGCTTATTTAATGACATAACTTGGTATACAATGCCAGTTTCATGATGTTATGTCTGTTGTTCAGTCGCTAAGTTGGGTCCAACTGTTTGAGATCCCATGGGCTGATGCCAGATTTTCCTGTCCTCCACTATCTCCCAGAGTTTGCTGAATTTCATGTCCTTTGAATTGATGATTCTATATAACCATTTCATCCCCTGTCACTCTCTTGTTTTGCCTTCAATCTTTCACAGCATCAGGGCTTTTTCCAATAAGTAGCTCTTCACATCAGGGGGCCAAAGTACTGGAGCTTCAGGTTCAGCATGAGTTCTTTCGATGAATATTCAGGATTTACTTCCTTTAGGGCTGACTGATTTGATACACATGATATAGTATGTTTGCCCACAATTTCTAAGGTTCAGTATTGTAAAATAATACAACAATTGATGAGTTATATTATTTTTGTCTTTTTTAATTTATTTTTTTTATTTTAATTGGAGGCTATTTATTTTACAATATTATATTGGTTTGCCCATACATCAACATGAATCTGAAACAGATGTACACATGTTTTCCATCCTGAACGCCCCCCTCCCACTTCCTTCCCCATCCCAACCCTCTGGGTCATCCCAGTGCAACAACCCTGAGCATCCTGTATCATGCATTAAACCTGGACTGGCAATTTGTTTCATATATGATACTGTACATGTTTCAATGCCATTCTCCCAAATCATCCCACCCTCGCCCTCTCCCACAGACTCCAAAAGACTGTTCTATACACCTCAGCCATTTTTGCTCTCACATACAGGGTTATTGTTACCATCTTTCTAAATTCCATATATATGCATTAGTATACTGTATTTGTATTTTTCCTTCTGGCTTACTTCACTCTGTATAATAGGCTTCAGTTTCATCCACCTCGTTAGAACTGATTCAAATGTATTCTTTTTAATGGCTGCGTAATACTTCATTGTGTATATGTACCAGAGTTTTCTTATCCATTCGTCTGCGATGCACATCTAGGTTGCTTCCATGTCTTGGCTATTATAAACAGTGCTGTGATGAATATTGGGGTACGCGTGTCTCTTTCAATTCTGGTTTCCTTGGTGTGTATGCACAGCAGTGGGATTGCTGGGTCGTATTGCAGTTCTATTTCCAGTTTTTTAAGGAATCTCCACACTGTTCTCCATAGTGGCTGAACTAGTTCACATTCCCACCAACAGTGTAGGAGGGTTCCCTTTTTTCCACACCCTCTCCAGCATTTATTGCTTGTAGACATTTGGATTTCAGCCATTCTGACTGGTGTGAAATGGTACTTCATTGTGGTCTTGATTTGCATTTCTCTGACAATGAATGATGTTGAGCATCTTTTCATGTGTTTGTTAGCTATCAATATGTCTTTGGAGAAATGTCTGTTTAATTCTTTGGCCCATTTTCTGATTCATTTCAGTTCAGTTCAGTTTCTCAGTCATGTCCGACTATTTGTGACCCCATGAATCACAGCACTCCAGGCCTCCCTGTCCATCACCACCTCCCGGAGTTCACTCAGACTCATGTCCATTGAGTCAGTGATGCCATCCAGCCATCTCATCCTCTGTTGTCCCCTTCTCATCCTGCCCCCAATCCCTCCCAGCATCAGAGACTTTTCCAATGAGTCAACGCTTCATGTGAGGTGGCCAAAGTACTGGAGTTTGAGCTTTAGCATCATTCCTTCCAAAGAAATCCCAGGGCTGCTCTCCTTCAAAATGGACTGGATCTCCTTGCAGCCCAAGGGGCTCTCAAGAGTCTTCTCCAACACCACAGATCAAAAGCATCAATTCTTCAGCACTCAGCCTTCTTCACAGTCCAACTCTCACATCCATACGTGACCACAGGAAAAACCATAGTGTTGACTAGACGGACCTTAGTCGGCAAAGTAATGTCTCTGCTTTTGAATATACTATCGAGGTTGGTCAAAACTTTTCTTCCAAGGAGTAAGTGTCTTTTAATTTCATGGCTGCAATCATCATCTGCAGTGATTTTGGAGCCCCCAAACATAAAGGCTGACACTGTTTCCTCTGTTTCCCCATCTATTTCCCATGAAGTGATGGCACCAGATGCCATGATCTTCGTTTTCTGAATGTTGAGCTTTAAGTCAACTTTTTCACTCTCAACTTTCACTTTCATCAAAAAGGTCTTTAGTTCCTCTTCACTTTCTGCCATGAGGGTGGTGTCATCTGCATATCTGAGGTGTTTGATATTTCTCCCTGCAATCTTAATTCCAGCCCAGCGTTTCTCATGATGTACTCTGCATGTAAGTTAAATAAGTGGGGTAACAAAATACAGCCTTGACGTACTTCTGTTCCTGTTCCTTTGGAACCAGTCTGTTGTTCCTTGTCCAGTTTTAACTGTTGCTTCCTGACCTACATACAGATTTCTCAAGAGGCAGGTTCGGTGGTCTAGTATTCCCATCTCTTTCAGAATTTTCCACAGTTTATTGTGATCCACACAGTCAAAGGTTTTGGCATAGTCAATAAAGCAGAAATAGATGTGGTTTTTTTTTTTTTTTTTTTTTTATGATCCAGCGGATGTTGGCAATTTGATCTCTGGTTCCTCTGCCTTTTCTAAAACCAGCTTGAACATCAGGAAGTTCACGGTTCACGTATTGCTGAAGCCTGGCTTGGAGAATTTTGAGCATTACTTTACTAGCATGTGAGATGAGTGCAATTGTGTGGTAGTTTGACCATTCTTTGGCATTGCCTTTCTTTGGGATTGGAATGAAAACTGACCTTTTCTAGTCCTGTGGCCACTGCTGAGTTTTCCAAATTTGCTAGCATATTAGGTACAGCATTTTCACAGCATCATCTTTCAGGATTTGAAACAGCTCTATTGGAATTCCATCACCTCCACTAGCTTTGCTCATAGTGATGCTTTTTAAGGCCCACTTGACTTCACATTCCAGGATGTCTGGCTCTAGATGAGTGATCACACCATCATGATTATTGAAGTTGTGAAGTTCCTTTTTGTACAGTTCTTCTGTGTATTCTTGCCACCTCTTCTTAATATCTTCTGCTTCTGTTGGGTTCATACAATTTCTGTTCTTTATCATGCCCATCTTTGCATGAAATGTTCCCTTGGTTTCTCTAATTTTCTTGAAGAGATCTCTAGTCTTTCCCATTCTGTTGTTTTCCTCTATTTCTTTGCATTGATCGCTAAAGAAGGCTTTCTTATCTCTTCTTGCTTTTCTCTGAAACTCTGCATTCAGATGCTTATATCTTTCCTTTTCTCCTTTGTTTTTTGCCTCTCTTCTCTTCACAGCTATTTGTAAGGCCTCCCCAGACAGCCATTTTGCTTTTTTGCATTTCTTTTCCATGGGGATGGTCTTGATCCCTGTCTCCTGTACAATGTCATGAACCTCATTCCATAGTTCATCAGGCAGTCTTATCTATCAGATCTAGGCCCTTAAATTTATTTCTCACTTCCACTGCATAATCATAAGGGATTTGATTAAGATCATACCTGAATGGTCTAGCGGTTTCCCTACTTTCTTCAATTTCAGTCTGAATTTGGTAATACGGGGTTCATAATCTGAGCCATAGTCAGCTCCTGGTCTTTTTTTTTTGTTGACTGTATAGAGCTACTCCATCTTTGGCTGCAAAGAATATAATCAATCTGGTTTCGGTGTTGACCATCTCGTGATGTCCATGTGTAGAGTCTTCTCCTATGTTGTTGGAAGAGGGTGTTTGCTATGACCAGTGCATTTTCTTGGCACCCCTTTATTAGTCTTTGCCCTGCTTCATTCCATATTCCAAGGCCAAATTTTCCTGTTACTCCAGGTGTTTCTTGACTTCCTACTTTTGCATTCCAGTCCCCTATAATGAAAAGGACATGTTTTTGGATGTTAGTTCTAAAAGTCTTCTAGGTCTTCATAGAACCATTCAACTTCAGCTTCTTCAGCATTACTGATTAGGTCATAGACTTGGATAACTGTGATGTTGAATGGCTTGCCTTGGAGACGAACAGAGATCATTGTGTCATTTTTGAGATTGCATCCAAATACTGCATTTCAGACTCTCATGTTGACCATGATGGCTACTCCATTTCTTCTGAGGGATTCCTGCCTGCAGTGGTAGATATAATGGTCATCTGAGTTAAATTCACCCATTCCCATCCATTTTAGTTCGCTGATTCCTAGAATGTCGATGTTCACTCTTGCCAGCTCTTGTTTGACCACTTCCAAATGGAGTAGCCATCATGGTCAACAAAAGAGTCCGAACCGTGAAATCCCTGATGTTCAAGCTGGTTTTAGAAAAGGCAGAGGAACCAGAGATCAAATTGCCAACATCTGCTGGATCATGGATAATCCAAGAGAGATCCAGAAAAACATCTATTTCTGCTTTATTGACTATGCCAAAGACTTTGACTGTGTGGATCACAATAAACTGTGGAAATTTCTGAAAGAGATGGGAATACCAGACCACGTGACCTGCCTCTTGAGAAATCTGCATGCAGGTCAGGAAGCAACGGTTAGAACCAGTCATGGAACAACAGACTGGTTGCAAATAGGAAAAGGAATACGTCAAGGCTGTATATTGTCACTCTGGTGATTTAACTTCTATGCAGAGTACATCATGAGAATGCTGGGCTGGAAGAAACACAAGCTGGAATCAAGATTGCTGGGAGAAATATCAATAACCTCAGATAAGCAGATGACACCACCCTTTTGGCAGATAGTGAAGAGAAGCTAAAAAGCCTTTTGATGGAAGTGAAACAGGAGAGCGGAAAAGTTGGCCTAAAGCTCAACATTCAGAAAACGAAGATCATGGCATTCAGTCCCATCACTTCATGGGAAATAGATGGGGAAACAGTGGAAACAGTGTCAGACTTTATTTTTGGGGGCTCCAGAATCACTGCAGATGGTGACTGCATCCATAAAATTAAAATACACTTACTCCTTGGAAGAAAAGTTATGACCAACCTAGATGGCATATTCAAAAGCAGAGACAATACTTTGCCGACTAAGGTCCATCTAGTCAAGGCTTTGGTTTTTCCAGTGGTCATGTATGGATGTAAGAGTTGGACTGTGAAGAAGGCTGAGTGCTGAAGAATTGTTGCTTTTGAACTATGGTGCTGGAGAAGGCTCTTGAGAGTCCCTTGGACTGCAAGGAGATCCAACCAGTCCATTCTGAAGGAGATCAGCCCTGGGATTTTTTGGAAGGAATGATGCTGAAGCTGAAACTCCAGTACTTTGGCCGTCTCATGCGAAGAGTTGACTTATTGGAAAAGACTCTGATGCTGGGAGGGATTGGGGGCAGGAAGAGAAGGGGATGACAGAGGATGAGATGGCTCAATGGCATCCCTGACTTGATGGACGTGAGTCTGAGTGAACTCCGGGAGTTGGTGAATGACAGGGAGGCCTGGCATGCTGCGATTCATGGGGTCACAAAGAGTCAGACACGACTTAGTGACTGAGTGGAACATAACTGAACTGATGATCCCATTGCCATTTACTTTATTGTTTTGGGTTCGAGTTTATACATCCTTTTTTTGTTTCCTGTCTAGAGAAGATCCTTTAGCATTTGTTGGAGAGCTGGTTTGCTAGTGCTGAATTCTCTCAGCTCTTGCTTGTCTGTAATGCTTTTCATTTCTACTTCATATTTGAATGAGATACTTGCTGGGTACAGTGATCTGGCTGTAGGTTATACTCTTTCATCACTTTAAGTATGTCCTGCCATTCCCTCTTGGCCTGAAGAATTTCTATTGAAAGATCAGCTATCACCCTCATGCGATTCCCCTTGTGTATTGTCGGTTGTTTTTCCTTTGCTGCTTTTAATATTTGTTCTTTATGTTTGATTTTGTAATTTTGATTAATATGTGTCTTGGTGTGTTTCACCTTGGGTTTATCCTATTTGGGACTATCTGGGTTTCTCGGACTTAGGTGACAATTTCCTTGCCCATTTTAGGAAAGTTTTCAACTATTATCTCCTCAAGTATTTTCTCATAATCTTTCTTTTTGTCTTCTTCTCCTGGGACTCCTATGATTCTAATGTTGGTGTCTTTAACAATGTCCTAGAGGTCTCTGAGATTGTCCTCATTTCTTTTAATTAGTTTTCCTTTTTTCCTCTCTGATTCATTTATTTCTACCATACTATCATCTACCTCACTAATTTTACCTTCTGCCTCCGTTATTCTATTTGTTCCCACCAGACTGTTTTTGATCCCATTTATTGCATTATTCATTATATATTGACACTTTTTTATTTATTCTAGGTCCTTGTTAAACATTTCTTGCATCTTTTCAATCCTTATCTCCAAGCTATTTTTCTGTGATTCCATTTTTGTTTTCAAGATTTTGTATCATTTTCACTATCGTTATCTGGAATTCTTTATCAGGTAAATTCCCTATTTCTTCCTCTTTTGTTTGGTTTGGTGGGCATTTATTTTATTCCTTTACCTGCTGGGTATTCCTCTGTCTCTTCATCTTGTTTATATTGCTGTGTTTGTGGTGGCCTTTCAGTATTCTGG
Organism: Connochaetes taurinus; assembly: GCA_006408615.1. Taxonomy (NCBI): domain Eukaryota; kingdom Metazoa; phylum Chordata; class Mammalia; order Artiodactyla; family Bovidae; genus Connochaetes; species Connochaetes taurinus. The sequence goes on along the minus strand of SJXO01000772.1, from coordinate 243,379 downwards.
CAGTTTGTGGATTTCTCTTTATTGTGGAGTTCCTCACTGTGGGTGGGGTTGTATGGGTGGCTTATCAAGGTTTCCTGGTTAGGTAAGCTTGTGTAGGTGTTCTGGTGGGTGGGACTGGACTTCTTCTCTCTGGAGTGCAATGAAGTGTCCAGTAATGAGTTATGCAATGTCACTGGGTTTTGAGTGACTTTGGGCAGCCTGCATATTGAAGCTCAGGGCTATGTTCCTGTGTTGCTGGAGAATTTGTGTGGTATGTCTTGCTCTGGAACTTGTTGGCTCTTGGGTGGTGCTTGGTTTCAGTGTAGGTACGGAGGCATTTGATGAGCTCCTGTTGATTGATGTTCCCTGCAGTCAGGAGTTCTTTGGTGTTCTCAGGATTTAGACTTAAGCCTCTGGCTTCTGGTTTTCAGTCATATTTTTACCATAGCCTGATGACTTCTCCGTCTATACAGCACCACTGATAAAACATCTCCTTTCGAAGACAATGGGCTTCTTTTCTGGGTGACTGATGTCTTCAGTCGGCATTCGGAAGTTGTTTTGTGGATTTTCTCTCTGTTCAAATGTTCTTTTGAAGAATTTGTGAAGGATAAAGTGGTCTCCCCGTACTATTCCTCTTCCATCTTAGGATCGCCCTCCAAAAAAAGTTTTTATATTCCCCTTCTTGCCAACAGATACTGCCAGAAAGTTAATGAAATTAATTTATGTATGATACATAGTTTTGATGAGTCAAAAAATCATTGACTAGTCTCATTCTTTCTATTTTCTGAAGTCACCTATTATCTTTATAAAGTGTCAAAAGGAAAAGTATCACAGCAGTAAAATGGTTTACTTTATTATACTGATGTTCAGCTCACAACACAGCAATTCTATAGATAAGGAGATCGAGAAAGAGAAGAATTATAGAAAATCAAAGCCATAGTTAAGGACACAGGAAAAAAAAAAGATTTTTCAAGAAATGTATTAGACAAGGCAGGCTTCAAAAATATGGTGTGATACCATCAATATCAAGGTTGATTTATAGAACACATATGAAGTCAAATTTTAAGCCTTTTTTATTTATGTCAGTTCTTCTTTTTCCACATCAAGTTCCTTTGAACATATTTCCTAAGGTGGTTTTATTATTTTTATCATTTGGTAAGATCAACTGAAGTATTCCAGGAAATTGGAAAATGTCCTTTTATATTTGTTCAAAAGATATAAGAATGAATTTCAATACCCATATTTTGTCTGGAAAGAAAATAATAGAAATTCACTTTTATACATTTTGAAGTTGAGAAGGTTTTTTTTTTAATTAAAACAAAAAAATCTATATTTCATTCAACATATACTCAATCACTACAAATGGAATAGTTGCATTCATCTTTCTCTTTTCATCTCATTTTCCTTCTTTGCCCATTTTGAAATTTATTATCATTTATTCATTAAAACAACTGAGTGACTGACACACACTATCATTTTAGGATTTTAAGGCTTTTCCTGATGGCTCAGATGATAAAGAATCTTCCTACAATGAAGGAGATCTGGGTTTGATCCCTAGGTCGGGAGGATCCCTGGAGAACAGAATGGCTACCCACTCCAATATCCTGGCCTGAAGAATTCCACAGATGAAGGACTCTGATGGTCTTCAGTCTATGGGTTCACAAAGAGCTAGACACTTAGCGACTAACACACACACACAAACATATTCATTAACCAAATAGAATGTTATAAAAACACATGAAATTTTTAATACATTTTTGGTAACTTATTTGCATGGGACTGGTATTATTATTACCGAGTTTCCCTGGTGGCTTAGCTGTAAGAATCTGGCTGAAATGCAGGAGACCTGGCTTCAATCCCTCGGTTGGGACGATCCCCTAGAGAAGGAAACAGCTACCCACTCCAGTATTCTGGCCTGCAGAATTCCATGTATAGTCCAAAGAGTCAGACATGACTGAGTGACTTTTATTTTCACATTGTTATTAGTAAATTAGGAGTTAAGTTTGTTGTCTGGTGTAGTTTCAGAGATCCGTGAATATGCATACTCCATGTCTGGCACACACATCTTTGAAAAAGCAAAAAACAAACATACTAAAAACCAAGCTATAGGGGTTAATTCCTCTCCAAAATAATTGTTCATGCCATTTACATTTTTACTGAAACTGATCATATTATTCTACCTATCAGTCAGTTCAGTTAAATCACTCAGTCGTGTCTGACTATTTGCGACCCCACAAATTGCAGCACGCCAGGCCTCCCTGTCCATCACCAACTCTTGGAGTTCACTCAGACTCATGTCCATTGAGTCAGTGATGCCATCCAGCCATCTCATCCTCTGTCATCCCCTTCTCCTCCTGCCCCCAATCCCTCCCAGCACCAGAGTATTTTCCAATGAGTCAACTCTTTGCATGAGGTGGCCAAAGTACTGGAGTTTCAGCTTTAGCATCATTCTACCTATAACTGTTTGAAAACTGGAAATTAATTGGCTAGGAACAATGGTCACCATATAAAAGATCAGAGATCTTAGATTTAATCCATTTAGTAAAAGCTTCTGCTGCTGTTGCTGCTGCTGCTGCTAAGTCACTTCAGTCGTGTCGACTCTGTGTGACCCCATAGACAGCCTCCCACAGGCTCCCCCGTCCCTGGGATTCTCCAGGCAAGAACACTCCATTTCCTTCTCCAATGCATGAAGCTGAAAAATGAAACTGATGTCACTCAGTCGTGTCCAACTCTTAGTGACCTCATGGACTGCAGCCTACCAAACTTCTCCATCCATGGGATTTTCCAGGCAAGAGTACTGGAGTGGGGTTAGTAAGAGTACTACAGATTAAATGGATGCAAATGTGCTCAATTAAATCCTTTTATCTGGAAAGTGTAAATGGTATGCAAAAATCTAGGTCTCTTCTACTCACTTTGCTGCCTCAGTGATACTAAGAATTTCATCTGATTTCTATAAAGCCAAGTGTGTTCACAAGTTTCAGGATACAGTCCACAATGTCTGGGATATAAAAGTGTTGTGTCATATTCTTTTATACATTTGTATGGGATGCATTCATCAAAGAGGATCTGTGATTATTTTTCTTTGAAAACTGTAAAAAGAGCCCTATTAAAGGCTATGTGTCACTAGAAAATAAGAACCCCTTCTCACTAGTCAGCTTTATAAATATGTATCTGCTATTTTGTGTTTTATAGAATAGATATCTCCTTTCTTTATAATGAGTTGAAAATACTTTGATCACTTAAGGTAGAACAAAATAATCATGGAAAGATTTTCCTTTGCAGATCTATTTTGCTTGCATGGCACATCATATATTATTACTATAAACACAATAATGTGGTTGAGAGTTGTAATTTAAGCTCAAAAGATTTTAGTTTTAATTCCAGCTCTTCCATTTATTAGCTGTAAGATTCTGTTTCTTCTCAGAAAAAAAAAAAAAGAGAGAGAGAGTGATAATAATACTAAGTCCTAGAGGTAATACATTCGAGGCATTTAATAGCTCAGGAAATACAACAACCACTCCTCAAATGGTTACAGTTATTACTGTTATTAAAAGAAAGTCTGAAGATAAGTAGAAGATTAACATTATCAATATGGAAATTGAAAATGTGAATCAGTACACAAGAAGAAAGACAAATAGAATAAAGGAATTGGCATTCAAAGAAAAAAAATACATTGCCGAGATCTAAATATTAACACAACCACTTGCTTTTGAAAATAATGATTCCCTCCAACTATCAAGGCCTCTCTGTTTAAAAAAAAAAAAAAAAATCCACTCCTACTTGGGCTTGCAAGTCATTTATACATGTTTACACCAGTGCTTTTCACAGTGCTTGAGAATAGAAATACCACAATGAAATAATTACTGTCTCACATCAAAAAGTCATGATAAGAAATAGACTATGTCACACATGTTCTGTTGAAATAATTCGGATGGATCCACATAGCTGCCTATGATACACACTCGCCATTTTTCTCTGAGGTTATAAACTCATTCAAGAGAGGCAAACCTACTTACTACAGCCAGCCATCTTCAAAACAATGTCATCCATTTTTCACCTCTTAATAATATCTTAAGTGAATTCTTTAGCTTTCATTCTTTTTTTTTTTTTTTAACAACAATTCAGTTCAGTCACTCAGTTATGTCCAGCTCCATGGACTGCAGCATCCACGCTTCCCAGTACATCACTAACTCCTGGAGCTTGCTCCAACTCATGTCCATTAAGTCATTGATGCCATACAACCAATTCATCTTCGGTTTTCCCCTTCTCCTCCTGCCTTCAATCTTTCCCAGCATCAAGGTCTTTAATGAGTCAGTTCTTCACATCAGGTGGCCAAATTTTTAGAGGTTCAAAATATTGGAACATGTCTTATCTCTCAATTTAATTAGTTACCTTGTAATATATTTCAGTAATATTTTATAATATTTGATATAAAGATGATAAATGTCTTAGTTCTGATTTATACCTGAATATTTTACATTTTAGATACTATCTTAAAATGACAATTCTTTATTAACACAATTTCCAGCTTCTTCTTGTAAGTAGAAATAATACAAGTGATTTTTTATATCAATATTTTATTCTGCAACCTTGATAAATACACCAACTAGTTCTAGTCACATTTTAATAGATCACATAATTTTTTCTACTATAGATTACCAAGTTGTCTGTTAAGACAGTTTTGTTCTTTTTAGTTTCTTTTAATTATTTATTTAATTGATGTATAGTTGATTTATAATAATATTTAAGTATATGGTGCATAGATAGTGATTCATTTATATATTTTTCAGATTATTTTCCATTGTAAGTTATTAGAAAGTACTGAGCATATTATCTTGTTCTTTACAGTTAATCCTTGTTGTTTATCTGTCATATATAGTAGTTTATTTCTGTTACTCTTATGCTTTTATTTTATCCTTTCCTCCTTTTATTTCCCATTTAGTAATGGCAAATTTGCCTTCTATGTCTGTGTCTATATGAAAAAATACCTGTTTGATAAGTGGTGTTAGAAAAACTGAACAGAGTCTTTAATTCATTTTGAGATTATTTTTGTATATGTTGTGAGAAAGTTGTGCAGTTTCCAAGACTTAAAGGTAAGATGTGAAACCATACAATGCTAAAAGAAAACTGGAATTGGCATTGATTTTAGCAATTTTTAAAATCACTTCCTTCAGGCAAAATAATCAAAATCAAAAATAAACAAATGTAACCTAATCAAAAGCCTTACCACAGGTAAGTGGATCATCAACAAAAGAAAAAAGACAAAACACAATTTCTCTATTGTTTGCATAAGATTTTTGGAAATAATACATCTGACAAAGTGTTAATATCCAAAATATATGAAGAATTAATAGAACTCAACATCAAAAATAAAACAACAGCAACAATAACAACAACAACAACAACAAAAACAACCTGACTATAAATGGGCAAAGAGTCTGAATAGATATTTCCCAAATAAGACACACAAATGGGAAATAAGCACATTAAAAGATGATCAATATCCTTAAAGGTCAGAAAAATGCAAATCAAATCCATAATAAGACCTCATCTTACACCCATCAGAATAGCCATTATCAAAGAGGAAATAAATAACATGCTGATAAGGATGTAGAGAAGGTGATCCCTCACACACTCTTTAAAACTGAAACTGAAGTAGCTCAGTCCTATCCGACTCTCTGACACCTTATGGACTGTATCCTACCAGGCTCCCCAGTTCATGGGATTTCCCATGCAAGAATACTGGAGTCGGTTGCCTTTTCCTTCTCCAGGTGATCTTCCTGACCCAGGGATCGAACCCAGGTCTCCCACATTGCAGGTAGATGCTTTACCATCTGAACCACCGGGGAAGTCCCACACACTCTTGGTGAGAATTTAAATTTGCAGAATCACTATGGAAAACAGTATGGAGGCTTCTCAAAAATTAAAAATGGAACCACCATATGGTCTAGCAATTCCACTCATGAATATTTGTCCTAAGAAAAAAGAAAATACTAATTCAAAAAGACGTATTCACTTCTATGTACATTGCAGCATTATTTGTAGTAACCAAGATTTGGAAACCACATAAGTTCTCACTGATAGAAATTATATACAGACAAAGTACAGTACTGTGTGGCACTGTTGCAGTGAGCAGCAAAGAGGAGATGCCCTACTTCCAGGGTCAGGAGCAGCAGCTCTGTGGAGATACCCCATGACCAAGGTCAGAAAAACGCCAGTAACAAGGTAGGCACTGAAGCAACTGTGAGCTGATGCCGCATATCCAAGGGCAAAGGAGAAGCCCCAGTAAGATGGTAGGAGGGGTGAATTCATGTTTAAAATCAAGTTCCATTCATGCCAGAGATGCTCAAAGGGCTCAAACAAACCATGTGCACACCAGGACCCAGGAACCCCACAGAGACTGGGACAGAACTGTGTTGGAGTGTCTCTTGTGGAGGTACAGGTCACCAGTGGTCTGTCACAAGGACAGGGGCTCTGGGTGCAGCAGACCTGAGTAGGACATAATCCCTCTTGGAGAAAGTGGCATTTACCGGACTATAGAGCTACCAGAACTTCAGAACAGAACATTGTGCACCAGGATCAAGGAGAAAAGTACAGTGACCCCCACAGAAGACTTGTCTGTGGGTGTCTGGGGGTCTCTGGCAAAGGTGTGGATCAGTGGTGACCTGCTGCAGGGTTGGGGACATGGACTGTAGCAGTACATACATGGGATCTTTTGACAGAGGTCCCATTATCTTCATTGTTTTCACCATAGTTTGGCCCCAGGTAAATAGCAGGATGAAAAGGAAAAATGACAGGACACTAAGAGAGGAACTCCCTAGGTCAGTAGATGCCCAATATGCTACTGGAGATCAGTGGAGAAATAACTCCAGAAAGAATGAAGGGATGGAGCCAAAGAAAAAACAATACCTAGTTGTAGATGTGACTGGTGATAGAAGCAAGGTCCAATGCTGTAAAGAGCAATATTGCCTAGGAAACTGGAATATTAGGTCCATGAGTCAAGGCAAATTGGAAGTAGTCAAACAGGAGATGGCAAGAGTAAATGTCGACATTCTAGAAATCAGCAAACTAAAATGGACAGGAATGGGTGAGTTTAACTCAGATGACCATTATATCTACTACTGTGGGCAGGAATCCCTTAGAAGAAATGGTGTAGCCATCATGGTCAACAAAAGAGTCTGAAATGCAGTACTTCGATGCAATTTCAAAAAAGACAGAATGATCACTGTTCGTTTCCAAGGCAAACCATTCAATATAACAGTAATCCAAGTCTAAGCCCCAACCAGTAATGCTGAAGGAGCTGAAGTTGAACGGTTTTACGAAGACCTACAAGATCTTTGAGAACTAACACCCCAAAAAAGAGGTCTTTTTTATCATAGGGGACTGGAATGCAAAAATAAAAAGTCAAGAAACACCTTGGGTAACAGGTAAATTTGGTCCTGTAACACAGAATGAAGCTGGGCAAAGACTAATAGAGTTTTGCCAAGAGAACACACTGGTCATAGAAAACACCCTCTTCCAACAACACAAGAGAAGGTTCTACACATGGGCATCACTAGATGGTCAACACTGAAATCAGATAGATTACTCCTTTGCAGTCAAACATAGAAAAGCTCTATACAGTCAGCAAAAAACAAGACTGGGAGCTGGCTGGCTCAGATCATGAACTCCTTATTGTCAAATTTAGACTTAAATAGAAGAAAGTAGGGAAAACCACTAGACCATTCAGGTATGACCTAAATCAAATCCCTTATGATTATACAGTGGAAGTGAGAAATAGATTTAAGGGACTAGATCTGATAGATAGAGTGCCTGTTGAAATATGGAATGAGGTTCATGACATTGTACAGGAGACAGGGATCAAGACCATCCCCATGGAAAAGAAATGCAAAAAAGCAAAATGGTTGTCTAGGGAGGCCCTAAAAATAGCTGTGAAAAGAAAAGTGAAAAACAAAGGAGAAAAGGAAAGATATAAGCATCTGAATGCAGAGTTCCAAAGAATAGCAAGGAGAGATAAGAAAACCTTCTTCAGCGATCAATGCAAAGATATAGAGGAAAACAACAGAATGGGAAAGACTGGAGATATCTTCAAGAAAATTATAGATAGCATGGGAACATTTCATGCAAAGATGGGCTCAATAAAGGACAGAAAAGGTATGGGCCTAACAGAAGGAGAAGATATTAAAAAGAGGTGGCAGGAAAACACAGAAGAACTGTACAAAAAAGAGCTTCACAACCAAGATAATCACGAAGGTGTGATCACTGAGCTAGAGCCAGACATCCTGGAATGTGAAGTTAAGTGGGCCTTAGAAAGCATCACTATGAGCAAAGATAGTGGAGATGATCGAATTCCAGTTGAGATATTTCAAATCCTGAAAGATGATACTGTGAAAGTGCTGCACTCAATATGCCAGCAAATTTGAAAACCTCTGCAGTGGCCACAGGGCTGGAAAAGGTCAGTTTTCTTTCCAATCCCAAAGAAAGGCAATGCAAAAGAATGCTCAAACTACCACACAGTTGCACTCATATCACACGCTAGTAAAGTAATGCTCAAAATTCTCCAAGCCAGGCTTCAGCAATACATGAACTATAAACTCGCAGTTGTACAAGCTGGTTTTAGAAAAGGCAGAGGAACCAGAGATCAAATTGCCAACATCCACTGGATCATGGAAAAAGGAAGAGAGTTTCAAAATACATCTATTTCTGCTTTATTGACTATGCCAAATCCTTTAACTGTGTGGATCACAATAAACTGTGGAAAATTCTGAAAGAGATGCAAATACCAGACCACCTGACCTGTCTCTTGAAGAACTTTTATGAAGATCAGGAAGGAACAGTTAGAACTGGACATGGAAAAATAGACTGGTTCCAAATAGGAAAAGGAGAATGTCAAGGCTGTGTATTGTAACCCTGCTTATTTAACTTATATGCAGAGTACATCATGAGAAATGCTGGGCTGGTAGAAGCACAAGCTGGAATTAAGATTGGCAGGAGAAATATCAATAACCTCAGATATGTAGATGACACCATCCTTATGGCAGAAAGTGAAGAGGAACTAAGGAGCCTCTTGATGAAAGTGAAAGAGGAGAGTGAAAAAGTTGGCTTAAAGCTCAACATTCAGAAAACTAAGATCACAGCATCCTGTCTCATCAGTTCAGTTCAGTTCAGTCACTCAGTCATGTCCGACTCTTTGCGACCCCATGAATCACAGCACGCCAGGCCTCCCTGTCCATCACCAACTCCCGGATTCACTCAGACTCACGTCCTTTGAGTCAGGGATGCCATCCAGCCATCTCATCCTCGGTCTTCCCCTTCTTCTGCCCCCAATCCCTCCCAGCATCAGAGTCTTTTACAATGAGTCAAGTCTTCGCATGAGGTGGCCAAACTACTGGAGTTTCAGCTTTAGCATCATTCCTTACAAAGAAATCCCAGGGCTGATCTCCTTCAGAATGGACTGGTTGGATCTCCTTGCAGTCCAAAGGACTCTCAAGAGTCTTCTCCAACAGCACATTTCAAAAGCATCAATTCTTCGGCCCTCAGCCTTTTTCACAGTCCAACTCTCACATCCATACATGATCACAGGAAAAACCATAGCCTTGACTAGACGGACTTGTGTTGGCAAAGTAATGTCTCTGCTTTTGAATATGCTGTCTAAGTTGGTCATAACTTTTCTTCCAAGGAGTAAGCGTATTTTAATTTCATGGTTGCAGTCACCACTGCAGTGTTTCTGAAGGCCCCCAAAATAAAATCTGACACTGTTTCCACTGTTTCCCCCTGTATTTCCCATGAAGTGATGGGACCAGATGCCATGATCTTCATTTTCTGGATGTTGAGCTTTAATCCAACTTTTTCACTCTCCTCTTTCACTTTCATGGAGGCTTTGGAATGTTGCTAAAGCTGAAACTCCAGTAATTTGGCCAACTCATGTGAAGAGTTGACTCATTGGAAAAGACTCTGATGCTGAGAGGGATTTAGGGCAGGAGGAGGAGGGGATGACAGAGGATGAGATGGCTGGATGGCATCACTGACTCAATGGACATGAGTCTGAGTGAACTCTGGGAGTTGGTGATTGACAGGGAAGCCTGGTGCACTGTAATTCATGGGGTCGCAAAGAGTCGTACACGACTAAGAGACTGAACTGAACTGAGACACTATGTTAAGAAGCAGAGAGATTACTTTGCTAACAAAGGTCCATCCAGTCAAGGCTATGGTTTTCCCTGTAGTCATGTGTGGATGTTAGAGATGGGCTATAAAGAAAGCTGAGCACTGAAGAATTGATGCCTTTGAACTGTGGTGTTGGTGGAGACTCTTGAGAGTCCCTTGGATTGCAAGGAGATTCAAACTTTCCATAGTAAAGGAAATCAGTCTTACTGTTCATTGGAAAGACTGATGTTGGAGGTGAAACTGCAATACTTTGGTCACCTGATGCAAAAAGATGACTGATTTCAAAAAGCCCTTATGCTGGGAACGGTTGAGGACAGGCAGAGAAAGGGATGGCAGAGGATGAGATGGTTAGATGGCACCACTGACTCAGTGGACATAAGTTTTGGTAAACCCCAGGAGTTCCTGATGTACAGGGAGTTCTGGCTTGCTGCAATCCATGGTGTCATAAGGAGTCAGACACAACTGAACTGAAAGTACATATATATCTACATAATACTTATGTGTCTATATATATATGAAAAAGTGAAAGTGTTTGTGGCTTAGTGGTGTCCGACTATTTGCAACCCCATTAAGTATAGCCCACTTAGTTCCTCTTTTCATGGAATTCTCCAGGCAAGAATACTTTGTATAGATAATTGGACACAAAGTCTATACACACACACACACACACACACACACACACACACACACATATAGACATACACACACAAAGAGTGAAAGATTACTGAGCCTTTGTTATTGTTCAGTCACTCAGTTGTATCTGACCCTTTGAGGCCCCATGGATTGTAACATGTCAGGATTCCCTGTGCTTCACTGTTTCCTGGAGTCTGCTCAAACTCATATCCATTTAGTCAGTGATATCATCCAACCATCTCATCCTCTGTTGCTCCCTTCTCCTCCTGCCTTCAATCTTTCCCAGCATCAGGGTCTTTTCCAGTGGGTCAGGTATTCATTTCAGGTAGCCAAAATATTGGAACTTCAGCTTCAGGATCAATTCTTCCAATGATTATTCAGGACTGATTTCCTTTATAATTGATTGATTTCCTTTATAATCTCCTTGCTGTGCAAGGGACTCTCAAGAGTTCTCAAGGAACACAGATCAAAAACATCAGTTCTTCAGCACTCAGCCTTATGTTCCAATTCTCTCAAGCAAATAAAATCTTTCCACTTTTGACAACATGAATGGATCTAAAATATTATGTTACACTAAATGCACCAGACCGGGAAGAAAAACACTACATAATTTCACTTATATATGATATTAAAAAAATGTGCAAATACAACAAAACAGAAGCGGACTCATAGAAACAGAGAACAGACACATGGCTGCCTGAGGAGAGGAGGAGGAAGATGAGAAAAATAAGTTGAGAGAAATTAAAAGGTACAGACCACCAATTGCAAAATAAATGAGCCATGGATATGAAATAACAATGTGGAGAATACAGTCAATAATTAAGTCATATCTTTGCACAGTGACAGGTTGTAACTAGATGTTGTGAAATATATAGATATATGAAATCAGTATGCTGTGCACCAGGAATTGACTTTGTTTTATAAGCCAGTTAAACTTCAAAAACAAGCAGAGATTAGATTTGTAGTGACAAGAGTAGAATACAGAGTGAGAGGAAATGTCAATTTTCTAGTTATAAAATAAATTCCTATGAATATAATGTGTAACATGATTAATATAATGAATAGTGCTCCATGTTAAATATGAAAGTTGTAAAGAAAGTGAATTTTAAAAGTTTCCCTTGCAAGTGAATTATTTTTCTGTTTATTTATTTTGTATCTTTATGAGATGACAGATGCTAATTAAAATTATTTTAGTAATTATTTCATGATATATGCAAGCCAAATCATTCTGCTGTAAACCTTAAACTTAGATCTCAATACAATTCAAATAAAAAAGTAATAATGCAGAAAATGTTATTTTTCATTAAGAATGTGTTGGAGTTCACCTGCCAAGCTGAGCTATAATAATGAGTCACACACACACACACACACACACACACACACACACACACAAATATTATATAGGATAAATAAACTGGACAGCCAAAACAATTTTGAAAGACAAAAGATCACTGGCCACAATTTATATCTTGAAAAACTAAAATCCAAAAGCAAAGGAAACCAGTGGCAAGGAAAAGAAATAAAACAATAAGGGTCAGAGCAGGAATTAATAAAACAAAACCAAAAACTATTCAGAAATATTTATGAAATCTGGTGCCTTAAAAATAAAAAAAGAAAAAGAAGATAAAAATTTAAGATCATTGTGTTCCATATAGATATCTAGCTTTCCCAACACTGTTGAAAAGACCATCTTATCCCTACATTGTCACCCTTGTCAAAAATCATTTGACCATGTATGTGAGGACTGAATTCTGGGCTTTGCAGTAAGTTCTAAAATCAGGAAGTGAGTCTTCCAACTTTGACCTTTTTCAAAATCGTTTTGGTTATCCAAGATCCATTACTATACTAAAGTAATTTTAGAATGATATTTTTTATCTTTGAAAAATAAACATTCAGTTCAGTTCAGTCACTCAGTCATGTCTGACTCTTTGGGACTCCATGAATTGCAGCACGCCAGGCCTCCCTGTCCATCACCAACACCCGGAGTTCACTCAGATTCATGTCCATCGAGTCAGTGATGCCATTCAGCCATCTCATCCTCTGTCGTCCCCTTCTCCTCCTGCCCCCAATCCCTCCCAGCATCAGAGTCTTTTCCAATGAGTCAACTCTTCGCATGAGGTGGCCAAACTACTGGAGTTTCAGCTTTAGCATCATTCCTTCTAAAGAAATCCCAGGGCTGATCTCCTTCAGAACGTATGGGTTGGATCTCCTTGCAGTCCTAGAGACTCTCAAGAGGCTTCTCCAACACCACAGTTCAAAAGCATCAATTCTTCAGCACTCAGCCTTCTTCACAGTCCAACTCTCATATCCATACATGACTACTGGAAAAACCATAGCCTTGACTAGATGGACCTTAGTCAGCAAAGTAATGTCTCTGCTTTTGAATATGCTATTTAGGTTGCTCATAGCTTTTCTTCCAAGGAGTAAGCGTCTTTTAATTTCATGGCTGCATTCACCATCTGCAGTGATTTTGGATCCCCCCAAAATAAAGTCTGAAACCATTTCCACTATTTCCCCATCTATTTTCCATGAAGTGATGGGACCGGATGCCGTGATCTTCATTTTCTTACTGTTGAGCTTTAAGCCAACTTTTTCACTCTCTTCTTTCACTTTCCTCAAGAGGCTTTTTAGTTCCTCTTCACTTTCTGCCATAAGGGTGGTGTCATCTGCATATCTGAGGTTATTGATATTTCTCCCGGCAATCTTGATTCCAGCTTGTGTTTCTTCCAGTCCAGGGTTTCTCATAATGTACTCTGCATATATGTTAAATAAGCAGTGTGACAATATACAGCCTTGACAAACTCCTTTTCCTATTTGGAACTAGTTGGCTGGTCCATGTCCAGTCCTAACTGTTGCTTCCTTACCTGCATACAGATTTCTCAAGAGGCAGGTCAGGTGGTTTGGTATTCCCTTATCTCTCAGAATTTTCCAGTTTATTGTAAGCCACACAGTCAAAGGCTTTGGCATAGTCAATAAAGCAGAAATATATGTTTTTTTCTGGAACTCTCTTGCTTTTTACATGACCCAGTGGATGTTGGCAATTTGATCTCTGGTTCCTCTGCTTCTTCTAAAACCAGCTTGAACATCTGGAAGTTCACGGTTCACATATTGCTGAAGCTTGGCTTGGAGAATTTTGAGCATTACTTTACTAGCATGGGAGATGAGTGCAATTGTTTGGTAGTTTGAGCATTCTTTGAGCATTCTTTGGCATTGCCTTTCTTTGGGATTGGAATGAAAACTTACCTTTTCCAGTCCTGTGGTCACTACTGAGTTTTCCAAATTTGCTGGCATATTGAGTGCAGCACTTTCACAGCATCATCTTTCAGGATTTGAAACAGCTCAACTGGAATTCCATCACCTCCACTAGCTTTATTCGTAGTGATGCTTTCTAAGGCCCATTTGACTTCACATTACAGGATGTCTGAGTCTACATGAGTGATCACACCATCGTGATTATCTGGATCATAAAGATATTTTTTATACAGTTCTTCCATGTATTCTTGCCACCTCTCCTCAATATCTTCTGCTTCTGTTAGGTCCATACCATTTCTGTCCTTTATCGAGCCCATTTTGCATGAAATGTTCCCTTGATATCTCTAATTTTATTGAAGAGACCTCTATTCTTTCCCATTCTGTTGTTTTCCTTTATTTCTTTGCATTGATTGCTGAAGAAGGTTTTCTTATCTCTTCTTACTACTCAGAAATATACAATAAACAAAAACATTTCTTTAATGTATTTTTTGACATTGAAACAGAAACCATTCTTCAAAGAAATCATAATTATACAAAAAAGAAAGATGTTTAAACTTGTTAGATTTATAGCACAACAGATGGCAGACTGAAGAGTAGAAGTCTTTTTGGTTGACAAATAGGGAAGCCCAGAAAAAAAAAAATTATATATATATATATGTTTTCCTCTTGTCTTGATATGCTCTGTGGATATGCCAATTTGAAGGTCTTTTACAAAAATAAATAGGGATGGTTTCATAAAATTTCTTATGCTGACTTAAACCACTTTAAAATATATGCCTTTTTTTTAATATATGCCTTTTGTTTTTGATAGTTTGATCATATTTTATTTGGTTCATTTGAGGAAATAAATATACAGAACTCAGCATACCATAGCAATTACCATCCTTCCTAGTATCATACATTTCCCACTGCTCCTGAATTTCTCTGTCATTGAGTAATATAATTACTATACTTGGTGTTCTTTATTTTTTGCAAGTTATTCTTCATCCCCTGTTTTGCATTGCAGTTGAAAATATGTGATATATTAAAAATGTTCTGAGTGTAAATTGTATATATCCCAGTTTGCTTATTTTTAAGAGTGAATAATAATATTTCCTTAATAGTATGATTTCAACCTATGTAGTCATTTACACAGATTATTTGAGAGTTTTTACTATCAAAATCAAGAGAATGATTAAACAAACTAAAGATTAGAAAGAGAAAACTGTAAAGTTCTACATGAATATAAGGTTTAAATCTGTTTCTGCAGCTATTGCTTATGTGTCTGTGTGATTAGTCACTCTGGTGTGTCCAGTTATTTGTAACACCGTGGGCTGCCACTCCTCAGGCTCCTCTGTCCATGAAATTCTCCAAGCAAGTGTACTGGAGTGTGTTGTCAATTCCTCCTCCATACTAGTCATATACATGCTTGCAATTTTAATAGTAATCATTTAAATAATTTTCCTGAGAAAATTTAGATTCTGTAATTTGAAAAATTAACACATTTGCATTGTTCTATAATGCATAATGTTGGAGATATATAAAAGAGTAATTTTGCTAAACTAAAATTTTAACCACATATGCCCTCAAAACCACTTCAAGACAAATGAATTATTATAATTATTTAATAGTTTTTCTTTTCTAATTTTCTTTTTAAAAAATTAGTATACACCAGAATAAAATATGAGTTTGGTGGACTGTTATATTTAACGCCCTCTTCTCGTTGCCTTTTTAGTCTTCTGTGACACTGACTTTTTGTATCTTTTATGGGGCAAACATACTCTAACAAGCACAAATTTTTGCCTTATTATAGGGAAGGCCAATTAGGTAAAGCTGAAACATTTTGCCACTTTTAAATTAATATGTTCTATTTCAATACAAAATGGGCTAACTAGTTGCCATGAAAATGTGCATAAGCAATGATTTTTTTTTTTAATTTCAAGGTCAGTTTTGGGGATCCAACTGTTCCCAAATATCTGTTTTTGAGACTAACACAAACAACCAGAAGATAAGTTAATGAATGTTATTATGGAAGAAAGTATCAGTTCTTAAGGGAATGTAAGGCTTTTCTCAGCTGTACATAGGAAAGGACAGAATTTTAAAAAGAAATATTTCATTTCAGCATGAGTAGAATGACTAGAAGACAAAAGAGATCTTTTTGAGATCAAACCAAATCTAAGCCAATACACACATTCACAAATACAGTTAGGAGTTCTTTGATGTTTTATTAAAGCTTTCAAGTTAGGCCTCCTGTCTGTGTGAATCAGTCTTTCTCTTACAGTAGCCTCATGACTTCTCCATCCATACAGCATAGAAGTAAAAATCACTAGGTTATTAATAAAACAGTTATCTACAGGCAGGAACAGCCAGAGAGAGAGAGACAGAGAGAGAGAGAGAGAGAGAGAGAAGATAAAAGGGAATAGGTAGCTAGAGGTGACTAAGAGGAGAAAAGTGGAAGTCAGAAGTGGAGAGAGCAGTATAGCCAGTAATCAAATCCCAAGTGCTCTCCACAGCCTGTAACACCCAGATAGATTCATAGATATGTAGAGAAGAGGGAGGAAGGAGATAAAGGTGACCTGGAGGAGCAAAGGGAGAGTCCAAAAGGTAGAGAGCAATCAAACTGATAATCAAATCCTTATGTAAAAATGGATCCTGAAGATTAGATTCTTAGCAGTACAAAATTGATAACAAATATCAAAAAGCAAAGATTAAAAACCTAGAATGGAAGTTAGACTCTCAAAAACACAATATAAAAATGCAAAGCACAATTAGTCACAAAAAATAAAATAATATATACATATGGAATTTGTTTTAAAAATAGATGGTTTTTTTTTTGAAAGTTAATAGTAGGCTATAAAAATGAAAGTTAAAGGAGTAATAAAATACTAACTAAAAAAATTAAAAAATGATAATAGCAAAAATATGTCTGTGACTTTCTCTGAAGCTGTTGTAAGCAGTGTGGGGTCAGCTTGTGTCAGATAGTCCCTTGTTCAGGCTTGTACTTGTTCTCAAGTTTTATAGATGCCCCTCAAATGCAGTCTCCAGTATTAAATTCAGGGTTTTAAGCTGTTGGATCTGTCACTTTCAGAGAAGTTCTCCCTCTTTGTTTATTTTGCCTTCCTCTGTTTACAAGTCTCTTTAATGCCTTATTTCCACCCTGATACAAGGGGGTAAAGGTGGCCACTTATTTAGGCTCACTTGCTCAGTTTTGTTGTGGGGAAGGAAGGACACTGCAAACAGACTCTGCTGGCATGTGTGGGGAGTGCTCACAGTGGATGGACCACACTGGTTTTGCCCCAATCCGAGGCAGTGTGTACTTCCCGCATCTGCATTGCTCAGTGTCTAGGGTGCTCTGCAGGGGCACCATTCCAAGTGGGCCCTGCACTTCATGCAGTTCCCAGGACTAAGCTGCACATGTTCTCAAGCACTCTACAGAGGCAGAGACCCAGATGGGTTGTGCGTTCTTTGTTCTTCCCAGGTCCCAGCAGCTGAGACCAGGTGTTTCATGAGCACACTGTCCCAGGTGGGCCAGGAGTCTATTCCTCTGCCTGGTCCCAGCTGCTGTTTCCTGGATGTGCTATGAGGACAGAGTCCCAGGTGTGGTGTGTGTCTCCTCTGGGGACCTGATCTCAGGCTGCAACCCTCCTGGCAGATATAAACTGTCCAGGATCCCAGGAAGACGTGGTGAGCAGCTGGAATTCTGCTTATAGTTTGGCGGAAGATGTGGACTCAGTGGGCGAGATTGCAGGAGCCTCTTGCCTGCCGGCTCTGGCTGTCTCACTCCAGCCTCTCAGCCTCTGGGGAGGTAAGGCCCTGTAGGGCAGCCCACTTGCTCTCCTCTTTCATTTTCCCAATCCTTTTTTCTGTGAGTGCATGCGTTAGGGACTTTCAGGTGAAAGATCCTTTTTTTTTCTTTTTTATCTCTCTGGAAATCCCAAGGTTTGGGTGCTATCTCACATTAGCCCCCTCAGATTGTCCTCAGGGAATTCAGGCCTGGTCTTTACCCTAAGGACTGATGATGTAGCCTGCATCTCCCTGCCCATCCCTCACTGTCTTGTGAATGACACAAACATCTGGGCCACTTCTCCACTGGCAGTAGCAATTAGTTTGTTGTTGTTTTTCTCTTTTTCCTAGTCATGTTGCCCTCTGAGATTCCAAAACTCCACACAGACATGCCCATGAGAGGATTTCCTACTGTGTGGAAACTTGTCCTCCTTCACAACTCCCTCCCCAGGGCGGGTCTCCATCCCTAAATCTTTGTCTCTGTGTTTGTCTTTTATATTTGTCCTATCTCCTTTTGGAGAGATTGGACTGCCTTTCTGGGTGACCCATGTTCTCCACCAGCATTTAGAAGTTGTTTTGTGAAGGTTACTCAACATTCAAATGATCTTTTGATGAATTTCTGAGGGAGAAAGTGGTCCCCCCATCCTATTCCTCCACTGTCTTGGGCCCCCTCCCCCATCTCCGGTTTTAAATTTGTTACTCCCTCGTTTACAGATTTTGTATTGTTTGGTGACCTTCTTTCCATTTCATTTGTTTTAGTAGTCACTGTCAAGTAACTTAAAACTTAGAGAGCTTTACAATTAAAGATTTTTATCATAGTAACCAGTCCAATACTAACGACATACTTGCTCTTTGAATTGATTCATCCACATTACATATCCTCCCAATTTGTGTAACATAAGATATACAAGACACTTCCCTGTGGCTCAGATGGTAAAGTGTCTGCATGCAATGCGGGAGACCCAGGTTCGATCCCTGGGTCAGGAAGATCCCCTGGAGAAGGAAATGGCAAACCACTCCAGTACTCTTGCCTGAAAAACTCCATGGACTGTCGCCAGAGAATCCTGGTAGGCAACAGTCCATGGAGTCGCAAAGAGTCAGACATGACTGAGTAACTGCACTCACTTCACTCAAGCTATACAAAGAAACAAAGTACTGAGAATAAGATGTCTCTTATTCGTTCTAACAGTGTGTTTGTGTGTGTGTGTGTGTGTGTGTGTGTGTGTGCGCATATAATCATTAAAGCTTTCTATATATATATATCACCAGTCAATGAGATAATTTACTTATTCTTTTCTGTTTGTGTGTCTTCTATTTATTTTTCTTGCATAATATCTCTAGCTAGAACTCCATCTATGTTGACTAGAAGTAGCAAGATTGGGCATTCTTGTCTAGTTCCTAATCTTAGAATTATATTTATCATATTTTTACCACTCAGTGTGAAATCAGTTTTGGGCTCTTCATTTATAGGCTTTATTGTATTGAAATGTTTGTTCTATATACAGAAAATGTTATAAAGGTTCAGCATAAAAAGTAAACACCTAAAAATCAATGACATTTCTATACACAAACAACAAACTATCTGAAAAGGAAATTAACAAAAAAATAATTTCAATGACATAGTGTAAAAAAGAATAAAACACTTGGGCTAAACCAAAGATATAAAAGACTTGTACATTTAAAATGACTTGACACTGATGGCATAAATTAAAGTAGACACACATAAATGAAAAGCTATCTCATATTCGTGGATTAGGTGGTATAACAATTTCAAAATATTCATAGAAAGAATTCTATAAGTTCAATGCAATCCTTATCAAAATCCCAGTGATATTTTTATGTATTAATGCATAAAAGAGAATCTTAAAAGACATATGAAACCAAAAAAGGTCCTGGATAATCAAAGCAAATTTGAAAAAGAAGTGATATCTTACTTCTTGATTTCCAAATACAATTACAAGTTATTAATTAAAACAGTATGATATTGCCATAAAATAGACATATAAACCATTGGAAAAGAATTGAGAGCCCAGAAATAAGGCAATGTATACATACAATAGGGCCTCCATGGCTGCTCAACTGGTAAAGAATTCTCAAGCAATGTATAAGACTCTGGTTTGATTCGTTAGTCAGAAAGATAGCCTTGAGAAGGGATAGACTACCCCTTACAGTGATTTAGGCTTCCCTGGTGGCTCAGATGGTTAAGAATCTACCTGCAATACAGGAGACCTAGATTTGATCCCTGCGTTGCGAAGATCCCCTGGAGGAGGACATGCTAATCCACTCCAATATTCTTGCCTGTAGAATCCCCATGGACAGAGGAACTTGGCAAGCTACAGTTCATGGAGTTGCAAAGAGTCAGACAAGACTGAATGACTAAGCACGTCTCATACACACAATCATCTGGTCTTTGAAAAAGTGGCAAGAATACACAAAGGGGAAAATGATAGTCTTGTTAACAAATAGTATTCCACATACAGAAGAATAAACCACACACAAATATCAACTCAAAATACAGACTTTAAGAATTATGATTGAGAATGCCTGAAAAAAATTGGGTAAAAGTAAAAATTACACTATTACTAAAAAAATGATATCACTCTTAACATGAATTTGTTAATAAAATGTATTATATGCGAATGTTATCTACACCTATCACAGAATTTCTCTATTTAAGTGACTGATGGAATTGCTGTCAGCAGAGCTGGTTTACATGGAATTTCATTTCATTATTTTTTCTTTTACATTCATCAGCATATACCTTATTTTGATTGATCTTCACAACATTCTTTGAGTTTCCCTCCACTTATTTTTTGTTATAATATGCAATATATTATAATAAATACTCTGTACATAAACATTAACATTGTTTACTGCATTCTTCCCACAATGGCAAGAGTATTATGTCTGCCTGCAATTCGCTTTCACATTCTGTGTGTTGTCATCATATCTAATCCTATTTTCAAACTTTCCAAACTTTCACTGTAAAGGCCTGTCTTCCTTCATTTAATCTAGCAAGAGTAACTTTTCACAAAAGTGTATTCCAGAGGAAGCTGTCTCTATACATATATTTATAAATATAAAATTGAACAAATATTTATTATTATTATTACAAAGGTATTAAGATTTTAGTACACACAGTAAAAGATGAAATAGAAGGAAGGGACTAAAACAAGTAGTTCTCAAAATAATTTAATGATGAAGATACTTCAACTCTCTATCCCAAGGCACACAATTTGAGAATTGCTCATTTAAATCTATGCAGGCTGAATTTTCATTATTTTAGCAATTATTTCGTCAGTTTGTAATATTTGGATTTAAAATTTCCCCTAAATCTTTCTTTATGTGATTTTATATGTGCATGTGTACATATGTTTGGGCATGAGTGTGTATGCTGGGAGATATAATAATTCTGCCAACAGAAGACTCTTCTTCACAATAAGAAAATAGAAAACTTACTACTCGTTAGCATTAACAAACTCACATGCATAAAAAATAGCATGAAAATAGCCATGAAGTTAACACATAATATCATACATTCTAAAACATTCTAAAAAGAAGGGAAAGTGGATGGAAATTTATTTGTCTTTATATATTCAATATTTCCTATGGCTCCACAGGTTTTAAACTTAGCAAAGTAAACTATTTCTTGATTTTTTAATCATATTTCTGCCTGATTATTCCAACTCATTTCTGTATATTGTACTTTATTGAGCACTCTTCTTCATTAAATTCACTTCAGTTCAGTTGCTGAGTCATGTCCAACTCTTTGCGACCCCATGAATTACAGCACGCCAGGCCTTCCTCACTCAGTACACTGCTATATAGAATGGACACTTCATAAGTATTGTTCAGTAACTCACTTACGCAATTAAATCCCATTGGGATTAAAATAACAGACTAAAAGTTTTACTATTATTGATAGCAATAATATTAATTAGTAGTAATAATATAATTATATATTATAATTATATAATTTGATCAATATATTAATTAATATATTATTAATAGTAAAATATAGCTATTTGCTATAGATAGCTTCTAGTAAAAGTTACTCTAAAATTTTTAAGCATAATATAGATGAAAGGTAAACCATTCCACATTAACAGTGAGATAGTATAATTTTCATTATATTAGATTATTATATAAAGTGTCAATAAATTAACAACAGAGATTAAATTTTAAAATGAAGCTTTTATACCATATATTCTAGATGACAATCACTGGTAAGTCTCACTGAGTGAATGAAATTATCCAACAAAATATATTTAAAGTGAACACATTAGACATTATGTTGGACAAAAGAAACACTAAATATTCATGTTTTGTATGCTAAATGATCTGCTCTTCATAATTTAATTATTGTAAGAATGTACCAATTGTCAATACATTTAGTTTGCAGATAATACAAATTTAGAAAGCATTGGACCAGGAAATAAGCAGGGAGTGAAATTAAAAATATCTGTGTCCTTATCTGCTATGTAGCTTCTAAAACAAGTTACTACAAATGCTGGAGAATTGTGAGGTTGGTTTACTTCTCTCCCCTGGTTATTGTCTTCTTATAAGAAAATATTGAAACAACAGACTAAAGTTACAGCTCAAACAGATCTTGTATTAAACAGCCATTCCCAAGACAAGAGAGCAGGCCAAACCCAAAGGAGTTGTCATAACCATCCCTCCTGGCTTTCCCGTTTTTGTACTTGACTCTCCTCCTTTTGGCTGTGCCCTGTGCAAAATAGGGCTTGTACCCACTACAATTCATGAAAGGGAAGACAAATAGACATACATTCAAGGCTGAAAGGCATTGCTAGTTGCATACCAACAGGTTTTTTTGTGATGTCTTCCCATAATTCAGATTATCACTTCTTGTTGTTCAGTCCCTCAGTCGTGTCCAGCTATTTCTGACTTCAGGAAGCAAGCTGGGCTTCCCTGTCCTTCACCATCACCTGAAGCTTGCTCAAACTCATGTCCATAAAGTGGGTGATGCCATCCAACCATCTCATCCTTTGTTGTCCCTTCTCCTCCTGCCTTCAATCTTTTCCAGCATCAGAGTCTTTTCTAATGAGTCAGTTCTTCTCATCAGGTGGCCAAAGTATTGAAGCTTCAGCTTTAGCATCAGTCCTTAGAAGTAATATTCAGGATCAAAATCCTTTAGGATTGACTGGTTCGATCTCTTTGCAGTCCAAGGGACTCACAAGAGTCTTCTCCAACACCACCGTTCAAAAGCATCAGATCTTTGGTGCTCAGCTTTCTTTATGGCCCAACTCTCACATCCATGCATGACTACTGGAAATACCATAGCTCTGACTATATGCACTTTTGTTGGCAATGTCTCTGCTTTTTAATAGGCTGTCTAGGTTTGTCATAACTTTTCTTCCAAGAAGCAAGTGTATTTTAATTTCATGGTGGCAGTCACCATCTGCAGTGATTTTGGAGCAAAAAAAAAGTAGAGTCTGTCACTGATTCTATCTATTTGCCATGAAGTGATGGGGCTGGATCACAAATTTTCCAGTTTTTTTGTGATCCACACAGTCAAAGGCTTTAGCGTAGTCAATGGGGCAGAAGTGGATGTTTTTTCTGGAATTCTTTTTTTTTTTTTTTTCACGATCCAACAGATGTCAATTTGATCTCTTGTTTCTCTGCCTTTTCTAAAACTTGTACCCCAGTATTCATCACAGCACTATTTATAATAGCCAGGACATGGAAGCAACCTAGGTGTCCATCAGCAGATGAATGGATAAAAAAATCTGTGGTACATATACACAATGGAGTATTACTCAGCCATTAAAAAGAATACATTTTAATCAGTTCTAATGAGGTGGATGAAACTGTAGCCAATTATACAGAGTGAAGTAAGCCAGAAAGAAAAACATCAATAGAGTATATTAATGCATATATATGGAATTTAGAAAGATGGTAACGATAACCCTGTATGCGAGACAGCAAAAGAGACACAGATGTATAGAACAGTCTTTTGGACTCTGTGGGAGAGGGAGAGGGTGGGATGATTTGGGAGAATGGCATTGAAACATGTATAATATCATATATTGAAAGGTTGCTGTTGAATCATGCAAAGATGCGAGGCCCCTGGAGGAGAATAAATTCAATCCGGGGCCAGAGATGAGACTTTATCACTCTGAGCTTTTGTGTAATAAAGTTTTATTAAAGTATAAAGGAGATAGAGAAACCTTCTGACATAGGCTTCAGAAGGGGGCAGAAAGAGTAGCCCCTTGCTAGTCTTCAGCTGGATGTTATACAGTCACTGCTGCTATTGCTAAGTCACTTCACTCGTATCCAACTCTGTGTGATCCCATAGACAGCATCCCACCAGGCTCACCAGTCCCTGGGATTCTCCAGGCAAGAACACTGGAATGGGTTGCCATTTCCTTCTCCAATGCATGAAAGTGAAAAGTGAAAGAGAATTCACTCAGTCGTGTCCGACACTTCGCGACCCCATGGGCTGCAGCCCACCAGGCACCTCGTTCCATGGGATTTTCCAGGCAAGAGTACTGGAGTGGGGTGCCATTGCCTTCTCCGATATAGTCCCTAGCAGTCTGTTAATGAAAGAAAGGAATGTCTTAAAACTCAGAATGGCACCAGACCCCTCACCCATAAGATGCATTTTGGGATAATCTTGGCACCAAATGGTTCATCCTGGACCATAAAATGATTAACTTGAATATTGAAGAAGGGCAGATCACCATACAAATAGTTCCATTTACATAGATTAGAGGAACTATATCTGAGTATAACATACTGGTTTGTCAAGTAGGTTCTGAGCCAAGAGGCAGAACCAACTTGAAGACAGAGTTTGGGGTAAATGCATAGTACATTAACATAGCTTAAGATAAACATTTCCATAAGAAAAAGGCATTGGTTATCTCTAGGTTTGAGAATAGTTAACTTAGGGTGAAACCAGGTGTCATTATGGCAACACAGTATTTTAAGAGAAACCTCTTTTTAAATTTGTATAGAGAAGGAAATAATATTGCTAATTTGTTTCCTCCTGCTGCTTAAGAGAGATAAAAATGTCTGACACTTGCAGGTTATTTCCTCCGTTTGGAGACCACTGGCCTTCCTGCCTGTTACCCTTTCAATATGAAATGAATCCCCTGTCCAGGTTCCATGCATGATAATGGATGCTTGGGGCTGGTGCACTGAGATGACCCATAGAGAAGGTATGGGGAGGGACGAGGGAGGGGAGTTCAGGATGGGGAACACGTGTATACCTGTGGTGGATTCATGTTGATGTATGGCAAAACCAATACAATATTTAAAGTAATTAGCCTCCAAATAAAATAAATTTTTATTAAAAATAATCTGGAAGTTCTCTGTACATGAACTGTTGAAGCCTCACTTGGAGAATTTTGAGCATTACTCTGCTAGCTTGTGAAATGAGTGCAACTGTGTGGCAGTTTGAACATTCTTTGAGATTTCCCATCTTTGGGATAGGAATGAAAACTGACCTTCTCCAGTCATATAGCCATTTGCTGAATCTTCCAAATTTGCTGGCATATTGAGTGCAACATTTTCACATAATCTTTTAACTTGAAATAGCTCAACTGACATTCCATTACCCCCACTAGCTTTGTTCATAGTGGTACTTCCTAAGGCCTACTTAACTTCACACTCCAAGATGTTTGGCTCTAGGTGTGTAATCACACCATCGTGGTTATCTGGATCATTAAGATCTTTTTTGTATAATTCTTTTTTTTTGTATTCTTGTCACTTCTTAATACCTTCTGCTTCTGTTAGGTCCACGCAAGTTCTTTTCTTTATTGTTCCCATCTTTGCATGAAATGTTCCCTTGGTATCTATAATTTTCTTGAAAAGACTTCTAGTGTTTCCCAATTTATCATTTTCCTCTCTCTTTGCTTGTTCACTTTGACAGGTTTTCTTTTCTCTCCTTGCTATTCTTTGGAACTCTGTACTTAGATGAGTATATAGTCCATTTTTCCTTTGTTTCCCTTCTTTTCTAAGCTCTTTGTAAGACCTCTTCAGACAATCTTTTTGCCTTATTGAATTTCTTTTTCTTGGGGATGGTTTTGATCACTGCTTCCTGTACAATTTACAAAACTCTGTCTATAATTCTTCAGGCACTTTATATATCAGATCTAGTCCCTTGAATCTCTTTGTCATTTCCACTCTATAATCCTAAAGCATTTAGTTTAGGTCATACTTTAATGGCCTAGGGGTTTTCCCTACTTTCTTCAGTTTAAGTCTGAATTTGTCAAGAAAGACTTTAAGATGAGACCCACAGCCAGTTTCTGGTCATGTTTTTGAGGACTATGTAAATATTCTCTATCTTTGCCTGCAAATAATATAATGAATCTGCTTTTGATAGACCATCTGCTGATGTCTATGTATAAAGTTATTTTCTGTATTGTTGGAAGATGGTGTTTGCTATAATCAGTGTGTTCTCTTGGCAAAACTATATTATTCTTTGCCTTGCATCGTTTTGTTCCAAGGCCAAACTTGTCTGTTACTCCAGGTATCTCTTGACTTCCTACTTTTGCATTCCAGTCCCCTGTGATGAAAAGGGCATTTTTTTTTTTTTTGTATTAGTTCTAGAAGGTCTTGTATGTATTCATAGAAGCATTCAACTTCAGTTTCTTCTGCATTAGTGGTTGGAGCATAGTCTTGGATTATTGTGATACTGAATGGTTTGCCTTGGAAACAGAGATCATTTTGTCATTTTTGAGATTACACCCAAGTACTGCATTTTTTGACTATGTTGTTGACTATGAGGACTACCCCATTTTTTCTAATGGATTCTTGCCCACATTAGTAGATATAATGGTCATCTGATTTAAATTCTCCTGTTCTTGTCCTATTTAGTTCACTGTTTCCTAAAATGTCAATGTTCACTTTTGTCATTGCCCGTTTGATCACTTCCAATTTACCTTGATTCATGGACCTAACACTCGAGTTTCCTTTGCAATATTGTTCTTTACAACATCAGACTTCACTTTCACTACCAGATACATCCACAACTGGATATTTTTTCCACTTTGGCTCAACCTTTTCATTTCTTCTGGAGCTATTTCTCCACTCTTCTCTAGTAGCATATTGGAGGGAGATGTTCATCTTTCAGTGTCATATCTTTTAGTCATTTCATACTGTTCATGGGGTTCTCAAAACAAGAAGGATGAAGTGATGGGAGGGGCTGGCTTTGGAAAAAGCTGGGTCTTGGTATGGTGGGGAAGGCTATGCTCAGTAAATCTTGAGTCCAGTTTTCTGCTGATGTGTAGGAATGTATTCCCTCCCTATAGTTTGTTCTGAGGTCAGACCATGCTATGGTAATGTTATGTGTGTCCTTGTGTGCTTAGTAACTCAGTCATGTCCAATTCTTTGGGCCTGTAGCCCATCAGGCTCCTCTGTCCATAGGATTCTTCAGGCAAAAATGCTGGAATGGGTTGCCATGTGCTCCTCCAGGGGATCTTCCCAATCAGGGATCAAACTCAGGTCTCCCACATGGCAGGCAGATTCTTTACCATCTGAGCTATCAAGGAAGCCTAGATGTATATACATACAGAATATGTATGAACACTTACTTGACTCAGCTGCCTAAGTTTACTTGAGAAAACCCCTGTGGTTAGTTAGGGTTTGCTTAGGGCATATGTGCTGGAGTTGGAGAAGCCCCTGTAACTAGTTCGTACCCACTGTGCACCTAGGGTTCATGCAGAATAGCCAGAAAAGTTTCTGTGGTTATTTCTGCAGCATATCTATAAGCTCTCCTGGGTGTGTCTGGATGAGGTTTAGAGATCAGCTTGTGTCCTTTTCAACCAGTCCATCCCTCATTACTCTTGTCTAACTTACCTACCGAACAACTGTGATAAACTTAGCACATTCATAAAATTCAGGGTGCTTTTACATTTTGAGAGAAAAGGGGATTTGTGGTCACTCACTTTACAGGGAGTAAAGAAAAGGGGGAAAAATTGAGGGAGCTTTTGCATACACCAATTACAGAAACTTAACTTTTCTTTTGATTAGAGTCACAGAGGTGATGGTAGTGATTGAAAATGTTCATGCATTTTAAAGGAACACAACCGTTATTTATCTGGATGTATAAGAACAAACAAACAAAAAGAAAGAAAGAAAGAAAGAAATTAGAAACTCAGGGACCTAAAATTAACCCCAAACTGTACATCTTTTATGAGATTCTTGTATTCTACATACACATTAACATTGTAAGGATTGATATGCAGGTTGAAACTCTTTAGGAATGCCATAAATAACATATTTCTCTATGAGGTTACAGATGGTAATGGGATATTAGCAATAGCCAAGTCTGATGCTTTGCATTTTTATAAGTGTATAAAGCATTTTTACAAAGTGTGTATTCTGAAAAAAAAAAAAAAGTATTCTATTACATTCATGCCAGAGACTTCTGTGAATAGTTTTAAGAAAATTATTTTATGTAAGGGTGNACCTCTTTTCCTTTGGGTTGTTTATTAGTTACAACGTCATTAAGTTTTTTTTTTTTTTTGGTACTATTAACTCTCAGAAATCTAAGACTTTGATTTCTGTTGCTGTTGGGAGGAAAATTCAATTTACATTGCAATTGACTTTTTCTCCAGGTCTTCAATGAAAAGTTGTGGAGAAGGTCATAAAACTGATTTTAAAAAATTATCTTTGATGGAGTCAACATAAACTAGAAATAGTACAAACAGTATCAGAGAATCTGTGCATGTTTGAACTTCTGTGGTAAGTAGAGTTCAAGTACTAATTGTACAATAGGCTCTGTGCTAAGTGGTATGAATATGAAAATAAAAACAGTACGAAGTGCAATCTATATTTTCAATGAAAACAAAATAAGTGGGAAAGAGACCTATAAAGCAGATCATTACTATTCAACATGCTAAGTACAGTGTTTATACAAAATGCCAAGAAAAATACCGACAGAAACTAACTACACATAAGGATTATGGGAAAGGAGCTACAGGGAAGTTATGTCAGATGAGCTGTGAAGATAAGTAAGCATTTCCCAGTGAGAGAAAAAGTATTGAGGAAAAGTAATTCCATGAATAGAATTGCACACAGAAAGCCTCACACATTAGAGAAATATGAATTGACTTTTTGAAAGACCCACAGGAGTAGTTGAACGTGTAGCCCTCTTTGAGGGCTCATATCTTAATCTCTGAGAGATTTCCAAATGTTCAGAGAATTTGAACTAGCATATTCATGACGACAGCTCCTAATATGATTTTTTTAAGGTACTGCTATTTCACAGAATCAAACTTGGCATTTCTATTCATTTCTTCAGAACCACAGAGATTTCCAACTGAATTACAGTGTTTTGTAAACTTTTTAAGTTTTTCTGTTGTTGTTGTTGTTGTTCTTGTTGTTGTTCATCCACTACTTATTGAGAGAGTGCCAATTGTTGAGGGGAAATGGTGGTCCAACTTTCTTTTATTTGTTTTTGCTTGAGTCAGAGATTCAGCATAGCTAAGAGTATACTGAATAATTTAAAAATACAGATTTGCATGGAAAAACTTTTTCCACCCCCTCACTTTCAGCCTGTATGTGTTCCCTGTTTTGAGGTGGGTCTCTTATAGAAAACATATATAGGGGGTCTTGTTTTTGCATCCATTCAGCCAGTCTTTGTCTTTTGGTTGGGGCATTCAACCCATTTACTTTTAAGGTAATTATTAATAATAGAGGCCAAAAGAAAGCAGGAGTAGCAATACTCATATCAGATAAAATAGACTTTAAAACAAAGGTTGTGAAAAGAGACAAAGAAGGACACTACATAATGATCAAAGGATCAATCCAAGAAGAAGATATAACAATTATAAATATATATGCACCCAACATAGGAGCACCACAATATGTAAGACGAGTGCTAACAAGTATGGAAGGAGAAATTAACAATAACACAATAATAGTGGGAGACTTTAATACCCCACTGACACCTATGGATAGATCAACTAAACAGAAAATTAACAAGGAAACACAAACTTTAAATGATACAATAGGCCAGTGAGACCTAACTTATATCTATAAGACATTTCACCCCAAAACAATGAATTTCACCTTTTTCTCAAGCACACATGGAACCTTCTCTAGGATAGATCACATCCTGGGCCATAAATCTAGCCTTGGTAAATTAAAAAAAAAAAAAAAAATGAAATCATTCCAAGATCTTTTCTGACCACAATGCAGTAAGATTAGATCTCAATTACAGGAGAAAAACTATTAAAAATTCCAACATATGGAGGCTGAACAACACTCTGCTGAGTAACCAACAAATCACAGAAGAAATCAAAAAAGAAAAAAAAATATGCATAGAAATGAATGAAAATGAAAATAAAACACCCCAAACCTCTGGAACACTGTAAAAGAAGTGATAAGGGGAAAGTCCATAGCAATACAGGCATCCCTCAAGAAACAAGAAAAAAGTCAAATAAATAATCTAACTCTACAACTAAAGCAACTAGAAAAGGAAGAAATGGAGAATCCCAGGGTTAGTAGAAGGACAGAAATCTTAAAAATTAGGGCAGAAATAAATGCAAAAGAAACAAAATAGACCATAGCAAAAATCAATAAAGCCAAAAGCTGGATATTTGAAACAATACATAAAATTGACAAACCATTATCCAGACTCATCAAGAAACAAAGGGAGAAAAATCTAATCAATAAAATTAGAAATGAAAACGGGGAGATCACAACAGACAACACAGAAATACAAAAGATCATAAGAGACTACTATCAGCAATCATATGCCAATAAAATGCATAACGTGAAAGAAATGGACAAATTCTTAGACAAGTATAACTTTTGGAAACTGAACCAGGAAGAAATAGAAAATCTTAACAGTCCCATCACAAGCACGGAAGTTGAAACTGTAATCAGAAATCTTTCAGCAAACGTCCAGACGGCTTCACAGGTGAATTATGCCAATAAAACGCACAACATGAAAGAAATGGACAAATTCTTAGACAAGTACAACTTTTGGAAACTGAACCAGGAAGAAATAGAAAACCTTAACAGACACATCACAAGCACGGAAGTTGAAACTGTAATCAGAAATCTTCCAGCAAACGTCCAGATTGCTTCACAGCTGAATTATCCCGAAAACTTAGAGAAGAGCTAACACCTTTCCTACTCAAACTCTTCCAGAAAATTGCACAGGAAGGTAAACTTCCAAACTCATTCTATGAGGCCACCATCACCCTAATACCAAAACCTGACAAAGATGCCACAAAAAAAGAAAACTATAGGCCAATATCACTGATGAACAAAGATGCAAAAATCCTTCACAAAATTCTAGCAACCAGAATCCAACAACACATTAAAAAGATCATACACCATGACCAAGTGGGCTTTATCCCAGGGATGCAAGGATTCTTCAATATTCACAAATCAATCAATGTAATACATCACATTAACAAGTTAAAAAATAAAAGCCATATGATTATCTCAATTGATGCAGAGAAAGCCTTTGACAAAATTCAACATCCATTTATGATAAAAAAAAAAAAA